>JAWNOY010000035.1:1200000-1545000 GCA_035045545.1 Drosophila gaucha
TGTCGCTATTGTTGTTGTGGTTTTTTATATATATGAGTTTTATGCAGTTTTCTCTTTTACCATAATTACTAGCTTGCCCCAATAAAAATCCTTTTCACTGTACAGTAAAAATTGGGCTTTAAAAATTTATGAAGTTATGACGGCTCGATTCTAGCTCTAAAATATTGGATAAATAATATAGCAATATACATACATACATACATACATATATAATGTAGTCCCAGAATTTGAGAAACTTTTTTTTAGTATTATCACAAAAATGGAAAAAAAGCTATAAAAAAAAATGTAAACCTAACATCGGTTATAGTAAAATATAGCATTTATAGCATCAATGTGTCAAAGCCTACCAGGGATTCTATAATCAGAATTGTAATACAATCTGTTGTAATAGTGAAATGTTAGTTTAATCTAGTTTGCTTTTGTTTCACTTTGGAGCCATCTTGCGATTTGTCAACATTTTATTTATCAGTTTATACACTTACACGAACATACATACATGTGTTAACATTTTGTTTGTATTTAGAAAATATCAGGATAAAATTTAAATAATGTTTCATCAAGATTCAACGCATTGTCTAATTGAAACCGATTCGAACTCCGAATCCTCTTCATCAACAGGCTTCGAGGGTAAGAACTGCGATCAGAACATCGACGACTGTCCCGGAAATCTCTGCCAGAACGGAGGCACCTGCGTGGATGGCATCAACGACTATCGCTGCAACTGTCCGCCGAACTTTACGGGTCGCTATTGCGACGTGGATGTGGACGAGTGTGCCCTGCGTCCGTCTGTCTGCCAGAACGGAGCCACCTGCACGAACACCCACGGCACCTACAGCTGCATCTGTGTGAACGGGTGGGCGGGCAGCGATTGCAGTGAGAATATCGATGATTGCGTGCAGGCGGCCTGTTTCGATGGAGCCACCTGTATCGATGGCGTTGGCAGCTTCTATTGTCGGTGTACGCCGGGCAAGACGGGTCTACTGTGCCATCTGGACGATGCATGCACCTCGAATCCGTGCCATGCCGATGCCATCTGCGATACGAGTCCGATCAATGGGTCCTATGCGTGCTCCTGCGCCACGGGCTACAAGGGCGTCGACTGTTCCGAGGATATTGATGAGTGTGATCAGGGATCGCCGTGCGAACACAATGGCATCTGTGTGAATACGCCGGGCTCCTTTATGTGCAACTGCTCGCAAGGATTCACGGGACCGCGCTGCGAGACGAACATCAATGAGTGCGAATCGCATCCGTGCCAGAACGAGGGCAGCTGCCTCGATGATCCCGGCACTTTCCGTTGCGTCTGCATGCCAGGATTTACGGGCACCCAGTGCGAAATTGATATCGACGAGTGCCAATCGAGTCCCTGCCTGAACGACGGCATCTGCCACGACAAGATCAACGGGTTCAAGTGCAGCTGTGCGCTGGGCTTTACGGGGACACGCTGCCAGATCAACATCGACGACTGCCAGTCGCAGCCGTGCCGGAACAATGGCATCTGCCACGACTGCATCGCCGGCTACAGCTGCGAGTGTCCGCCGGGCTACACGGGCACCAGCTGCGAGATCAACATCAACGACTGCGACTCGAGTCCCTGCCATCGGGGCAAGTGCATCGATGGCGACAATAGCTTCAAGTGCTTGTGTGATCCCGGCTTTACGGGCTACCTCTGCCAGAAGCAGATCAACGAATGCGAATCGAATCCCTGCCAGTTCGGGGGCCACTGCGTCGACCGTGTGGGCAGCTATCTGTGCCACTGTCTGCCCGGCACCAGCGGCAAGAACTGCGAGATCAACGTGAACGAGTGCCACAGCAATCCGTGCAACAACGGGGCCAGCTGCATCGATGGCATCAACTCCTACAGCTGCAGCTGTGTGCCCGGCTTCACGGGCCAGCACTGCGAACTGAATGTGGACGAGTGCGCCAGCAATCCCTGTGCCAACAATGGCGTCTGCATGGACCTCGTCAACGGCTACAAGTGCGAGTGTCCACGTGGCTTCTACGACGCCCGCTGCCTCAGCGATGTCGACGAGTGCGCGTCGAGTCCGTGCGTGAACGACGGTCGCTGCGAGGATGGCATCAATGAGTTCATCTGCCATTGCCCACCTGGCTATACGGGCAAGCGTTGCGAGCAGGACATCGATGAGTGCGCCAGCAATCCCTGCCAGCACGGCGGCAGCTGCTTCGACAAGCTGAACGCCTTCAGCTGCCAGTGCATGCCCGGGTATACGGGTCACAAGTGCGAGACGAACATCGACGACTGCCTGAGTAATCCGTGCGCCAATGGCGGCACCTGCATCGACAAGGTGAATGGCTACAAGTGCGTCTGCAAGGTGCCCTACACGGGCCTCAACTGTGAGAGCCAGCTGGATCCGTGCGCGAGCAATCGGTGTCGCAACGAGGCCAAGTGCACGCCCAGCCCCAACTTCCTGGACTTCTCGTGCACCTGCAAGCTGGGCTATACGGGACGCTACTGTGACGAGGACATCGATGAGTGTGCCTTCAGCTCGCCGTGTCGCAACGGCGCCAGTTGCCTCAATGTGCCCGGCTCGTACAGGTGTCTGTGCACGAAGGGCTACGAGGGCAGGGATTGTGCCATCAACACGGATGATTGCGCCTCGTTTCCCTGCCAGAATGGCGGCACCTGCCTGGACGGCATCGGGGACTACTCGTGCCTGTGCGTGGACGGCTTCGATGGCAAACACTGCGAGACGGACATCAACGAGTGCCTGAGCATGCCCTGCCAGAATGGCGCCACCTGCCGGCAGTATGTGAACAGTTATACGTGCACCTGCCCCTTGGGCTTCAGTGGCATCAATTGCCAGACCAATGACGAGGACTGCACCGAGAGCTCCTGCTTGAACGGCGGCAGCTGTGTCGACGGCATCAACGGCTACAACTGCAGCTGCCTGGCGGACTACAGCGGCGCCAATTGTCAGTACAAGCTGAACAAGTGCGACTCGGCGCCCTGCCTCAATGGCGGCACGTGCCACGAGCAGCGGGACGAATACACCTGCCACTGCCCCAGCGGCTTCACGGGCAAACAGTGCTCCGACTATGTGGACTGGTGCGCCCAGTCGCCCTGCGAGAACGGAGCGAGCTGCAGCCAGCTGAAGCATCAATTCAATTGCAAGTGCGCCGCCGGCTGGACGGGAAAGCTGTGCGATGTCCAGATGATCAGCTGCCAGGATGCGGCCCAGCGCAAGGGACTGAGCGTGAAGCAGCTGTGCAACAATGGCACCTGCAAGAATCACGGCAACAGCCACGTGTGCTACTGCAGCCAGGGCTATGCCGGCAGCTACTGCCAGCAGGACATCGACGAGTGCGCCTCGCAGCCGTGCCAGAACGGAGGCAGCTGTCGGGACTTGGTGGGTGCCTACGAGTGCAGCTGTCGACAGGGCTTTCAAGGTCAGAATTGTGAGCTCAACATTGATGATTGTGCACCGAATCCCTGCCAGAATGGCGGCACCTGCCACGATCTGGTGCATGGCTTCAGCTGCAGCTGTCCGCCCGGCACCTTGGGCATCATCTGTGAGTTGAACCAGGACGATTGTGTGCCGGGCGCTTGCCATAACAATGGCAGTTGCATTGATCGTGTTGGCGGCTTCGAGTGCTCCTGTCCGCCAGGGTTTGTGGGCGCCCGCTGCGAGGGCGACATCAATGAGTGCCTGAGCAATCCCTGCTCCAATGCCGGAACTCTGGACTGTGTGCAGCTGGTGAACAACTATCACTGCAATTGTCGGCCGGGTCACATGGGTCGCCACTGCGAGCACAAGGTCAACTTCTGTGCCCAGTCGCCGTGCCAGAATGGCGGCGTCTGCAGCACCAAGCAGAGCGGACACCACTGCGTCTGTGCCGACGGCTACTATGGCAAGAACTGTGAGTTCAGCGGGCAGGACTGCGACTCGAATCCGTGTCGGGCGGGCAACTGCATCATCGAGGACGCCGGCGGCTATCGGTGCGAGTGCAGTCGCGGCACAGCCGGTCAACACTGCGAGATTGATACGCTGGACGAGTGCCAGTCGAGTCCCTGCCTGCAGGGCGCCGCCTGTGACAATCTGTTGGGCGACTACGATTGCCTCTGCCCCAGCAAGTGGACGGGCAAACGCTGTGAGATCTATGACGCCAGCTATGCCGGTTGGTCGGGCGGCAATGCCGGTTCGATTAGCGCCGGGAATAATGGAAATAATGGCGCCGCGGGCATCTATGCCGCTGACCTGGAACAGCAGCGGGCGCTCTGCGAGAAACGCGGCTGCCCCGAGAAGCAGAGCAACGGCGTCTGCGACAACGAGTGCAACACGTACGCGTGCAACTTCGATGGCAACGACTGCTCCCTCGGCATCAATCCGTGGGCCAATTGCACGGCGCCGGAGTGCTGGCGCGTCTTCATGGACGGACAGTGCAACGAGGACTGCAACAACGCCGCCTGCCTCTACGACGGACGCGACTGCGAGCAGAAGCTGAAGCGCTGCGCGGCCATCTACGACGTCTACTGCCAGAAGCATTATGGGGATGGCAAGTGCGACTACGGCTGCAACAATGCCGAGTGCAGCTGGGACGGCTTGGACTGCGAGAAGTCGGAGCAATCCTCGCAGCTGGCCGAAGGCGCCATGTCCGTCATCATGCTAATGGACATGCAGCAGTTCTCAATGGAGCAGGCGCAGTTTCTGCGCGAGATGAGCCACATCTTGCGCACCACGGTGCGGGTGAAGAAGGATGCACTGGGCAATGACATGATATTCAGCTGGAAGGGAGCGTCCAGCATGCCGGACATACAGGACACGGAGTTCGGCAGGAAGCACAAGATCTTGTATACGCAGCGCAATGGACAGACGGGCATCCAGATCTATCTGGAGATCGACAATCGCAAGTGCACCGAATGCTTCAATCGGGCCCACGAGGCAGCCGAATTCCTGGGCGCCTACGCGGCCAAGCACACGTTCAACAATCGCTATCCGATCTACAGTGTGCGCGGCGTGAAGAGTCCGGGCGAAAATGAAGGCGCCGAATCGCCGGCAAATGTCAAATTCGTGATCATGGGCATCGTCCTGGTCGTGATTGTGTTGGCCTTCTTCGGCATGCTGTTGGGCACACAGCGGAAGCGGGCTCATGGCGTTACCTGGTTCCCGGAAGGATTTCGGGCGCCAGCTGCTGCAGTGATGTCACGTCGTCGTCGCGATCCCCACGGCCAGGAGATGCGAAATCTGAACAAGCAAGTTGGCCTCAATCAGGCGCAGGCGCATCAGATGGGCGGAGTCGCGGGCAGCGGCGGACATTGGTCGGACGATGAGTCGGATATGCCGCAGCCGAAGCGACAGCGCGGGGATCAGTTGAATAGCGGCGGCGGAATGGGAGGATTGGGCGGCATGGGCGGCGGCGGCGTTGGCAGCGTTGCGGGCCTCACAAGCGTCGGCTATGCCAGCGACCATACGATGGTCAGCGAGTACGAGGAGGCGGATCAGCGTGTCTGGTCGCAGGCGCATCTCGATGTGGCGGATGTGCGTGCGATAATGACGCCGCCGGCGCATCAGGATGGCAACAAGCACGACGTGGATGCGCGGGGTCCGTGTGGGCTGACACCACTGATGATTGCAGCGGTGCGCGGCGGCGGCATGGACAGCGGCGAGGACATTGAGAACAATGAGGATAGCACAGCTCAGGTGATATCGGATCTGTTGGCGCAGGGCGCCGAACTGAATGCCACGATGGACAAGACGGGCGAGACATCGCTCCATTTGGCGGCACGCTACGCCCGTGCGGATGCGGCCAAGCGGCTGCTCGATGCGGGCGCCGATGCCAACTGCCAGGACAACACTGGACGCACGCCGCTCCATGCCGCTGTCGCAGCGGATGCGATGGGCGTCTTCCAAATCTTGTTGCGCAATCGGGCAACCAACTTGAATGCCCGCATGCATGACGGCACCACGCCCCTCATTCTGGCCGCCCGCCTGGCCATCGAGGGCATGGTCGAGGATCTGATCACAGCCGATGCGGACATCAATGCAGCAGATAATTCGGGCAAGACGGCGCTCCATTGGGCCGCCGCTGTCAACAATACAGAGGCGGTGAACATTCTGCTGATGCATCATGCCAATCGGGATGCCCAGGACGACAAGGACGAGACGCCGCTCTTTTTGGCCGCTCGCGAGGGCAGCTACGAGGCGTGCAAGGCGCTGCTCGACAACTTTGCCAATCGCGAGATTACCGATCACATGGATCGTCTGCCGCGGGACGTGGCCAGCGAGCGGCTGCATCATGACATTGTCCGACTGCTGGACGAGCATGTGCCGAGATCACCACAAATGATCAGCATGACGCCGCAGGCAATGATCGGTTCACCGCCGCCGGGCCAACAGCCGCAGTTGATAACACAGCCGACGGTGATTGCCGCCGGCGGTGCGGCGGGCAAACAGAGCAGCCAGGCGGCCAAGCAGAAGGCGGCCAAGAAGGCCAAGCTTATCGAGGGCAACGGCGGCGACAATACGCTCGAGGCGTCTGCAGCTGCTGCTGCTGCTGGCGGAGTCGGCAACATGGGCAGTTTGCGTCGCAAGGCGAGCTCAAAAAAGGCCAACAACAACAGCGCAGCCTCAAAAAAGGCAATGAACGGTGCTCTGAATGCCGCCCAACTGCTGACACAGGCG
The DNA here is from genome assembly GCA_035045545.1 of Drosophila gaucha. NCBI lineage: Eukaryota > Metazoa > Arthropoda > Insecta > Diptera > Drosophilidae > Drosophila > Drosophila gaucha. The sequence goes on from JAWNOY010000035.1 coordinate 1,206,642, forward strand.
GCCAACAACAACAACAACAACAACAACAACAGCAACAACAGCAGCAACAATTGCACAGACCTGGACTCGCCGCCCTTGTCGGCAGCGGGCACAGTCAACGGCAATGTGAACGGTGGCCAACTGGTGAACCTGCCCAGTCCGTACGACACCAGCTCCATGTACTCGAATGCCATGGCAGCGCCGCCCAACGGCGCCAAGCAGCCGCCGAGCTATGAGGATTGCATCAAGGTGAGTGTTTATGCCCTGAGCCCTACCTGAGTCTGAGTTTACTTAACACTATCTTTTATTTCCTTTTAGAACGCTCAGTCGATGCAGTCGCTGCCAGCGAATAGTCTGGACATGATCAAGCTGGACACGTATGGCTACTCGATGGGCTCGCCCTTTCAGCAGGAAATGCTGAATAGCCAGGCATTGGGTTTGACTGGCGGCCGCAGCAGTAATCCGCTCTGCGGTTTAGCCAATGGCGCCATGCCCAACGGTGGGCACGAGCAGGGACTCAGTCCGCCCTATTCGAATCAATCGCCGCCGCACTCGGTGCAGAGCAGCTTGGCTCTATCGCCGCACGCCTATTTGGGTGAGTTGAGCTTAACACTTGGCTTTCATATTTATACTCGGAAACCATTGAAAATGGGAAATAAGGGTAAATTGATTATGTGACAAGCTATGTAACGGGCAGAAGAAGGCGTGGCATATCCCATAAAGTGTATATATAATCTTGATCAAGAGCTAAGTCGATTTAGCACTATCCGTGGGTCTGCCCATACGTCTGTCTGTTTGTCTTTCCATCCGTTCTTCCGTCTGCCTCTTTCTATGTCTGTCCATCCGTCTGTCTGTTTGTCTATCCGTCTGTCCATCCCTCTGTCTGTTTGTCTATCCGTCCGTCCTTCCGTCTATCTCATTCTATGTCTGTCCGTCTGTCTGCTTGTCTGTCCATCCGTCCGTCGGTCTGTCCGTCCGTGTGTCTATCTGTTAGTATTTATGAGTCGATCTCAGAATCCATCCGTCTGTCTGCTTGTATGTCTCTTCGTTTATCTATTTGTATGTCTGTCCATCCGTCTGTCCGTATGTATTAATGCGCCGATCTCAGAATCGATGAACGTCCTCTATACATCGCGCAGATCAAGTTTATTTCCATGAAATCGATTAGAAACGTTATCGAGCTTTCAGTTTTGTCGATCAGATCTCTTACATCCTTTGAGCTAAGGTCAGCAAATTTTACTTTTAGTTTCTCGTATGTAAAATACAATATCGATTTTTTTCTCCAATCGATAAGTTCTTCCATTTCCATGAAATTGATTAGAAACGTTATCGAGCTTTCAGTTTTGTCGATCAGATCTCTTACATCCTTTGAGCTAAGGTCAGCAAATTTTGAATATAGTTTCTTTATTATTATTACTTTTTAGAAAAGTATTTTAATTCTTTAAAATAAATTACAAATAATTAAATAAATAATAACGTTCGGGGGATTTTGTAGTCGGGCAGTGTCGACTAGAGCGTGTTTATTTCTTATATTTATATTTAATATTTAATTTATATTTATATATTTGCAGGGTCTCCCTCGCCGGCCAAGTCGCGGCCCAGTTTGCCCACCTCGCCCACGCACATACAGGCGATGCGGCATGCCACGCAGCAGAAGCAGTTCGGCAGCAATCTGAACAGCTTGCTGGGCGGCGGCAATGGCAACGGGTCGCCCGTTAGCTTGGGCATCATTTCGCCAACGGGCAGCGATATGGGCATCATGCTGGCGCCCCAGTCCTCCAACAATGCAAAAAGCAGTGCAATAATGCAAACGTTGTCCCCGCAAATGCAACAGCAGCAACAGCAGCAGCAACAGCAGCAGCAGCAACAACAGCAGCAGCAGCAACAGCAGCAGCAGCAACAGCAGCAGCAACAGCAGCAGCAGCAACAACAGCAGCAGCAACAACAGCAGCAGCAACAGCAACAGCAACAAGCTCTTGGAGGCCTTGAGTTCGGTTCAGCCGGTTTGGACTTGAATGGATTTTGTGGATCTCCGGGTAAGTTAAGCACGCTTCGACTCAATGATTTGTTTACTCATACTGTGATACTTTCACCCACACAGACTCATTTCACTCGGGTCAAATGAATCCGCCTTCGATACAAAGTTCAATGTCGGGCTCGTCGCCATCGACCAACATGTTGTCGCCGTCGTCGCAGCACAATCAGGCCTTCTATCAGTACCTAACGCCGCCCAGCCAGCATTCGGGCGGGCATACGCCGCAGCATCTGGTGCAGACGCTCGACAGCTATCCGACACCGTCGCCCGAGTCTCCCGGCCATTGGTCATCGTCGTCGCCGCGCAGCAATTCGGATTGGTCCGAGGGCGTGCAGTCGCCGGCGGCCAACAATCTCTATATCTCTGGCGGCCACCAGGCCAACAAGGGCTCCGAGGCCATCTACATTTGACAAAAGAGCAACTAGCGGTGGCACACGAGGACGGACGCAGGTGTGGGCACTCAAAGTGCGCCGGGCACCGGGTCGCCCAACAGGCGAGGCAGCCAGCCTAGATTTTTGACTTTTAAACTCCACTCCACCCTCACCTACTCCTCTCACTATTCTATTTTTTTTTGTCTAGCCCCTAAGCTTTAATTATAAAGAGAAGAAATGAAAAACAACATAATTATTCTAGTAATTTAAATGTTTAATTTTAATGTTTGTTGTACAGTGCGCGTTGAAATCATATATAGCACATATATATATATATGTATATATATACCAGATATATATATATATGTGTATATATATGTGCACACACACACATATATATATAAATAGAAATTTAGCTCGTAGGCAGTTTGCAAAGGTTTGAATTACATTTTTTTTTGTCATCGAAAGCCGAAATTGATTTGATTTTAAATGAAATATATATAGTTTATATTTATTTGCAAACGTCGCTGCTTCCAGTAAACAATTAAAATTAGCGCAAATTATTTCTTATGCATTATTAAATTGTATTTTGTATTTTGTAATTGTATTTGTATAAGCGGCAAACGCTTTTAAGCATTGAAAAAAAAAAACAAACAAAAAACAAAAACAAAAACGAAAAAAAAGACATAAATAATTAATAGTTTTTAGGCATCGACTACGTTTAATCATTAAGTTTTAAAGATCAAACAGAAGACAAAAACAAAAACAAATTGCATAATTATTAAAATGTTTAGCTGTTAGTTTCGCAACTGAAGTGCTTATATAAACAAAATTGTTAGCTATATATACGATACGAACGACACATTCTGCAAGCCTATATCATATATATATATATATATATACAAAATATATATATAATTAATTTTTTTTTAAATACACATTTTTTATGTAATTCTACATATAAATCTTAAACTTAAGCTTAAATTGTAAAAAGATTCTCATAATTGTTTCAATTAAGTTGACGACGCAACAAATTATAACTTTCCCTACAGAAACTATATATATATATATATATATATATATACATGCATATATATATAGATAAACTATAAACTATAAACTATGAAATGCGCCAAGTTTTTTTTGTAACTAGGCTTTAGGCAAAGTACAGTTGTAAGTTTTTAACGAGCAGCGAGAAATATATATATTTTCCAAAAATATGCAACAATTTTTGTAAACGCGAATCACATTTTCATCTTATTAAATTTATTTTATTCTATTATTATTTCCATTTTTTTTATTATTTTTTTTGTAGTTTTGCTGCGCTAATTTTTCTTAATCTTAATGTGTAAATTGTACAATTTTTTGTTGTCCTAACTTAAAACAGCGAACGAAACATGCAAAATGCAAATGCAAATTTTTTTGACATAATAAATATAAAATAATTATTTTAAAAACAAAAAAGGAAAGAATTTAACTTTTATTTTATTTAAAAAAAATTTCAATATTAATTAAAGATTTTAGAAAGGAAGAGTAACAAGTAAGAACGTTGCAGTCGGTCGGCGCTACCAACTGTATATATACTCGTTCACGCTAAAAAAAACACCCCAATTTAATCACATACAATATAGGGGATCAACAGTAATCTAACTGCAAAAGTTGGTTAAAGCTGTGGAAGATATAGTTTTTTATTAGATTTGCCACGCCCCCAGAAAGCGTATGTCAATGATAATCTAAGGGGGAGGGGAACAGTTACTTATATGTCAAATTTGGAGGGTCGTAGCTCTGAAACTATACTATATCTATTTGATTCGGGCTGATCTACTTTCAAATTTCAAGTCATTAGCTCTTATAACGCCCAAAATTTGGAAGAAAAATCCTAGAAAACATACAAAATTTGCTTCGAAAAGTCAGCTTTTTTTTCCAGCTTTTTCTTCTGAAAACTTCGTTTTTTTGCGCCTTTTTTTCTAGCTTTTCTTGCTCAACAAAAGTTGGCAACATTGCTTTGAAGACACATATTTGTAGGTTAGGTGGGGTACCTAGGAGGTTTACTATTAACGCTTTGTAAAGACTTAAATGATAGGGAAATAAGTTAGAAATATTTCGGCGTTCTTAGCATAATCCAAATCGTCTGATCATCCGTGAAATTATCCCAGCTGTCCCGATATTTCAGATGATTTTCATCTACTCCTTAGCTGTTTGTAGACTAAAGCAAAACAGAGACTATTTCGCCCTTAGAACCTTTCCTAAGATTCCGATAACTTTAATCTGTAAATTTCCCATATTTGGTGTGCTAGAGTAAAATCTAAAGACTGCTGAGAAATATCCTTATAGTACATATCATATGTATGTATGTTTATATATATATAAATATATATCCTTGTTGAAAATTTCCTCTGAACAGCTTTGTTCTACGCCAAGTTAAATTCTGCTCTGTCAAAATTGTCTGTCCTAAACAGTAGCACCTGCCCAGCCATGTCTTAGCATGTTCCAAAGTTCAGCAGAATCATCCTTAAGCATTTTACTTACATACATGTGTATACAAATTTGCTTTTGTTCTATTTTAGACTCATTCGCCGTAGTAAAAAAAAGTTTTTTTGGTTTAAAGATTTGGAATTTGAAGCGTATATTCGTTTACAATTATTGATCATGTGTTTTATTGTAAATACATATAGAAGTATATATCTAAGCATATAGTTGATAACATATCATTGTCAAACGCTTTTGCTAGATATTTCTAACTATCTCTCAAGCAATCCAGCTACATATATGTATGTACATATGTATGTCCCTCGGAGGCTCCTCTTATTTGGTATACTTAGTGTTTATTAGATACATATGCATGTATGTGTGTGAGTGAATCAATCCATAACTATTTGTGTGTGTGTTTCAAGCCTTGTGTGTGTATGTGTAAAATGTCATTTGGAATGGACACTGTGCGCACTCTATTTGTGCCGCCAGTGTAATTTTATGTTACTACGCGAATGCCCACTTAAGCGAGAGCGAGCAAAGGCGTAGTAAAAAGGAAGGAAAGAAAGCAAAAACAATGTTAAACGAAGCCCAATCGTGAAGAATAGAATTTAAATGATCTTCTTGGATTCAGGCTTCGTAGACGACGACTGCTCGCTAGATGCAGCAGTAGCAGCAGCAGCAGCAGCAACAGCTACGGCAGCATCGGCATTAGCAGCCCCATCTCCTTCGGCAGCAGTTGCTGGAGCTTGGCCTTTTTTGCCGCCGGGCACAAACGGACAGACGCCGCCTTTGCACTCGAACGGGAACTCTGGCCCGGCCTTGATAACGTTGCCCTCAGCATCCTTCTTCTCCCATGGGTTCCAGTAGCGCAGCAGAATCGGCTGCACGAACTTATGCCAGATGTAAAGCAGCAACGGGATGATGAAGCATGGCACGCAAACCATATTGCGTGAGCAACTTTCTGCAAAACTTCAATAATGCAATCTACAAACTCTGCGACAATTTGTGCAACTCACCTTTCAACAATTATCTAGACTACTTTGGGCCAGTGTGACCAGCTGACCCGAACAGAAGTAGCGTCAAATTACGCACAATGAAAATAGCCGAAGAAAGCAATAAAGCCCAAAAGTAAATTTGGGTAAATTGAGAGCAATTCATATGTACAAAAAAAAATTTAATCTGTTGACACGACACAAAATTTATAAAAAAAAATATTTTGATTTTTTTTGATTTACTTAAAAAAAAAAAAAAATTTATTCACTGCGAAGAGCTATTATTAAATGCTGTGTCTGCTGCCAGAAGCCAGACTGAACTGAATAGGAAAACTAAATTGATTTACTAGCTAAACAAAATGGATTGCAAGGCCTACTTTGATTTGAAATATTTACCAAAGCTGAAATCAAGGCCTACTTTGATTTGGAATATTTACAAAAACTGAAATCCAGCCTGCTTAGTTGAAAAAAGTATTGTAGCATTGATTGCACCTTTATCAAGTTAAATATATATACTTATGCTTACACATTCATATATTTATGTTTGTCCTGTTCGCAAATTAAATTTTAAGCAAATATTAAAAGCAATTTGAAATACCAAACGCCGCCAACTATCGTTGGCCAGTTAACAATTAAAATACCAAATATCGAAAACGATCGATTTGTGATTATATTGGTATTATGAAGTTCTTTAAAGCGTTTTTTTAATGTATACAAAATTCCAAGTGGCGCCATCTGTTAACTCGCATGTTTTTTGAGTACAAATGTACACAAAATTAAATAAAATACCAAATGCCGCCAACTATCGTTAGCCAGCTATTTATTAAAATACCAATTATATTGATATTATACACCAATGCATCAATGTGTATAATATATAAATATATAAATACCAAAATAAATTTTTTCCACTAATCATAATTTGTCTGTTTTTAAGCGATTTTTTAATGTATACAAAATTCCAAGTGGCGCCATCTGTTAACTCGCATGTTTTTTGAGTACAAATGTACACAAAATTAAATAAAATACCAAATGCCGCCAACTATCGATAAGAGTATTTCTCAAGAATTCCATCTTTTGTTTTAATTATTTTTTAAGTCTTTATTGTTTGCATTGGTAGTTTATTTGCAGAATTCAGTATTTTCCACGCTTTGCTCAGCCGAGCAGTGGACAGCGATAGGGTTGACCCTCTTTGCAGCAATATTCGCGACCTGCCTGCAAATTCGTGTTGACCCACAGATTCTGGCAGTTCTTGATGAACAAATAGGCACGCTCCTTGTGGCAATCGTGGCCAAGAGCGGCGCAAACGATGCTCGCCGAATTGGGCAGATGCTGCACGATCTACACGGAGTGAGAGAGAGGGCGATAGTTGGCTAGCCTTGTCTTTTGGAAATCTGGAAACTCACCGCCTCGAGGCACTTGGTCTGGCACTGCTTGCGTCCGATGGCATTGCAGGGATACACGCGATCCATTTCGTTGTGGATGAGCGGCGTCTCCGGCAGCCCGTTCTTGATCTGCGAGGTGAGGAAGACGCCGCAGGTGCAGGGCACCAGCTGCAGCTGCTGCTGCTCCACTGAAGCGGGCGTCGGCGGTGAAGGCAACGTATTGTCCAGGCTGCTCTGTGTGGTGCTCGTCGAGCTGCTGCCCGACTCCTGCTCCATGGCCAGCTCCTGCTCTAGAATGCTGCTTGGAGTGCTGCTGCAGCTGCTGGTGGTGCTGCTGCTGGTGGTGCTGGTCTCCTCCTCCTCCTCCTTACCGATCGCTTTGGGCGTGCTATTAATGATGAACTCCACGGGCGCTGGCCAATCCGCCTCGGTGGTGGTGCCCACTGTGGGACTGCCCGTCGGGCGCTGCTTGAAGCGTCGATCCTTGAAGTGGCTCTGCTTGCCATACAGCGGCTTCTTGTAGGCAATCTTGCTGGCATCCGCCAGCTGCTGCGCCACCACAGTTGCCAGCAGCAGCAGCAGCAGCTGCAGTGCCTTCAATCCCATGTTGCATGCTGCAAGGCAATCAAAATGTGAATTCCCCCAACTCCTTCCTCAATCCATCGAATGCTGAACTCACCCATCTTTGAGTTGTCGTTGAGTTCTGTTTGATTTGGATTCTGTTCTCTTCCATTTTATGGAACTGTGCTTTCGACAACGTTTGCACTTTTTCTGTCTGTCGGTCAACCCCCAGTGCGAGCTGCTTCAAGTTCAAGTTTAGCAGCTGCGTCGACGCTTTCCGAGATTTTGGGTCAGGGCAATCGGACGCAGCGTTTCGCTAGGCGTTGCACAATTCCCAGAATCTCTGAGTCATAAAGTTTTAGCTTTCTCATTGATTAAACTAAACAGCGAAGCATAAATCAAGGTTTTGAGAAGTGCATAGAAAGGCTTTAGCTAGGAGAGAGAAAGAGAGAGAGATAGTGAAAGCGAGAGCGAGAGAGAGTTAAATTAAGCAAGTAATACTTGAAAATTCAAATGTGCATTGAGAAGCGCATAGAAAAGCGTTGCTTATAAGAGAGAGAGAGAGAGCGATAGTAAAAGTTCAACAATTCATAATATACTATTCCACTAATTCTCTATATGCTAATATTCAATAAATAAGAAAAGTTTATAGAATATATATATATATACATATATATGTATATATATGTAGATATTTAAATAACTGCTTAAAACGCCTGCTTACAAAATAAAAATTAAAAATATATATTTATACTCTATATTACTTTATTCACTTTCGTTTATTTGTGACAGTCACGCATTAAAATTTCTCAAAAATAGTACAAAAAAATTGACATATTTTAAATTTCGCGCGCAATGTCTTGCACAATGCACGTTGCCAACCATTGCGAAGAGGCTCACTCGGTACTGTAGACGCAGACGAACTGCAAAAGTTAGCACTAAATAAGACCAAAAACGCTTGTCGTTCTGCTAGTATGTTTGTGTGACTGCATACTAAAAACAATAAATTGCCGGCACTTGTCAGTGCTTGTTGTTGTTGCTGGCGAATTCCACCAATTTTGTGGCCGTAAAAGGCCCATTATAAAGCTAATCAGAAACGAAGTGTGGAAAATCTTATCGGACAATCAGAAAGTAAGCAGCGGCGAGTGGAGGAGCATCAAAAGCAAGCATTACGATGCCGCAATACGTGCCAATAAAGGGTTTCAAGCAGCTGGAGGATGCACTCAAAGTGCACGCCAAGAGCAACTGCCTCATCTATATGTATTTCTTTGGCGAGAAGGACGTCAAGGGTCGCAGCTGGTGTCCCGACTGTGTGGCTGGTGAGTGTGCTCGCATCTTACAAATATGCACAAATCTACATATGTATATGTATGTATGTACCAATAGTTGAGGAACTGGTGGACACGGCGTTTCGCGAATATGCCCATCCCAATTCGTTGATCTACACCATTGACGTGGGCAACCGGGCGGCCTGGAAGGATAAATCACCCGACAATAAATTCCGGCAGCCGCCGTTCAATATTAACGGTATACCATCGCTGCTGCGCTGGAACAGTGCGGAGCGTTTAGCTGGCGAACAGTTGCTGGACCCAGAACTGCTTAAGCTCTTCTTTGATGAGGCGAAATCGCAGAGCGCCACTGAAAATACAATTCCGTGCAAATAGCGAATAAGCCGCATAATTGTAATTGACCGCTAGCCTGGGTGGTGTGCGTGTGTGTGTGTGTACGAGAGTGCAAGTACATGTGCGTGCGTGTGTCTGTGTGCGTCTGCATAGAAAGAGCGCAATAAACATGCTGTTGAGTGGAACTCGAATCGTGAGTGAAACTCAATGGCAATAACAAAACTCAACTCAACTCAAGTCGAGTCAACTCAATTCGCTTGAGATATCACTCAATTGTGAGGGGCTCGCTTAAAAGCGAGCAGCAGCCGCGGCAGCAGTAGCAGCAGCAGCAGCAACAGACAGCGCTAGCAGCCGTAACCTGACTGCCTCGCCGACGTCGGCGTTTTATTAGCACGCACGTCGTCGGGCAGGACGAATCGTATGGCGCGTCGTCAACAGCAGCAGCAGCAGCAGCAGCAGCAACAACGGTAAACATTTAAACGCTTGCTGCCCGTTGCTCGGTTTGGGTTTCAGTTACGGTTTCGGTTCCACTTCCAATTCGTTTCGCATTGTAAGTGACGCGTCGTACTGTTTACATGCTTACCGTTATTATCGCAGCCCGCTAACTGTGCCCTCTGAATGTGCGTGTGTGCGCTTCAACAAACAAATAATGTGCATAAAAACAAGCAACAGCCATTAAATATTAGCCAAATCAAATGTAGGTAACAAGGTAACAAAAACACACACACACAGAGCAGTTCGTAAGTGGAGGGGCAGAGAAGCAGACAGATTAAGCGCTTGTGGTTAGTTGCACGGCCTCAGCAGCAGCTTAAACCCTTTAACCCGCCGCACAGCTGGACTCTGCCAGCTTGGGGGCATGGAGTTTCCTTTGTTTGTGGCAGCTGCGACGACTGCCGGACAAAGCCGGCAATAACTGTTGCGCCTTGCCCGCTTGCTCCAGCTCCTTCCTCCCGGTCGAAAGACTTCGCCTGGTGATCATTTCAATTCCATACGCAAATAAACAACTCTCGTTCATTTGACAGCGTGGTGCTAATAAAAGTCTGCACGTTGTCAAAAATAGAATTAGATTTATATATTGTATGTATGTATGTACATATGTATGTACAATATATTTGAGCAAAGTGGGAAGCATAAATTAAGTTAAATTAAATCGACAAATAAAGCTAACGATCGGATGACTTATAAATCGTGCTGTGACGAGCCCGAGTTGCCCTTGAATATGATTACGAGCTACCGGGAAATCATCCAAAAACTAGATAACTTCATTTTTGTAGATTATTTAGATTATTAATAAAGCCATCAAATGTGACAAAGTTCACAATTTAAATTTGTTTTTTAGTAAAAAAAAATAGTTGGAAATCTTTTTTTATAATAATGGTAAATAAAGTGAATTTTTAGTTGACTTCGAAATTTTAAACTGAAATGGAAGAAATATAAATGAGTATAGGCTATATTATGGATTATACCTAATTTTTTTTGTAAGGGATACAGTAAAGCCTTCCAAGTCTGGATATATATAGTTTTTAGTCTAGTCCGGTCCTTTAAAACACGAAATATATATAGATATTATGTACTTTTAATTAATTTTCTATAATTTGCGGGACAAATTAAAAAAATAATTTTTTTTCCAATTTTATAGCTAAAACTTTTAAATTGACCGAATCAGGAAGTATTTACTGTACACTCATTACAACATTAAGGCAACTTCTATAGCTGAATATGATTATATTATATATATAACTTATAGCTGGGTATCTTTTATAAGTATATACTATAAGTTTAAGTAAAGTCAAGACTGCCATGACCATACCCTATAATAAATCACATATGTATGTAGATATTTTAGTTCCCAGTTTCCAAATGGGTATCTATAGCTTATCAATGCGTATACTTGATATTAATGAGTATACGCAATAGTGCAATTATCTTGAGCTGAGTATCTGCAGTTCAATCAGTTATGACTAATGAGTATGCTCTATATAGTTGAGCATACGCAATGCTACACTTACTATACTCAATATAATTAATGGGTATACATAGTAATGAAATTCCTATGTAGTTGTCACAGTCTCCCAAAATGCAGGGTATCTATAGCTCATCAACAATATGAATGCGTAAGCCTAATGTCAATGAGAATACTCAATACAACAATAGCTCAATCTGTGTACTAAATACTCTAATGAAAATACCCAATAATGAAATACCTACATAAGTAGATCTTTTAACTATTCCAGATTCGCATTGTCCATCTTTACATCATTAGTAATGAGCAATGAATAATGAATATATGCAATGTTAATGACCAAAACTCAACTCTTGCTGAAATCTTCCATATCTTATAGCAAATTCGTTTTGCTGGGTATCTTTAGTTCATCACTAATGAGTTATGAGGTTGCATAGTGCGCTAATGAGACTTCTAATATCTTACGACTTTCAATGAAACTTTCATGTCGATCTTTTAGTTATCGCATCACCTTCATATTTTCTTGGCCAACAATTTGCACACACACACACACACGCGCACGCACACATATAGGCACACATTTGGATCTGTTAATAGTTGGACTCGCTGTCAACATTGCTTTCGCATTCCAATTTCTAGCCCCTGACATCTTTTTGGCGCATTTTAAATAAAATTATAATATCGAAAAAAATATATAAAACGAAATCTATTCGCTGGCCATTTCTTAAGCTGTTGTTGTTGTTGTTGTTGTTCATTTCAATTTATTTATTAATTTATTTTCTCGCAGTCGTTTGTCAATTAAAAACTAAAAATTCTTAATGAGCCACGTAACAGGCCGGACAGGCAATGGACTTGGTCAGTGGATTTGGGTGGGTGGGTGGCTTGCTTGCCTTAGATTGGCTTTGATTGTGGCGGTGGGGAAGGGGGCAAGTGGTTGCCACTCAATGCGCCCAAAACCAGCGAAATGTCATTAAAGAAGCTAATAAAAATTTGAAAAAAAAACGAAATCGAATAATAAATTAAATTAAAGATTTCAAAAATAGCGCACACTTGTGCTTTATACAGATGGGTTACTTATAACACATATATGTATGTATATGTATGTATGTTCATATATGCATAGTTATACATAGATGGGAATGGATAGATTTGCGAGATCGTTTCAATGCTTTAAATCGCTCAACGCGCTGTTGATTAGCATCGAACGCACACACACACACACACACACACACACACACACACACATACATTGGCAGCTGTATGTTTGTACGTGCGATTTATAGTGTCATCCAAAATCATAATTTATTAATAATTTCTACACACACACACACAGAGCGACAGCCAGGTGTGGGTGTACATACATACATGCATACACACATACATGTGTACATATGTATATCTTTGTGTACATCTGTATCTGTTTTCTAGCTGCGCGCTTTCTGTATATTTTTTTATTTAATTGACGCATTTAGTTCACAACAACAACAGAATATTTAGTGCATATATCAACAAAATGTGCCCCACATGTGTCTCCCCCCCCTCTCTTTCGCTTCGCATGCGTTTGGGATACAGCGACAAATTCCGCATGCAAATCAAAAATTCACATCTGATGAATGCTGCCCAAAAAAAAATTAGCAGGCAAAACTCTTTACATTTGCAACAGCTGCAGCTTCGAATGGCTGCAAAGAACTGCAGTATCAGTCTGTCTCGCTCTTACATTACTAAGAAATTGAATTCGTTTCCCATTTACGCTCTGCCTCGCCGTGCCGCTCTCTCTGTCTCTCTTTCGGAGTTCGAGTTCGAGTTCGGCTGTCTTAGCGTTCGGCTCTCTCTGTATCTCTCTTTCTGCATTCGGCGATCTTGCACTCATGCTCTCTGTCAATAGTCAACTGTCGATAGTCTATGGCGATTGTCAAAAGTCGATATCGATATTGGTCAGTGGGCCAGACGTACAGCTCTTATCGTACTTCTCTCTAATAGCCGGGGGACGTCCATCATGTTATCAGAACCGCAAAACTTTGCGCTGTTTGGCTGCTCTCTGATAAGACTCCAACCAGACAAACCGACAAATGCCGACAGCCCACAGCCAACAGCAACAAGAACAAGCCAAACAAACAAATGAAGTCGACGTCGACGTCGACGTCGACGCTCACGTTGCTGTCGCTAATGACGACACAAGCGGCTGGCGTCCATTTCGCCAACTGCTGCAGAGCAGAAATCGTTAACAACGGAAAAGGCAGCAGCAGCGGCAGACGCAGCGACGCAGCAGCAACAGCAGCCATGTCGACGTCGTTATCGCAGTTATAGTTCGCAGTTATAGTTGAGTTGCGACGGCGACGCAGTTGTCTTCCACATTGCGATTGGATCGACCACCGGGCGAGCGGGCGAAACGGTTCGTTCGGTGCGGTTAGTTTGTTTGTTTTTGTTTGATTTTGGTGGCGTTGGTGTCGACGTCAGCGCTGTGATTGTTGCTGCTGTTGTTGTTGTTGTTGTTGTTGCTGTGACAACGTCGCAGTCGCTTCACTTTAATTGTAATTATAATAACAAACAACAACAACAGCAGCAACAACAACATTGCCGAGCATCGATCAATTTCGCTTTGCCTATTCCAAAAAGAATGTTGATGATCGTTGCGTGCCGCTGTCTAAAAGGCAACAAACACACACATACACAGACACACAGGCACACACACTCGCATACACATGCATACACTGAGACATACAAATGCACTCAATATCAGAGCGTGATCAACAACAACGCGAGCAGCAGCTTGATCGCAATCGAGCGAGACGGCATCTGAGAAGCGCACAGCAACAAGGCGGAACAGCGGGAAAAGGGGAGAGCGGAGAGCTGAAAGAGGGAGAGAGAGTGAGCGGCGGGAGGGTAGAGGGCTTGCAGCCATAGGGCATTAGCTATGAGAGGGAGTCGGCAGCTCCATTAACATGATTATTCGGGTGTAATAATGTGGGGTATCTCAATTGTATTAAATAATTCGATTGCAAGAATGTACGCTACGGCCGAAAGAGCAGCTATATCGGTTATCAACATATTCAATACAACATCTAAGTAACTGTTATACTAGATCCAAATGTTGATACAAATTAAGTAATAGAACAACAATAACAAGTAGGTTATATATTTACTATATTTAGAATAGTTTAAGTCTATATTTATTATACAGATTTAGATTAACACGTTTTTCTGGCATTCTTTATACAGAGCTTAGATTGAACTTTCTTCAATTTCTAACTTCGTCTTTCACAATTACAAATAATTACCGACAATACGTAAGAAAATGGTGTGTTTAGTATGATCAAGCAACAAATAAATACTCTCTAATATTTTTAATATTTTGTTATATATTTTTTCTCAATAATCTTGAAAATTCAATATTTCCTTAAGACTCACTTTTAGCGCAGGGCATTCTTAGGTCGAGCTAACTGAATTGGAATTTGAATATTGTAACGTAACCGAACCGTTGATCATTTCATTGCGATGGGACGACGCTCAACGCCGACGCTCGACGCTTCGGTTTTGCGTGTTTCGCTTCTGCATTGTTCGGTACGGTACGCTGTTCGGTTCGGTTCAGTTCGGTTCGGTTCGGCTCTGTTTTTCATTTCAATTTTATTATTTTGCGTGTGTGATTAAAATCGCGTTCGTGTGCGCGCAGCACATGTTCACATAAAGAACACACACTCACTCATACACATACATATGTATGTATATAGACATACATATATGCATACATACATACATGCTGTGTCTGCTTGGGATTCTGATTCAGTTGTCTCAATGGGTTTTCTATTTCCAATTCAGTTTCCAATTCGTGCGGGCCGGACCAGACCAGAGACCACACCAGAGTGGCTAATTCAGTCCATTTTGCCGTCGCGTTCCGCTTCAGCGACCGATCGCAGCTCATATTTGATCAGTGCTCCTTCCCCTCTTTAACCCTTCCACTTACGCTCTTCATAAGATTAGCAGATTTTCAAGCTATTGATTGAAAAGGAATAAAACGCGCGCGATCGCTGATTGATTTTGATTGCGATTTACGATTTTCCCCAACTATCGACTGTCTCTGTGTGTGTGTGTGTGTGGCCTAGTCAGTGGCTGATAAGCGCGCATAAATTACGCTAAGCAAACGCTGATTGGAAAAAAAAAATCGTGCAACGCGTTTTATATACATACATCTATACATATATATGTATATGTATACACATACATATATTTATGCTGTTGTCATTTTTTACTTTTTTTTTTACTGTGTATGCTGTTAAAACAAAAATAAAATAAAAAGAAGAGAAACGTAAAAAAGTTATCAGAAATCAATGCGATAAGCGGTTAAAGCGGGAATCGCAGCAGCAGCAGCAGCAGCAGTTACGGTAGCTGATAAACAACGGCCGAGGTGAGTTAAAGCTTTGAGTTGAACTCAACGAGTTGAGTTGAGTTGTTTGGAATTGAGTTGAATTGCATTGAGTTGAGTTGTGATCCCTTCGGCGCCTGCGCCAGTTAACGGTGTTGATGACGTCGCCGCCAAGGCAGGCAGGCAAAAGCGCAAAGAGAACAAATTGAGCGCAGCAACAACTACAACTACAATGACAACAACAGTTAAAGCCGCAGCCACAGCTACAGCACAGTTACAGCTCCAGTTACAGCAGCACGCAGCGGCAAAACAAACAACAACGAAACATCTTACAGCAGCAGCAGCGAAATCGGCAGCGTCAGCGTAAGCGTCAGCGACAGCGACAGCGACAGCGGCTTCAAAGCATCCGCTCTGAAAATCAGTGCAGGCAACCGCAGCGTCGTCCTAGGCCATGTGCGGCTAACATTGTTTTGTTGCCTTGGCTGCAAAAAAAGTTTAAAACAAATTCAGCAAAAAAAATTAAAATCAAATATTTAGAAAAAGCATTTAATAAATAAATGCTGGTCAACTGACAGTTGTTGTTTTTTTTTTCGGTGTTTTGTATTTTTTTGTTGTTGTGTGCGTGAAAATGAAAGAGAATAAAAAAATATAAACGCTGTTTTAAATTACGAGCGGGCCAAATTATGAAATGATAATAAAATATAAATGCCAAAAGCAAATAATAATTATTAACATTTCAAAAATAAAAAAATTTAAAAAAAAAATAATTATATGTATTTGAATAAAAAGCGGTGTGCAAAAATTTATGAGAAAGAAGCAAAGCGAAACAACAACAACACTATTTGTTTTTATTGCTACTGTTGAAGATCATAATGATGCAGATGATGATACTGATGATGATGATGATGCACTGCAGCAACAACATCAACAAGAATCGAAGCTAAGAGCGGCTCTTCATACCAAAAGGTAAGTGACCTCCTTGTATACACCGTTACACCATTACACCGTTACACCATTACACCAAAAACAGCAACTCGAAGCAAAAAACAACAACGGGCAGCAATTAACGGTTTCGAGCTGCCTTGCTTTCCTACACTCCTCTTCCTTTTTGTTTTTTTTTCGCCTCTAGAGCGGCAAACAACAATTTCATTGCATACGCACAGGGGCCGGCAGCTGCTGCCCGTTGAGCAACAACTACAACAACAGCTAGATACGTATTACAACAACAAACGCAGTAACAAAAAAATAACTGTCGGCAAACATTTTATTGAATTTTATTGTTGTTGCTGCCTGGCCAAGCAATGCGCCTGCGTTGAGCAAAAATGTTTATGTGAAGCAAAGAGAGACAGAGAGCTGGAGTGAGAGAGGGCGAGTGAGATTCCATGAGATGGCGTGCGAGAGAGCGTTGAGTCAGGTCTTGAGACTGCTCTAAGTCAGCCACAGTGGTGCGAAAATCATATTTGTGAAATGCCTCATCGATTGTTAACGATCGATATACGCAAGCAAGAAAAAGAATTTTAATAAGCAAGAAAATTTAATTTTTGTTGAAATATTTTTCTAAATTCGTGATAAAAATATTTAAATTGGATATAAATTAAATTGTATAGTCAAAAATGTTTAAAAATAGAAGATCATGCAACAATGTTGTCAAAGAAATAAGAATTCTAAATTCAAGGCATCTAATCTGTTCTATTTTCTGATCCACATCTGTAAATGTTTGTCATTCGAAGAATTTACTTTTATACAGGAAAATGTTGTACGTTGGAGTGATTTATAAATGATATTTTCTATATTGTGGATAATTTGTAATGTTAATATATATAATATAATATTTGTACTGGCGTATTTTTTAATCATTCAGACTGAAATTATAAAGAAAAAATCTCAATTCAATTCATTATGTTTTATAGAAGTATGAAGCCACTGTTACGGTTGTAAGTAAGGAATAGAATAAACACTGTTATTACATGCGATTGACGCTCAGTTGGCACATGGGCCCGAGCCGCCAGCACGCACTCAGCCCCACTTACTCTCTCTCACTCATTCTCTCTCTTTCGAGTTGAGCTGAGAATCTGAGTGGCTGCTTTTAAGCTGAGTGTATTTCGTGCAGACTTTTAGCCGCTGCTACTCAACTAGCCTGAGAGCTGTGCTCAGTCCATTACATGCCAACACACCCACAGTCTTACACACACATACACAAATATGCACACTAGCATACACAAAAGCGGCCCGGCATCTTTTCCTGTGCGCGTCTTCGTTTCTTTCATTTTTTTTCTCGCTTACTTTATGACCGTGTTTTACGATGCCTTCGCCAGTCATTGCCGTTTTGCTTTCCACTTTCGTTCTTTCGGCTTGGCTTGGCTTGGCTTTACTTGCCTTTTTTATGCCGCTCTGTGTCTTTGTTGCCTTTCGCCAAACATTTTGTTGTTGTTCGGCAATTTTGTCTTAAGCAATAACACACTCTCTCCCGCAGCCGTTCTGCTCCTCTCCCCGCAGCCCCCAATGGATATTATCCGCCTCACTAATAACAATCGCATATAAAGCGCAGCAACAACAAATTGCCGCCATTAATTGTAATCAACTGCGTTACCTGACGACAAACATGTGCATGTCCTCTTCATCATCTTCTCTTTGTGATAAAGATATTTGTTCTGATTACATTTGATTGCAACTAGTTGTAAGCGAAGCTTACAACTTACTACCTATAATTAAGATGAAATGCCTAATGAAAAACTTAATTATGGGAACTATCAAACGAATTGTTGATATTGCTATTATAGTAAAGTATACATATACATACACATGTACATATGTACATACACATATAACACTAAACACTTAAAGAGAGTGAACTCTTAAAGATATTATCAATTTCTAGTTAAGCTTTTCTCTGAGTTTTTGGTTTCATAGAGCTCTGAGCATTATATAAATATGTATGTATATATTTACATATCTTATATTGAGCTCGACCTTTAACTACTCTGTTAACAACATCTTCTGCGTGTTTGCCAGATTTATACTTTTGTTTCAGGCTGTTCCATTACAATTTATGAGTTTTCCTTTCGCCTTGTTTTTTTTGGTTATTTTTTTTTTAAATTTTGTAACAGCTTTATATGAACATAACTCGGAAACAGAGAAGTTTTAACTTACAGCTGGCAGGCAACTCCTGAGAACTCATGAGAGCAAGAAGCAGAGTGAAATGTTTCCGAAAAGTTATTTTTTTTAATACTCTATTTAGCTATAGAAAGTGGAGTATGTTGGTTCGTCTTAACATAAGCTAGTGACTAATATAGGCTTATAGATTGTATGTATTTATTTTATGAGCTAGGGTGACCATATTTTGAATAAGATTAAGTGATAAGCTGCACAGATAGTTACCCTGTATTCTTCGATAACCATTTTTAAATATTTCACACTGAACGAGCATTGAGCAGTCGATTAGACCCGCTTAAAAACATACCTACTTGTCTTTTTTTCTTTGTTTCAACAAAGTTATTATTGCTTTAATTTCGTGAGTCAGTTGAGTTGAATGCGTGGCAAAGTTTGTTTTTAGGGGTCGCCGTGATTTGTCCTCTCTCGATTCCTGCTTCTCCTTCTCAGTCTTTCTTCGCTTTTATTTCATTATTTTTTTGTTTTTTTTTCTTCTCTCTTGTGCTGCTTGCTTTCTTGTTATGCCTTAAATTAAAAAGTTGTTGCGTTGTTTGGCACCGGAAAAGTTGCCGTTTTGCATTAGAGATGCCGGGGCGCCAACAACGTTGACAAGAACGACAACAACAACAACAACAACAACAACGTATGTGTGCTGGCAAATCTGTGAAATACCCGATTCTTACTTCTCTGCTCTGTCTCCCCTCATAGCTTGTTTCTCTCTCTCTCTCTCTATCTCTCTGTCTCTCTCTCTCTCTTCGCTCCTTTAGTTAGTTGTTGTGTTTACGAGTTGTTGTTGTTGCCCCTTCAAGTTTAATATGTTCCCCAAGGGCCTCATTAGTGGCGCCCCCTGCCAGTCAGTAGCAGCGGCAGCTGCCACCTAATATAAAACATTTGCTTTGCACTATTTGGCTTCGTTGCTTTTGGCCTGGTTTTCCTTTTCACAAACAAAAAAACAAACATCAAAAAAAAAAAGTTGTCAGTATTGAGATTAAGGTTTTACTAACTTTAAGTGAAGGGTCTAATGAGCGTTATTATTATTATTATTATTATTATTATGGTTGGGAAAGCTTACCTTCATTTGTATAACAAATGATGCGGAAAATTGTGTGAAAATAGAGAGCCAATACAATTCATTAAATGTGATTAGGGATGAAAATATTACCAGAAATTTAATACACATATTTTTTTTTATTATTTATTTCTTAAGAATTTTAGCTATTTATAAGAAATTATTTGGCAAAAGATTTATGATACGCTGCTTTTTTTTAATGCTTTTCACAATTAAGATACACTACAAATCATCAGACATAAAAGCTGAAAGGAATGCAGAAGAAAAATGTAAATTGTGATAAGGTATTCAGAATCTGGGCTTTAACACGTTTCGCTGCGCCGTCCTCTTCAACTTTTTCTGCACGTCTCGTGCTGCGACAAAAGACAAACAACAACAACAACAACAACAACAACGAGGGAAACAACGTTAACAGCTACGTAAAGTCAAAGTTTGCGAGTGGCCTAAAGTAATATTAATGGGCATGGCAGTTCATTGTTTAAATTACCGCCCCTTATTCGAAGCATAAACAACCGCACGTACTGCTCTATCTGCCCATGCCACGCCCACCCTCTCGTCCACCCACACTATGCCCAAGTGTTGCCTGTCTTGGCTTATTAGGTAGAGAATGCCGGACAGCCTATACAAACATCAACAGCCAACAGCCAACAGGCAGCAGCAACAAATAACAACAACAACAATAACAACAACAACCAGCAACAACAACAGCCAACAACCAACAACAACAATTATAAGCCGACTGAATGGAGCAGCACTCAGCAATTATTTGCATACAAGCGTGCAAGCAGAGACTCAGTGTGCGTGTGCGTGTGTGTGTCTGTGTGTGTTTGTGTGTGTGTGTGAAAAACGCGTGAAAATTTTGAAAATGCTCCGTCCCCCCCAAATGAAAACAACTTAAAGCGCTAAAGTCAAGTGTGTCAAAGCATAAAATACCCTGTAAAATAATTTTGCGTAAATGAGAGCTAAGAAAGTTAAATGTTTTTTATAGGTACATAAACATATGTATATCAATTTCAGATATTATAAATTTAGGTATTAAGCAAATGGGAGCGAACACATTTTTTTTAAAATTTATTTATAATTATATATATATTCATGATTATACTATATATTATATTATAGAACTTCACTATACTATATATTATATTATAGAACTTATATACCATATATTATATTACATTATTTATAATACTTCATAGGCAAAGGTTGTGAGTTAAGAACATATATATAACAGTTTTAGATATAGCTCTTGATAGTAGGGAAACTAAGATCGAAAGTAGGTGATATAAATCTTTAATTTCGAATTATCGTTACTCGACTGTATATTAAAGGAGTCGTAAAACTTAACTTAATATACAGTTATATGTGCTATATATATGTATATATTTAGCTTTCCATAAATATTGTAAAACTTGGAAGGCTATATAATCTATTATATTGCTGCCTTCGATGTATTCTCGTAATTATATGAATAATATAATAATATGCGCTGTAAGGATGATCAAATATTCCAATTGCAAGGCACATAAAGTATTTCTTTTACAGGGTATTCAATGTGAGTCAAGAAATAGTAGAAACTGCTTATTATTATGAAAACGTAGCGTACACGAGGCGCCAACCAAGCAAAGGACACACACACACACAGCCACAAGTGAGAGGCAGGGGCGTAGAAATATGCGGCACTGTGGTTATGGGGCAGCACAGGGTGTTCATGGTTGTTGTTGCTGCTACAATTTGAGAAGTTCTTAGCGCAACGCAGACCGCAGTAGCTGGCCAGAAGGCGCTTTTTGGTGCTATTTGTCCAGGCTTGGGCTGGCATTTAAAGTGATTTAATGTTTGGCTTTTGCTTGCCGAATTGGTGACGATGGTTGGATGGTGGAGGCGTACGGGGGAAGGGGGCGTGGTGCGCCAAAAAATGTTGCTATATGCTCAGCAAATTCAGCATAAATCTATGAACAAACAAACTTGCATAAGCTGAGCGAGCGAGACAGAAAGACTGACAGAGAGAAAGAGACTGAGAGAGGGGATAGACAGAGACAGAGGGATGTAGGATGAAGATGCGAAATTTATGCTACAGGTGTTGCGCGCACAGCTGTCGGCATCACAAGCGAACGTTACTTGTTGGCCGCAATTTAATACGCTTATGGCCATATAACTTAATTGCAGCAGTTGCTCCAAACTGGATTTCGATGAATTCGGGCGTACATGGCGTATGGGTATCAATTAGCAGAATACCCCCAACTATTCAGCCTGATCATCGGATACGACCACATACGACGACAATTGGTCATGGCTCACCTTTATTGTTAACTATTCGGGCGTAAAGCAAACTTTTACCTTTACTTGGCAAAGTTTTGCCCTTGCCTTGGCTAATTGGCTAACGCTGAGGCTGAGGCTGAGGCAGACGTTCAACAGTTATATTGGCAAACTTTGATTGATTACATGCAGCCATATGTATATGTATCTATATATGTGTATTTATATGTGGAAAGTTTTTCACTTACTCTTGGCTTAATAATAATTTAATGGGCTTCACATTAGCCCAGCCATCTTTCGCAGTAATTAAGCTGTATTTAACAGCACCGAGGGACTCAAGTGTTAATGCAATATTTAACAGCTGTTAATTAACATCATTTATATATTATTTTAAGGGAAAACAATGGACAGGCTTTTGTATTAAAGTAAGCTTCAAAAATATTCAAGCTATGCTTAAAAATAACTAATTTTTAGATCGATATTTTTTCGATAATATACAAATGTGAAGAGAATTATTATAGAAAGATATGTAATATATCTATGTATGTTTGTATGTATGCAAGTTTTATATGTATGTAAATATGTATGTATGTATGTATGTATTTATGCATATATGTATGCATGTATGTATGTACATATGTATGATTGTATGTCTGTATGTATATACATATATACATACTGTGTGTATGTATGTATGTATGAATGTATATATGTATGTATCTATGAAAATATGTACATATGTATGTATGTATGCATGAATACATGTATGTATATATGATTTTATGTTTTTATGTATATACATATACATACTGTATGTATGTAAGTATGTATCTATGAAAATATGTATGTATGTATGCATACATATGTATATGCAAGCATGTATGTACATATGTATTTATATATATATGCATGCAAATATGTATGCATGTATGCAAATATGTTCAATAATGTATGTGTATAAGCAAATATATATGTATGTATGTCTGTATGCAAATATGTATGTATGTATCTATGAAAATATGTATGTATGTATGTATGCATGTATGGAAATATGTACATATGTATGTATTTATGCATGCGTATATGTTTGTACATACATATGTATGCATACACGTACATTTTCTCTAAAGGAACAAACAAAATTTAAAAACAAATAATTTTAGCTAACGCCCTTCTCCGCGATCCGCATTAATTCGTGTAATAAGTTTTTATGCTTGGTATGGAAATAGTATTCTTTATTGTTATCAAATTCTCACTTACAACAAATACTCTCTGCCCGATTTTGCATACATATGTTCAGCTGCTAGTATTTTAGCATATAAATCGTTTTTTTTTTCTGTCTGTGCTATTCATATTCAATTGGTCTCGAATTCCATTCACTTTATTGACAGTCACAATTTCTGTTTAGGGTTTCAAGTGCTGCATTCACGTTAACAGTTCGAAGTGCTTTGCAACACTGTTTATATTGTGCATGTTGCAGCTCTTGTTCACTGTCCGCTGTGTAATTAATGCTGCCATCCATTTTGCATGCGACAAAATGCGCAGACAGGTGAGAGCGCAACAGGAGCTGCAACCAATTCTGAAGTTTGTCTCCTGCAATACAAACACAAACACGTACACACACACACATACACACACACACACAGCACCGACACTCACACTCGCAGCGTGAAATGTGAGTGTTTGGTTGCCGTTGGCGAGTTTGGATAACAAAGTTATTGGACCAACTAGTCAACTGGCCAAGTTGCTGCGACAGCAAAAGCAAGAGCAACAAGCACATGAACAACAAATAAGTGTGGCTTAGACGGCAGTGAAATACTAGCAGATACCCTGTACAAGTGAACTAGAAATAATTGAGCTTGAATAAGTTGGATTTATGCAGACTTCAATTTTGTGTTCTAGCTGTCATAAATGTATGTTTGAGAAAAGTAATCGATAATTATCGATTTTAAATAAAGTAATATTAGTGAAGATTATGGATCTTGTCGCAAAGCTGAGGGAGTTTGTACAGACGAAGCGACAGACAGGTAAAGAAAAAAGTAAATAAAGACAGACGGAAGCATCATAGATGGATCAGAATAGATCAGAAGAATAGATAGACAAAGACAGATGAACAGATCGATAGATAGACAGATAGATCGAAAGATTGACAGACATACATACATACATACACATATACAAACAGACAGACAGATATATATACAGAGAGATAGTAGATATATGTAGATATATGTATCTATATATGTCTGTATGTCTATCTTCCTATCTACTATCTCTCTGTATATATATCTGTCTGTATATATATATATATATATATACATATATATATATATATATATATATATATATATATATATATATATATATATATATATATATACCCATTCTATATGTATTTGGCTATTCTTTCATACATTCTAAATTAACCATTGTGGTTTGTACAGTTTCATAAAAAATTACAGGGTATAACTCTTGTTGTATTCTACACATAGGCCACTCCCATTTTAGACGCCACGGGCAATGTTGCGACTGCTTTGTGCCAACAGCGTTGTCCTTACATCCGCCAGGCCCATGGCTAGCACCATAACCATAACCAGGGCCTGGGTAAGGGCCAGGGCCAGGGCCAGAGTCATGGCCAGGGCCATGCCTATTGCTGTTGCCAACTTCATTGGCTTTCGCCACTTTTGGCTTTTGTGCTGACAACGTCTAATTTCAATTTATTTAGCTTCCAATGACAACGCACAAAACGCTGAGTGCATTTGGCTTGGCAGAGGCAATGGAGGGCGGAGGTATGGGGTGGCGGGGGAGATGCTAAGTTCTAAGGCTAATTTCGATGTTGATGTCGATGTCTGCTGCCAGCCTCTGCTGAACGGGCACTTTTCAAGCATTCAGTTGTGTGCGTGCATGTGTGTGTGTGTGTGTGCTCGAAGTCAGCAGAAAAGCTGGCAAATCAGTAAGCCAAAAAACTTCTCAGTGGCACTTGGCCCCGGTCCTGGCCAAAATCAACAAGTGAAAATGCAAATGTGATTATTTATTAAGCGCTTTAAATAATTCTGCTTCGCCTGCCTTTCCTTGGGACTTTGTCTTGCTCTTCATCGCAGTTTGCTGTTCCTGTCTCTTTCTCTGTTTTTGCTTTGATTTACTTCTGCAGCTTATTGTGGCATTTCACTGTGAACAAGAGGAAGAGAAAGAGAGAGAGGGTGACTGTAGAGGGCAACAGGTTACAGGTAAGCAACGGGCGACAAAATGGAAATTCATAGCAGGGCCAATTGAAATTCAACAGTAAAATGCAAAATGTTTTGTAATTGCCGACGCGCGGCTTTTGTCTGCCCCGGTTTTCCGTTTGCCCGCTTTTCCGCCCCTCCACCTTTTCCACCAACGACTCCTTCAGTCCTTCACGGGCTTGATTAAACGTCAATAGGATTAAAGCATTTTGCCATTGTTCGCTTTAGTTGCTATGCATAATTTGGCTTCCAAGGAAGCACCAAAAATATAAATTAAAATATAAAATTGAAAACTCAAGCATTTTTACTACACACTGAATCTTAAATGCTCTTTGCAATGCATTATATTTGTTAAATTTTCTTCATAAAAACTTGTTTGAGTATATGCTAAATATATTCAGCTATCAGAACTATTTCAAAGCTTTTGATATGCAGATATTTTTTAGTTATTTTAGTCTTTTAGGCAATCACCTGTTAAGAATTTAACTTCTAGTTAAGAAGTGCTGTTAAACCGTAAAAGAAATGTCACTGATTTGATTGATGGTTCAGATAATTTTATTGCCTTGAGCAAAAGTTTGGAAGTCACATTTATTCTTTGAATTTATAAATACATTTCTTGTAGCTGAACTTATTTCAAAGTTTGTGCATTAAAAACCAAATAGTTTTTGAATTTAAGGATAGTTCCATTTATTGTTTCCGATTGATGTTTCGATTCGTGCTTGTGCTTCGAAATTTTGATGCAGATTTTTGATTTGAGCCTTTCATTTGAGATTTTGATTTAGGATCACAGTTTCGCATCGAGGTTTTGGTTGGAAATTTCGGTAACGGGTCTCGATTCGAGATGTCAGTTTGACATTACAGTTCGGGTTCGGGCGGAATGGGAAAGATTGTAAAAACATCCGGGACGGTTGGTGTAAGTGCTTGATCCCCAAATAATAATCGATTAAATTACTTGTATTAATCAAAGAACACAAGTATGATATGATGAGAAAATTAATTCTTATATAGATCATATTAAATTTAAGAGAAGTTCAAATATTGTTACAAATGTTTGTCTTGATGATCCTTGATGATCTTGATGATCCAACATCTTCGGCAAAAGTGAGAGGATGTTTTCTACTTACAGTAGAATTCTGGAAGAAAGTAGAACACGTCTCATAGGAAAACATTTTAAGAAAATATTATTTTTTTAAAATAAAAATGTTAAACTAATAGAAAAGCCCTAAATATTAAATTAAAAAATCGGAAAATGTCGGGAACCGCAGGAAAAATTAAAAAACAATCGGAATAATCCGTGGGAAAAAAGCAAACTAATTTCTTTCCCGACCCTATCTATAGTTGGTTCATAGCTTAAGTTAAATGAATACAATAATAATAAGATCATCTCAAAGTTTTCCTACAAGCACAATGCAACTTTAACAGCTGTTTTTAAACAATTCTTTTGCAAGTGTCAAATGCAAAAAGCAAAAGTCGGCTTATCCAATATTTCGTAGTGTATTTAATGAGGACTTTTTTAATGTCGGCGTCTGTGCTCGAGCATGCAAATTAATTTCAAACAATTTCCTTTTGCTGGTTACTGACAAACAAATACCTAAAGTGGATGCTACTGATGGGCGTGGCACGCCCCCAAGTTACCATATTTTCATATTTCCGTGGGCCGGCGTGGCAGGTGAAACTGTGGCCAAATAAGCATCATTAGGCGCTTAGCAGGCGCCTCGAGTGGTAAGTAAAAAAGTATGTGCGTGTGTGTGTGTGTGTGCGAGTGCCGACATTTTGTCAGTCTCCTCAACCCGCGCAGCTGGCGCATCCTGCAGACAGCAAGTGCTGCGAAAAATGATTTTTCCAAATTTCAATGTTGTCATTGTGCCGAAAACGGGCGACAGCTGCAGCCGCCGGGCGATTTCATTTAGACGCCAACTCAACTTACCAAGGCAGGCGCTCAAATCTCTCAACTGTGTGTGTGCGTCGTTCTCGGTCTGGGCGTGGGCGTGTCAAGGGGCTGGGCGATAAGAAAAGAAAAGAAAAGGAAAAGCGAAGGTTTACGTTTTGCAGCAAAAGCAAAAACGTGTCGAGCCAAAAATGTGGCAAGGTGTTTGTAACGCAAATGAAGCAGAAAGCAAAGAGTGAATGGCAAATGCGTAAGAAAGAACTGCTTACATGGACAGGCACACACACACTCACTAAACCGTGCGTGTAGAATCTTGGTTAAGTCCTTTGTCAGCTGCCTTTTAGCTTTGTGCGTCACTTGAAATGTCGCATGGGCTGGCCTTTCCCGCTGCCCGCTGCGTAATGAGCGATAATAAAGATGGATCGGATATCAAGGCAAAAGGTTTCTCTACCCAACACATAGTGCCTACATGAGCCTAAAGTATCCAAGGCAACAGCAAGATTGTAAAACCATAAGTGTTTCGCTAAAAGCCAAAATATTTGAATACACGCCACGAATGCACTCAGCCTCTATCCAGAAAAGGTGACTCAGGTGATGAAGTCGAAACGATATATTAGAATCTACCAAATTTAATATTGAGTGCGTATAGTAAAAAAGTGACTGAGGAGGACAACTTAAGCTCTAGATGCGGAAAATGGTGTGAAAACTATTATCCAAGATGTGCAAAGATAAATATATAGTTTGTTAAGTTTTAGATATAAATATTTTGGATTAGTATTAAGAGATGAGACAACATATCTAGGCACTGACTGTTACAGCTATTGTTATATAATGTCATAGTATAATCATAATCCCATCTTTCGGGTAGAACAAATGGATATCAGTTATAGACATGGGATCGTAGCACTATATCGTACAGTTGCTTTAGAAAAAATCTTGATATATATTAGTTATATACATGGGACCGTGGCATTATATCATAGAGTTGCCTTAGCATTGGTTTTTGACATATTAGATATATATATATATATATATATATATATATCGTATCATAGCACTATATCGTTTAGTAGCCATATCAATGAATCTAGATGTAAACCAGTTATATATATGGGATTATAGCACTATATCGTACAGTTGCCATAGCAATGTTTTTTTATGTACATATATCAGTTATATATATGGATGCTAGAACTATATCATACAGTAGCCATAGCAATGATTTTTGATAAAAATATGTTCAATGTTTGGGATCGTAGCACTCTAGCTTATACTTGTCATGTCAATCTTTCTTGTTTCATTTAGTAAAACCAAATTTCTCAGTTACGAGTTTCTTCATCAAACTACAACATATACATTAAAAAAATTTTTTTTTTCAAAAATTTTAAATTTGTTTTTGCAATAAAAGACATACAAGATATCTGGATGAAATTTGGAAAGTAGCAGTATCAACACGTTTCCCACGCATTCAATGGTTCCAAGTAAGTTCTAAGTTTTAAGTTCTAAGTTCTTCCCAAGTAAGCTTTCGCAGAAATGCAATTCTAAGACAAGCTTTCAACGTACCGTAAATAATACTTAATTATTGTTCCACTTCATTTTATAAAATTGAAGCGAACAATGAATGATTTACAATAAGAATAAACATTCAATTTGCTTGGTTTCTGGAAGCCAGGGGAGAGTACAAACACCTTTTGTTCGTTTGCCGTCAGCATTGAAGCCAATTAAGTTGAAATTTGTTCTAGTGCATATTTCCATAGCTGACGTACATTTGCACACATATGCATTCGATTAGCTGCTTATGTGTGGTCGTGTGTTAGATAAATTGGCATTAGTTTAATTGCCAATAAGGTTCGGAAAGTGCTGTTGGCCAATTCGTAGAAGGGACAGAATGGACGATGTGCTCGTGTCATGGCTTATGATAAAATTCCAAATGAAATTACAGCAATTGAATTAATCAATTATATTGATGAGTTCCAGCCCACCCCCACCGATGGCAATCTAACCCGAAAAGGGTTTCATTCAGGTCGCCCCATTGTCAGCAATTCCTTTGTGATCCTGAACGGATAATGTCACCAAGTAAATTGAGTTAATAATATAAATATATTATATATATTATCTAGCTTGAGCTGCAGATGACAGAATATTTTTTAATATGCCATAAACTTGATTTCTAATCGGCCTGAAGAAATAAGCAAGTAAAATAGAATCAAGTACTTGACAGTTATTTAAATGTTTCCCTAGAAACGACACTGAGAGAAAGTTTGGCTGAAGATTAATTCTCAAGAAATTGTTGACCTCAAGACATAGAATTTAATCTTATTTCCAAAGCATACATCTAGTTGAAATATTTTTAAATCTGCAGCTAAATTCTAGCTTTTTTGTACCCATTAATGGTTTTGCAAAAAGTATGTAACAGGTAGAAGGAGGCGTGACCGACCCCATAAAGTGTATGTATTTTTGATCAGGACAACGACCTGAATTGATTTAGGCCTGTCCGTCAGGCTGTCCGTATGCACGAGTCGATCCCCCAGAGAGTTTGTTTCAGATAATCGATAGCTTTCCCTGTTTCCATGACATCGATTAATAACGTTATCGAGATTCAGTTTTTTGAGCATATCTATAACATCTTTTATGTAAAATACAATTTTTGGCTACCTGCTTCAAAGCTTTATAAAATCAATGTAATTTGAGTTCAGTTGCAAATATAGTCATAAATTTCAACTTTTAGGTAGTATTGCATATCCAATGCTAAAAATTTCATTAAAAGAGAGCAGAATTAGGTTCGAGTCCCGCTTTTTACTGTTACTTTCATATTGTCATCTGTCTGTATGAATGTAAAAATGTAAGCTAGAGCGTTTTTGTTTATATTAAAATTAATAGAATTCGTATTTATTTTATATCTGAAACTTCGTATTTATAAATTACTGACATTTATTTGTTGCAGTGTACGCGTTTAGCGTATATTTTTGCTTGCGCTTTGTGCTCTGGGCTTTTGTACTCGCTGCGCACTTTGATCCGAGCTGAGTTTAGGTTATGTACGCAATGAATGTAAGGATGAATGCGTTCGAGGAACATATATTGTCCTGGCTGGCGCTAACGCCAACTCTGTCTATCTTCTTTTTTTTTTTGCTGGCTTGACAAAGACCCGCGCGGAGTGTCGCATTGCCTTGGCAATTTATTCCGCAACAGTTGGATAAATTTCATAAGGACCTGACCTAACGTTAAGCTCAAGCCCAAGCAATGCCAATATCCTATTCGCATTTCCAGTTCCATTTGCATTCCCTTTCTCTTTTTCTTTCTCTTTCCTCAATGCGGATTTGGGCGTATTGAATCTGTCTTCTATTTTGTGGGAGCCCGCAGGCGGTTCGTTAAGCTTTTTTTTCTGATTCAAATGTTGGCCATACACACGATATATATATGTACAGATGAAATTTTATGTATTGACAATTGAGTTTGTCCATGCTGTTCCTTCCTGACTCGGTGTTAAGTTGCAATTTGCAGCAACAATTTCATTTGCACAGAAAACTCGAGCTGCCTCAAAGCAACAAATGCTGCATTTTGCTGCAACGCCTTTCCCCAACTTGACCCTCGTATCCGCCTCAGCATCCGTCTCTGCAGCAATTAGCAAGTCAATGTGCCAGCAAAGGTGTCAACAGCTGCAGCAGCATCCAAAGGATGTGCACAGGATAACAAAATTGTTCAACCCATAAAATTCTATGGAATTTGTAATTGTCCTTTTGCTGAGGCTGAGCCCAAACGTAAATCAAATTGCGGAGCAAATGTTTTTAATTGCATTGCCGTGCCACAAAAGCAAATGCTATTAGGCATGGTATGCCGCAAACAAGGGCTCAGCAGATAATGCCAATACTCGATAACATGATAGCACTTTCTTTATGCAGCCTAAAGATTTTAAGGTTCTGCTCAAATGTTGAAATTAAACCTTTAAAGCAAATCAATCTTCTCCTAAAGTTTTAAAGCTAAAATGCTGAAATTTTGCATAGAGGCTTCTTGTTACTGCTGACATCTTGAACAATCGACTATATACTATAGCTGACATAGGATAGATGGGTTTTAAAATTTGTTTTAGTAGGGAAAACTTCTAAGGTCTTAAAGTTTAAGACTTGAAATTTGGAATATATATTCGTGTATTCCACCATCATACAAAAATATATAGCCTATGTTGCTACGCCTGTTGGGGGAGTGGCATATCATGTAAAGTTGTATCTTTTACTAGAATCCTAGAAATTTATCAAAAATAACTTAATATACATACATATATCAGCCCCTTTTGGGAGATGTAAATCTGAAAACTTATATTTAGGTCCTTTAAATTTCCAAAGGTATCTCTAGTTTCTAGCTGTATTTTCTAAAAATGAATAATATTAAAATGAATTTACTTAGAAATTAGCTAGTTGCATTTTGGATAAGGATATATTTTCTGGTTAAAGGTGAATAATATGATGAGAGCAAGATAAGCTATTCTAGCAACTGATGTATATCTCCATGTTGTCTCTTTAATACGAATATAATACTTTATAAATGTTACCACTTCAAAATCTGAAAATAATTAGATGCTAGAGCTACAGCTCCGTTCTACACTTTAAACCCTATATATAAGCCCTAAACAATAGCCAAATTCGAGGTGTGTTCAAGAAGCATAGCGAATTTTCAGTTTCCGCGGCGCAAGTATATTCCATTTTCAATTTTTGTTGTGCCGTTATGTTGGTACTCATGTGAGTTACTTATGCTAAGAAGTTTATCCATTTTGAATGTTCAAAAAATTGTTGACAGCTGCTCTTTGGCTTGATTTGATTTTTGAGCGAAAAAGTAAATTGAATATTCAATTATTTTATCTAGCTAAAAACACAAAAGTTATTTTGAAAGCAGAGCTACTTACAGGGTATCTCAAAAGCTCAAGCTCCTGTTCAAAACAGCTTCCACACACATAAATTTGTAGCATTTTACGTGCAAGCCTTTTGCTCTGAAATAGACGTAGAGCCCTAAGATCGTTTATTACTTTTTCAATCAGTTGATTTCACTGAGAGTGAGAGGAAAGAGTATTTATGTAAGTGCTGAATGAAATACAAATGGATCGTAAATATATCAACTGGCGTGTTTTTTTCCTCTCTTTTTCGGCCTGCAGAGTGGAGCATTTCGCTTGTCAATTGGTTTTTCAAAGCCATAAACTTCAATACACACATACGAATATATATTGATATATGTGTGCATGTGTGTGTTTCAGCAATTTAGCAAACTGTATACGTTTAACAAAAATTAGCGGCCTCAAGTTAATTAAAAAATTCTCGGGACATGCAACAAGTTGACGGCTAGCCGTGACGCACGAGAATCGCGGCGGTCGCATCTATTGATAGAATTTATGATTGCCATTGAAAATGTTGAAATTATGAAAGCGTGTATGTGTGCATGTGTGTGTGTGAATATGAAAAGTGTTCATGGCGACGGCCTTTCTTTGTCGTGCACCGTAAATTTATTGGAAACACGTTGCCAGACGCCAATAAATGAAACATAAATTCAAAATACGCCAACAGATATAAAGTAGAATATATATACATGTATATAACATATTTGAAATATACGTAGGATGTATGTGGTAGCATGTCTCATATATACATATATACATATATATCTGTAAAATACTTTGGCCCACCTTAAGCAACGTCGAGCTGTTCCCATGTGTAACATTCGTTGCAAGTTTCGTATCCGAATGTCAGATAGTTTTTGCGGCTCTTTAAAGTTGCCAACGGCAACTGCAGGCAAATGCAATTGAAAAGCTATTTAAGAGTACTTCAACGGACCCCAAGTTGTGCGCTAAACTGGGACAGGAAGTGACCCTCTAGCTTCTATATACTTATATATATATATATTTATGTACATAAGTTCGTGCTGTAAGTTGAATGCCTTGGAGCGAGTCCTTTGTCAAGTTTAATGCAGGCAGAGCGCGAAAAGCGCTGCCCGATTAAAATCAAGAGTTTAGCGCAACAAAAGCTTATATTGTTCATTGTCTGACTGCGATTTGCCAGTATTAAGCCATTATTAACATGCACTTAATACTGAAAGAACTACAAGAAACTCTACTAAAGATACTTTTCTAAGCGAAAGCAAATTTGCCATTACTAAAGAAACTAATCGAGCTAAAAGACTGAATCAACTCAACGACTAGACTTTGTTGCAGCAGTGAAATAAAATAATACAATTTATCCTCGAGGTAAATTTATTACAATGACTATTGTCTTTAAGTCTTATCGAGCCATAGATCTTGTTGTTATCGAGCTGTTTTTCACTCTACTTCCATATTGCTCTGCATAAACTATCAAGATTTATCCTCAAGGTAAATTTATTTCAATGACAACTGTCTTTAAATCTATTCTGGTAATAGATTAAGCTGTTTTTAGTTAGTCTACTACAGATATGCTCTGCATAAACTAGTAAGATTTATCCTCAAGGTAAATTTATTGCATTGACTATTGTCTTTAAGTGTTATCGGGCCATAGATCAAGCTGGCAACTAAGCTGTTGCTACTCGATTTCCGTACTGAGATGCACAAGCTTAGTAAGATTTATCCTCACGATAAATTTCGTACTATGACAACTGTCTTCAAGTCTTGTCTGATAATAGATTAAGCTGCTGCTAGTCGACTTAAGTGTTAGTCACGATAAATTTATTGCAATGACAAATGTTTTCAGTGCATTGTTGCTCTGCATAAGCTAGTAAGATTTATCTTCATGATAAATTTCTTGCAATGACTATTATCTACAAAGCTTTTGAAGCAGTTTTACTCGATTTCAGCATTGCTCCACATAAAATACTAACATTTATTCTCAAGATAAATATCTTAATGTTAAATCTAATTATAGATCAAACTGCAATCAAACTGCCATTACTTGAGTCAGCTCTTTTTACTGTTGATTCCAAAAAGTGTATTATATAAAATAGTTGCATATATATTAAGAGGATGGCTCTTCCAATAAATGGATGTAAGCCGCTTGGGATTGCTCCGAGCACTTAGGTTAAGCAAATTTGCTTAGTTCACATTTGCCGCTAGCTGCAGTTGGTCATTATTTCAATTTGCAATTGAGTCAAATGACAAACGCTGTCTATAAAGCTCTCCACTCTATCATAGGGGTCATCTCTCTGGAGGTTCACTGCGAGGCACGCAATGTGGCAACATGCTGAGGCGGCGCTCGATGTGTGTGTGTCTGTGTGTTGGAGGGGAGGGGTGTTTCAATTGCATTTAATTGCGAGCCCCAATGCAATTAGTCAAAAGCCATACGGCAGCGGCAACAGTAGCAGCATTAGCAACTGCTACAACATGAACCTAACTGAATGCAACACGCGAGCACTTCAAATGCTCCCATAAGCAGCCATGTAATGTGACATCATGTGCCCCCACTGTACAGTTCCTGCCTCTTGTCCCTGCTGCTGTCCCTGTCCCTACTTCTGCCCCTGCTCCAGTCTCCATTTCTCCTCTTGCTCTTCTGCCCTTGCTTGTGGCTCTCCGCTCAATTGGCTTGGTCAGCAAAAGTTCACCATGGTAGCGAGGAAACCGCCCAACCACTTGGCCAGCAGCAACTACGCACCACTTAGCCATGCGCTAGCCATCGCATATTCAATAATAATCCCTCCTCTGGTCTTAGCCACAAATTGTTTGCTCTCCCTCTCCCTCTCTTGCTCGCACTGTGTCGGTTTTTATTTTTCTATACGTACGTACGCTTAATATCGGTGCTAAAGCTCCACAATATTTTTCTATATGAATACGAAAGCAGCACACACTATATTACAGTAAACACTCGCTAAGCGCACACAGAGGCAAATTTAGATGCTTTAAATTAATTGCATTAATAATTTTTTTTGAAATATATAATAATAATATATAATATTTATAATGTCCATAACTAATCTTACAGTAAGCACTCCCTAACTGCAAATCAAACACATTTTAAAAGATTATTTTTATAATTTATTAAAATAATAGTTAGCTTTTAAAGCCATACTATTTATTTAGGCTCCACTGTTGCATCGAATCAAAAGAAATTCGATTTCAATCGACATGTTTGATGTGTAATTACTTATCAGCTCTGTTCTTGAGTATCCACTTTATGATGAATGAAAATCCATTTGAAGTGCTTGGCTTTTGCTTAAGAGCTTGTTGCACTTAAGCAATGAGCACTGTAACAGCTATCTGCTCGAGCGTTCAATTTGTTTTTGCCTTAGACGTGGCGAATGCGAAGTTTTCAATGTCGTCGACGGCTTCTTCTGCTTCTTCTTGTTTGAGTTTCGAAAAAAAGAAATGTAACATTGAAACCACAAAAATGAGTTTATACGCGACACACGACACATGGAGTCGACACACACACATACACACACTCACACACACACACTCACATGTGTGGATAACCTAGAGCAGCTCCTGCCGCTCTTCCAGCAGCTGCTTAGTTAACTGTGCAAATATTGGGCACGGCCCGGACCGGAGCTGAAAGCAAACAAGATTTTTCCCAATCCCTGCTGATGCGCTGTCTACGACCTAGGGGCTAGAAAAAGAAGAAAAGAGAAAGAAAACAAGTAAGAAAGCTCTAGTCGGGTCTGCCCGACTACGAGATCCCCTGAACCAAGTCCGAGCTGATGTTTTAAACAACCTAGCTTACATATTTTATCTATACATATTACCTCTGCGCGCATATACACATGCACACATGCACACATACACACATGCACACATATACACATGCACACATTTGTATACACATGCACACATATACATACCATGCACACAGAAACGCGAGCAGATTACTGCGTAGTTGATTTGAATGTATGTGTGCACACGTACAGGCTGCTGCAGCGTGCTTTTACAATGTTTCCTTTAATAACTTCTGTATTACTTAACGGATTTGAATGCAATTTTCTGCATTGAATGCTATTAATTTATTGAAAATACGGTTTTCACTAAAAAATTTGAAAAAATTAAATTGTGGCTTTGATAATTTTTTTTTTTAATAAATTTTTTTTGTAAAATGTGGAGCCGGTATCCAAAATATGAAAAAATAGAAAATGTATTTTATTTATAAAGAGCTAAAAACAAAATTTGGTAGCTGTAGCTAAAAATATGTAAAAGATATGGTCAAAAAACTGAATGTTGATAACGTTTTAAATCAATAACATTGAAACGGAAATATTTATCGAATATCTAAAACAAACTCGATATTTTCGCTGTATACACAGACCATCATGCAAAATTTGAAGTCTCTAGCTCTTATAGGTTCTGAGATCGACGCGTTCATACATACGGACAGACGGACAGACGGACGGACAGGGCTAAATCGACTCAGCTCGTCACCCTGATCAAGAATATATATACTTTGTGGGGTCTGCCACGCCTCCTTCTGCCTGTTACATACTTTTTGCAAAAACATTATACCCTGATTTCCCATTTTCAATGGGTTCAGGGTATAATAAAAGCGAACTTACGTCGACTGTTTGCCCAGGATGTCGGGAATTGAAATTTTGCTAA
Source organism: Drosophila gaucha (assembly GCA_035045545.1). NCBI lineage: Eukaryota > Metazoa > Arthropoda > Insecta > Diptera > Drosophilidae > Drosophila > Drosophila gaucha. Next base: position 1,243,495 of record JAWNOY010000035.1, read on the forward strand.
GCGCACAGGTTATCCAGCAAACTTTATTTTGAATCTGTTAAAAAATACATTAGCTCTTCATATTCTAACTAGTTGGGGGGAAGGTCTTAAAATATTGATCATATAACTAAAAAGCAAGCTGGAATTAAATTCGCAAAATGAAATGTTATAAACTTGCATGACATAGCAAGAAAGAAAGTGTTATGTGAAAGTTGAGAAGGAAATTCAAACTTAATATGAATATGTGCAAATTTAATTCAATTTTAAAGTTTGCTATGCAATTTTTAATCACAAATTGAGAAGAAAACTAAAATTAAATTTGAAAATTGAACTTAACACCAAGCGAAGCATAACTTAAACTTAAAGTTATATAGGTTAAAAACATGTAGGAACTGCTTACAACTATGGATTGTACTATTTGGAAGAAACGAATTTTAAGTACTATAAAAGCCATATGGAAAAGCCACAAACTTTCAGATTCGGGGTATGAGAAAGAGGGAAGTAGAGAGAGAGAGAGTGTGGGAGAGAGAGAAAAAGGGAAAGGAAGAGAGAGAGAGGAAGAGAGAAAAAGAGGGAGAAAGGAAGAGAGAAAAAGAGAGAGAGAGCCAGGAAGAGGGAGATAGAGGAAAAGGCAGAGAGATAAAGAGATAGAGGATAAGAGAGGGAGATAGAGAGAGAGAGAGGAAAAGGGAGGGAGATAGAGAGAGAAAGAGAGAGAAAGAAAAATATAGATGGGGAGAGAGAGAAAAGTATAGAGAGAGAAAGGTATAGAGAAAAAAAGAGAGGGAGAGAGAGAGAAAGAGAGAAAGAGAGAGGGAGAGAAAGAGGGAGAGAGAAAGAGAGAGAGAGAAAGTGATAGTAAGACAGTGAGAAAGAGAGAAAGAAAAAGATAGAGAGAGAGACAAAGAGAGAAAGGCAGACAGAGAAAGAGAGAGAGAGAGAGAGAGAGAAAGAGAAAAAAGAGAATCTTTTTAAAAAATATTTTTTGATTACAGAGGAAACCTTTCTAAAAGCTTATTATCAAATGCTCCCAAAGCATTAATTTCCAATATTGCTAACAAATTGTAACATCTCAAGTTTACCCAAGTTATTGACGATAATTTATTTGCTATGATAGAGTGCTTTGATCTAATTCTGATATATGAGCAGCCTGCAATAGGAAGACTGTATTCAAATTTGCAGAAGTGCAAACTTTTGTGCCAACTTCTCAGTGAAACTTTGGCAAGGAAAGAGTAGTTTTGCTGACAAGACATGACGATCTTAGAGCTTAGGTTAGAATAGCTTGAAAGCCTGTCATGATAGTGCTACTGTGAGTTCGGATTAGAGTTAAGTATATCAAAAAAACTTACTTGATCAAAAATGCTTGTCGACCTGTGATTGAAAGTAAAAGTTGTTTCTTCTTCTTCATTCAATTCCCATAACTCTTTATTCAGTTTGTTTCCCCTCGAAACGCTTTTAGGGACAGTTGAATTATCCATATTTTAGCTGCGTTTAAGCGCTCGAGGAGTTCCGGTTTGTCGTTTGCTGCTGCAATTGGTTGTTGTTGCTGTTGGGCTGGAAATGCGGTTTAGCATTTCTTATTTCTTATTATGGAAGTCAGAACATGCCCCCTGTGGCAGCTGGAAGCGCAACGTGCTGTCGCATATAAAAATAATAATAACACAAACTCTCTGCTGCGCGATGCGCATAAAGTGCATAGGGCGCGAGTGGGCGTGGCAAACACAATTTAGCTATTAGGGGGAAAAAGGATTTCATTGCAATTAGAAAATGCACTTTGCACCGGACCACCGGACACGCGGGCGTAACCAGGAGGCGTGCCAGCTGGCGACATTGGCGAACGAAGACGCCAGACGCAGCCCCTGATTTAATGAAACATTATATTAGCCCGCAGATTCAGCAATTAAATATACACGCAGATAATCAACAACTGCAATTTAATTTATGCGCGACAAAGCGACGCAGCTGCAATCACAAACGCAATTGCCCTGCCGAATGCAAATTCCAATTTCAATTGCATAAGATAACGTTTTTTTCTTATATTTTATAAAATTCTGTGTAAATTCTGTACAAGTGCATAAAATAACTGAAAAAAGTTCCTCAGCAGCGTCAACAGTCGTGTCGATATATCATTCCATTTGTCTAAGTTATAAAACTTAGCATAGGTTCGTTCTATGACCAGATCAGATGACTATAATCGAACATAATGAATAATCGATCAATCGATAAACGATTCTACGTATGAAAATGTCAAATTATCCATAACAATTATTTCAAAAATAGACTTTTTTTCATCTGGCTAAGCTTGGAGCAGATGGGTGGGATCTAAAAATAGTAAAATTAAAATATCCTCATTATCAATGAAATCTGAAATAATTATCTAGAGGGACTCGTTTATATGCTGAAGCATATTAGTTGAGTTTTTACAACACTTTAGTTGCTTTTAACTCAATGAATACTGCACTTCTTTTTCGTTTGTTGTAGAATAATATTTCCACCATAGTCTTTAAAAAGTGCTAAGCTAATAATCGATTAACGTAATAAATCGAACACCATTTTGCGATACAATCAAAGCGTGAATTGAAACAAACTAATCGATTTTTGTATCGTGTCGTCATTATATTCATCATTCTTTATCTAACCATTGATTTTTGTTTAAAAATATTATTTGATCAATGTGTTTTTCTTTTAAAGAACTCCTGCAGTCAGTTATGATTGCCCTTGGCCTACTAATTATACAATCCAACTCTAGAGCTAGTCGGTATTGACAATAACTTTAAAGCGCAGCGGATAACTGCATATAGTTCATGTTCATTTATCTTTTTGCTTTACACGGTGTTAGTTCTTTTACTCACATTAAAAAGACGTTATATCGACATCAAGAAACTCCCATCTAAAACTAAATTCCCATCGATACTATCGATAGTGCCATCGATGGCCTTCCAGCCCTAGCTGTCATAGCTAAGGTGGATTTTTAGCTTTTTCCCATTTTATTATCAATAGAACAACATTAGAATCATGTTTCTATACATAAAAGCTCTTTCATTTCAGATCCCTTTTCGAATCTCACCTGACATAGCCTCGATTCGGACCTGACTAGCATATCACATTACCTCTATGCGTTGCAAGTGTATATAAAATTCGGCATTTTATAGGTTTTTCCCGCATTGTTGTTGTGTTGTTTTTATGTGTTTGTTTTTGTTTTGCCAACTGTCAAGTGCACAAAAGCGCGAAAGTAAACACAAGTTTTGTGCATACAGTTTTTGCATGTATCCAATTCTGTCTGCCTGTGTGTGTGTGTGTGCATATGTGTTCGCACGTCGACACGTCTGTTTATATAGATTCTGAGAACTGCAGTCAATCGGCATTTGGAATCGCACACCAAAACAGCAAAAATCATATTGGGTCAGACTGACAATTGTTTTAAAAATTTGCCACGTGCTCTTTGTTTTGTGCGGGGCTACAGTTATTGGCACAGAACCCGGATTCACGTTGTTCAACTGACTGAATAGAGATAACTCAGCTAAAATGCAATGTAAGCTCATGAATAGGTTATATATATATATATATATATATATATATTATGAATAATTGAATTGGTGCACATAAATGTAATTTGTGGAACGTAAATAGATTCTTGCCTGCTTAAATCTAATTAATTTTTTTCCATTCCTTCAGAAAATCAATATTTACCGATTTTTAGCTTAGTATTACATTCACAGCTCACATTTTCTTCTTCTATCGATATTCGATATCGATACTTAGAGCTAGACCTTCTAATTAAGTGGAGAAACTCACGTATAGAAAACTTTTTGCTTTTTTATCGATACTATTGAAGTTGAAAGAAATTGTATATAAGATGGATATATATCTTATCTCTATATATCCTTTATATCAATGATCCGTATATATCTTTGATACAGTGTCGGCCTTCAGCTTGATCCATTTTATGTGCTGTACACTTCAATTATTTTGTTCACCTACTTGCTATTCCTTTGCATAAAACTCCTGCAAGAAATCAATGTCTATCGATATTTTATACTTAGAGATATTAGATATTACATACTTAGAGCTAAACCTTTTAATTTAGTGGAGAAACTCATGTATATAAAAGTTTTTGCTCCTTTATTCGATACTGTTGGAGTTGAAAGAAATTGTATATAAGATAATTGTCCTTTATATCTAAGAAATATATCTAAGATGTATATGCTTCAGACAGTTTGGTCCATTCTATTTGCTGTACACTTCAATTATTTTGATAACCCACTTGATATTCCTTTGCATAAAACTTAATTAATGTTTGTGAAGAGAAGGAACAATATTTTGAAAGAGCTTCGGCTGATGAATCAAAGTGAAATTCCATGTACGAATACGTTCAAGATTCGAGTTCATGTTTTACGACCGTTCATTAATATGCACAAGCTCTCGAAATCGTAATAGTTGCTTTGTTGTAAATGAACTGCCATTAATGAAATTATATACGAACTAATTAATTGATTTGGTAATTGTTCACACGCCCCGCTTCTGCTGGTTGGTGGGGCAAGTTGCGGGATTGTTGTTGTTGTTTTGTTTTTTGGGGGAGGTGGCGGCAGCATTTGATCTGCTTGGCATTCAATTTGTAGGGCAGTCGGAGCTTCTTCATTGTCGTGGCATTAAATAATTTAGAGCGTTCTGTGGCAATTGTTTTTGTGCTTTTTTTTGTTTGTTTTTTTTTTTTAGTTTTTTGTGGCATCGTCAAAGCAAATATTTCAATTGGAAAAGCACACACATGGAATACACACACAAACACAAATATGAAAGCAATACAAGCAGCTTTTAGAATATATTTATTTTTGTTTTTGTGAAAACAATAAAATATTTTAAAGCGTTTCTATACCCTCCATCTACTGAAAATGGCACTGTGGAAATGTTGGAACAGAAGATGATGCAGATGAAAGAAAGTATATATATTCTTGATCAGAATGATGTGTCGATGTAGACATGCTCGTCTGTCTGTCTAGAGAACTGAAATTTTAAATATACATATACTCATGTATACCATCATCTAGTTCTTCGATAACTCTACTCATTAGCTGATTATCGATAAAAATCGATTTGTTGACTCAGTTTTTAACCTAGTTATAACCTAAAGACCATAAAAGCCAGTGAGTCCAAATTCTTAATGCATATTAATATAATAAATACACAGATTTTTAGATACCTCTGTTCAGTCCTCCCTAAAAAAAAAAACAATAATTACAACTATGTATATAGAAAGGAAGTTATTCAATAACTAATTTTCTTTTAATATTTCCAATAGTTCGGCTGCTTATGTATGCGTGTATATGTGTGTGTATCTTTCTTTCTTTCTTTCTTATATGTATACAAGAAACTGAGTCATAAAAGCTTCAGGGTATCTACCAGTCGCTCACTCTCGACTCTTCCACTCTTATTTATTTCGTTTTGGATTCGTTTTAACAAATTGCCTGCAATTAGACGAATGACATTTTCCATATAACATACATACATGCTGCTGTACTGTATAAAATGATGATGTCTTGCACGTTGATTGTTTAATTTTTGGCGTCCATGACACAAAAGAGCCGAATTTCGACGCGCGGCAACGTGGCGTATGAGCGATTTTTAATTATCTGCGGTATGACTAATAAATAACAAGAAAAATGTTCTGCTTCTTCTTCTTCAAGTTGTTTTCTTTTTGATTTGCTGTTCTGTGTGTGTGTGTGTGTGAGCTCTTCATAATGTAAACAAATTTATTTAGTTAACAAGGAAAAAAATATTTATGTGCTTTGCCATTTGTTGGACCAAAGCGAACAACATTTACGATCTTAGCACGAAATTGTGCAAGCCAAAAAAAAAAAAATAAAAATTAATTGCAAATTTTCAGAAAATTGTGAAAATGATTTGAAATTGTTGGTTGTTGAGCTCTTTCATATTTTCATTGCTCGCTTTGACAAAGTGAAATCCGTTTATTGTTATGGCTTAATTAATGCGCTTCGATTTGAGACATTCGTTGGCCTCCGCCTCGATTGTGGCCCAGTGCTCGCTGTAAACCATTCTGCGCCCATCATTTATCTTATATGGTTTGATTTATGTGCTTTGGTTTTACGGCTTCTTCATCGGGCTGCAGGTGGGGACGATGGGTTGACGTTAGTAGAGGGATCTGATGGTCGCTTTTGTATCGCGCCATTTGGCGGCTGATGAACATGCGATTTTTTATCTCTTTCGAAGAGCCCCTGAGATATTTGTTATTCTACACAAAGTTTTTATGATTTGCTACTTTAATAATAATATAAATAAATAAAAGCAGAGTGCTTTAGACGGCAGTGCTGCTCCGCTGCGATGTACTCTAAGCCACTCTTCGAACTGTTATATGCGATATGAGTTTTAAGGCTTGTTTCTAGCTGTGTTTCGAAGTAGTAAAGCCAGTTACTTGAAAAGCGATTCCGTCAAAATTCATGGCGAAATCACAAATATTTTTACTCCTTTCAATATTCGATTTCTTCAATTCAAACTTAGTAGAAACTTAGAATACCTTCCTAACTGTCGCCAATTCATTTATGGGTTATGCTATCAATTGATTCTTCATCAAAATTTTATTCAAATGAAAACAAACATTTATTTTTAAATTTTGTTTTTAAATGTTTTTTTAACATTTTTTTTTTAAGATCGTTCTCTGGTAAAAGACTAAATTAAATAAAAAACTCCTTATTTAAATTTTTTTTAAAGTTTGTTTTTGGTTAAGAATCTTAAACAATTTTTTTGTAATAGTTTTTATATTTTATTTATATCTAATTTATTTTTCAAATCTTTTTTGGACAAAAAACTTAAAAAAAATTTAGTTCTTAAAATGTTTTTATTTTCTTGGTCGAAAAATTAATTTTTTTTTTAAATTTCTTTTGTTCAAAAAAACTTAAAACAAACTCCTTTTGGATATAAAAATTAATAGTTAAAATTAAATTTTTTTAAAGTTAACTTTAAAGTGTTAATTGTCAAAAAGGTGAAAAACTACTTTCAAATTGATTTTGAGGGGGTCAAAGATTTGGATTTAATTGAAACAATAAACAATATCAAAATCATAAAATTGCTGACTTCTAACTAAAAGCTCGCCAAACTTTGATAAAACTTATCATATAGCAGATACATACAGCATATACAGAATAAGAAATAAACTGTCTGTGTGCTTTGCTAGCAGTATTATATGCAGGAAACAATTAACACGTTTCCCAAAGCTACCTAACCTTTTATTAAGAGTTACATAAATATGCATTGAGTTGAGAATGAAAGCGACTATAATACGAGCAGGGCCATTAGCCTTATAGCTAATGCTCGACGGCAAAAGGAACATTCGGCTTGTGCCAGGCTGACAAGCGGTTGGCTTCTCTCCATTAGTCTTGACTGTAACAAGATGTGGAACAAGTGTTAGTTGTCAGGCTGGACAAATGGAACCCGATCAGATCGCTGGCATTTCGATTGCCTTAATCGAAGTGCTTCAAGTTGCAGTTGCTATATTCCTGCTCTCTTTTAAAATCTCTTTTCACTTCAGCTGCTTTCCAGTCCTTTAGAAATCGTTGCGAAATTGAAGCCAGCTCAGCTGTTGGCATTTAAAGTGCGGCATGGACAGTTCTCGGTTAAGCTGAAGAGTAACCCTTTTTTTTGCCTTTGCTGACCTATTTGTTTTTCGAATTTAAGTAGATTTGCGTATATAAAAGCAATTCCGATTCAAATATCAAGATTTCCATAGAAAACATGAAAATAAACAGACTATGTGGCCTGACATAAGTTGTCGGTCATCAAAGGATAACCCTTAACGAGCCTTTAGCCAGCTCAACAAAATGTATTTATATATTTATTTAACTTGTGTAATGCCCTTGCTAAAGGTCTTATTGTAATTATCATACTGGCGCTACTAATTACATTTTTGTGTAGTCCGTGCCACATATATACCCTTTACATTTTGAGGCATGTGTTTTCTGAGATCAAGAAGATTTTCTATAAATTGTTAATAAATATCTAATTTCTATAGTTAGTTTTAAGAAAAGTTTTAGTAGGGAAAACTTCGGCGTATTGAAGTTTAATAGTTAAAATTTTGATTATATATTCGTGTATCCCACACCCATATAGCTATGCCTAATGGGGCGTGGCAAGTCGGGGAAAACTATATCTTCTACAGTTTTAGAGCTTGAGCTTCCAAATTTGGCAAGTGGGTTACTGTTGACCTCCCCTTAAGATCGATTGATAAGTTATATATCCACGCCCACTAGGAGCGGTATGTCTTTATTGGGAGCTGTTAGAGCCAGAAACTTGAAATTGAAAACATAGATTTCTATGGACCCCCCCTGGAAAAGAGATATAGCTATACAGATATAGGGATATAGATATATAGAGATATATAGCCCATTAGGGGAGTCGACAATCGGGAAAAGCTGTATCTTCTACATCTTCTTCTTCTTGATTCTTGGCAAATCAGAGAACTTTATTTATAACCCTTAAAATTCCAAGGGTATTACCAAACGTCAGCATGGCCGAAGTTAGCCCATCGCTCTAGTTTATGGATCTACTTGTTTTGTCGAGGAACAATTTTATTAAAGATTCCATAGATTTGTTTTTAAATTTATTTAAAGGGTATTTGTTCTTCGTTAGCATTAACTATGGATTATGACTTTTTTTAAAGTAAATTTTTTAATTTTTGTTCTGTGTGCATTGGTTTGGACCGTTTGCTAAGCCATAAAGGAAAAGCAGTCAAAGCCTTCAATCAACACGGCCTAACACACATTTACATGCGCAAACATGAGCACACACATGCATTCACATATACATACGTTTATATATTATATGTATGTGTACACTCATATTACAACTGTAAAAGTTTGAAAAGCAAACAACAACAACAGCAACAACTAAAAGGGGCTGCTAGCCAATTGGATTAGTTTTGTTGCTGCTGCTTTGTTGATGTTTCTAAATGTTTACAAAAATATACATAAATAAAAAAGCACTAAACTAAAAAACAAAAAAATAAATAAATGAAAAACTTTATTAATTGCCTGAAAGTTTTTTAAGTCGTCGCTCGACGTTTCTTGTTCGCCTTTGTTTGTTTAGGTAATTAAAAATATGGCCGTTTGTTTTTTTATTTTATTTACGAGTTTAGCTCCTCTGTAGTTTATGCAGCAACAACAGCAACATCAGCGATTGCTGTGACGTCAGAAATCTGTCAGGCGGGCGTGCGGCTGCGGCTGCGGCTGCTGTTGGCGCCCCCTTTACATAACGCCCATTTCGGCGCTTAACATGTCGTATGCGTAATGCTATTTCAGCCGGGCGCTGGGGAGACTTACATAAGATGTGTCCATAGCTCTCTAGGCGGCAGCTGTCCAACTAACGGCAATGCCGGCAGCAGCAGCCGTTAAGCACGTGTAACTCACTGTCAGTGTGTGTGTGTGTGTATGTGTGTGTTTCCGTATGCCTGCGTGTGTGTGTGTGTGTGTGTGTGTGAACAAAATTGACACAATTGTCGGCAATGTCAATGCCTTTGCTTCATGTCATGTGCACAGTGAAACGCGAGCACATAAAAATGTTAGTAAATTCAATTTGATTATTTTGATAGTATTGCAGTTCCAATTATCGATAATTATCGATTTCCTTAGTATTAAACAGCATGAATAAAATTGAGTAATTCTACTATAAATTACACAGCAACAAATTTGCTGATATAATGTGAAGCAGTTCGATTATTGTGGAGCTATGTTTCCATGTTTCCAACTGTTTTCCGTACAAACTATTGTATTTGGGTATGAGCTATTGAGAATAATATTGTATCTGAATCTTTTCTCAACTATTATGTATTTTAAGAAACAGCTGTTTAAGCCACAGCTTAAATGCATATGTCTTAGTTCCCAACATAACTTTCGAGCAGCTTTTCATCAATCTCGAGCAGCTGCCCGCATACAAACGTAAATCGGCTAATCGACTATATCTTATCGAACATTAGAAGCCGCAATGCTACGCTTATAAGCCATATATATTTGTATATATGATAGCTGTTGTATGATAGCCATTGTTATGCAAAATGATTACAATAATAATCGATAAATCGATTAATTTTTATCGAACATTAGTAGCCGTTATGCTACGCTTGTAAGCCATATACATTTGCTATGTATGATAGATGTAAGCCATTGTTGTGCAAAATGATAACGATAATAATTGATAAATCGTCAAATCGGTATATTTATGATAGCTGTTACTAATTGTCATACTGTAATAATCGATTAATCGATTATTTCTTATCAAATATTTGTAGCCGTAAACCATAAACACTGGTAAACCATATTCGAGCAGTTTTTGTTAGATGCCGAACCACTGCCTTGTTGTTATTCTGTCATATTGAGAGCGTGTTCACAATGCGCAGACGCTTCACAATTGAGTTGCACTCATTTAGAGATTCAACTAGAAACTCGACTCGAAGCAGTTCAACTCGGCTCAACGCACTTCAAATTCACTCAATGTTTGGAATGTTGACTTGCCCTCTGCTGCTGCTGCTGCTGTGCTGCTGCTGCTGCTACTGGTGTTATTGTAGCTTTTATTGCTTTTGCTGTTGCTGTTGTTGTTGTTGTTGTTGTTGCTGCTGTTGTGGTTCTTGTGCTGTGTTTTGCATCGTGCGTTGCCCTCCTCTTGGTGGCTGCTGTTGCTTTTATGTAATTACATTGCTTTCCTTTTTCCCTTTTTTTTTGCGCTGCTCGTTTTTTCACTGTTTTGTTTTTGGTTTTTGGGCACTTTTTGGTTTTTCTTTTTCTTTCTTTTTTCTTTTTTTGGCATTTCAGCTGGTGGCTGGTGGCTGGGATGATTACCTTTTGGGCTGCCGCCATTTTGTTTTGTGCGCCGGCAACTTGAAGCATCCATAAATTGTAATTAAAGCGAATAGAGCGCAGCTTTTGTGTGCCCCGAATACATATGTACATACAATATAGATGAATGGCTGAGTGTGTGTATGCATGTGTGTGTGTGTGCGTGCGTGTGTTAATGGCAAATTCTAAGAGCAACATTGTCCAAGTCGTTGGCATGTTAAGTCTAAGCACTCTTTGGCGCCAAAATTGCTGTAACTGACATTTCATCAACAACAAGTTGCAATAAACTAACTTTTAATTAGATTACTTTAGATTGCAGCTGTTGCATGCAGCTTCAGCAATGGCTCAACATCATGTTAATGTCTAAGGTTGAGTTGTGTTGATACTGCTGCCAGAACAGCTTTCAGTTAGGCAACTATTCTAATTAGAAGCTATTTGATAAGCGCTTCAAATACTGCAAGTTTTGGGCCATATGAATGGGCCAAAAAGCATAATGTGTATATATACATACATACAGTTATATGCATATGAACAACAGTTGATTCGGAAAGGTACCGAATAAATAACATTTTACTTTTCAGAACTGGCTGAATTTATTTTATATGGAGACTATTTTAGATTTACAGATTGCTAGATGATGCCTTGCTTTATGGATGATGCCTTGCCTTATAGATGATACCTTGATTTTTAGAAGATGCCTCGCCTCATAGATGATGCCTCGCCTAGATGATGCCTTGCCTAATAAAAGATAGCTTGACTGATAGAAGATACCTTGATTAATAGATGATGCCTAGCCTTATACAATAGATGACTTACATATATATAATACCTTGAATAATAGATGATGCCTTGCCTTATAGAAGATACCTTGATTTACAGATGATGCATTGCATTATAGATTATGCATTGCCTTATAGAATATACCTGAAACTTATAGATGACTTACCCTATCCCAATTTATATGCATGTAGCTTTCATAGCATGTGCAAACTCTTCAAATAGCAAATAATTGTGTTTTAAAGTTCGTTTTTATGCGCTATATATGTATAAATTCATGTTTTATAACATCGGCATAAATAAAATGGAGTGGGAAATGTTTAACTATATATCTATATGTAAAGAGTTGGAAAAATACAGTTACATTGCGCTGAGCTCCTTTTGGTTTGGGATGAAGTCGACTGGCGACATCAGCGGCTGCCATTTTTTTTATTTTTGCTGCACGTCCTTTGGGCGGGATTCAACAGTTTGATTGCTGCTCGTACAACATAGACCACATAACATACACCACACACGCACACACACATAGAGAAAGAGAGAGCAGCAGCATTTTCGTTATATAGTTCGTTAGCGTTGAATTCAATTCCATTAAATGTTTTAAGCGTAGCTTTGTTTACAAGTCTGTTATATAGCATAATTGCTTTATAGAGACAGAGAGATTTGAATATTTCCATTCGATTTGTCAGCTGGGAAATAATAATCATTCGGCACATCATGAAATCCATTTACTCGCTTCTAAATGATTCGCATTCGCAACCCTTTGTTAAAACCAACAAATAATAAACAAAAAAAATGTTGATTGATTTTCCATCTGAGTAGCAGCAAAAGACGAAAACTATTTCGATTAGGAGATGGGCAGCTTTAAACTGGGGCAGGGATTGCCCTGCAATCCTGGCAATCCTTTTTGTAATCTAATCAGTTTGAGCACAGCATAATAGACTCCTGACATCTACTTGCTAATTGAATAAATTGGATATGTCTACCTTTTGTAATAGATTCTGCTTTAGATATTATATCAGAAAATGGCTTTCAAACAAAGATTCCGATAAACGGACCCTCATTTAATCAGACTGCCTCGTTGAAATATGATATAATAGCTCTGAATATGTGCTTAGATTCGGGGCATTGGAACGTTTAAAATTTTAACGAGAAATACGCCACGACCTTTTCGGTCGGCTCAGACATAGATACGGACACATTGATACCCGCTTGTCATGCAAAGGCCAAGCAAGGTGGGTTGGTGGACGCTTGGGGCGAGCAAAAATACTGTGTCTGTGTCTGTGTATGTGTGTGTGTAGGACATGCCCAAAAGTAGCAAAAAAGGAGCAAAAGGAAAACTCAAGCCAAAGTGCAATCGAACATTTTGTTAATATACTTTATGAGTTTTGTCTGCGCGACGTGTTGCTGCCCTCCCCCCAGTTGCTCCCTCGATGCCCTCGAGGGCATTCAAAGCCAAAGTGTGGCCCCCGCTTCCAGAAAAAGAAACAAGTCTGTCAAAAAATTAAGCTGACATAGCGAATTGTGAATGCACTAACAAAATATATAAAGTGTGAGCAAGAACTAAAGAAGAAATGTGAAGCAACTTTTAACTGCATGTGATTTATAACTGTATGTATATATAAATAAAATTAGATATGTATCTTCAAATATTTTCTAAAATTATTTAAATTAATATATCTTATAAACTCTAAAATAACAAAAAAGTCTTTCTAAAGTCTCCTTTACAAACTTCAATTAAAGCTAAAAAGTTTCTTATGTATCTTACTTATATTTAGCCTAAAGCAGTGTTGGGAAACGACTTTAAATTTCAATAGTCGTTAGTCTCAACTATCAATAATTTTCAGCATGCTTTGTTACATCTTGTTGAGCGCATTTATAATGCCTTAAAGTTCTGTTTAGGGTATTCCCATTGGCATTCCGTGAAGAAAAAGTGACAAGTCGACTGATTGACTGACGGACGGACGGACTGACGGACTGAGTGTCGCTGTGACGCACGTATTGACAGGCAACGGTGGCTTCATTGTCATCTCTGCTGTTGCTTTTCATTTTGCCTTTTGCTTATCCACCTGGATGTGGGTCCCCAGTGGCACTGAGCAAAATGAAAATGAAAATGCTGAAGGAAAATGGCAACAAGCATTTGGCTGCTTTGCCGTCTTCTCGTTTCAATTTAGGCATTTTATTATTTATATTTATTTATTTATTTATTTTATGTTCGCCATTATTTGCTTGTCAGAGCAGCCTGCCCTAACCCACTGAACCACAACAAGAGCCAACAAGGAACCTAGAACCCAGAACCCAGAACCAAAGTGAACCAGCATAGTTTTCTGCTCTGTTCTTTATGTTAATGGCAGGCAACCGCAGAAGGTTTTCCACCGTGTATAAGCTGTAAGTGTGTGTGTGTGTGTGTGTGTGTGTGTGTGGGTGTGTATTGAAATGGCAAATGTTGCGACGCTGTTTGGGGAATTGAAAGTAAATAATAAAGAGACTTGAGGCCAAGGTGGCCATCACGGGTAGGTCTTTGAGAATATTTGGCTTTGGCTAAGCCCCAGCAAAAAAGGGTTGATTCACCATAGTTGGGGTCAGATCGTCAAATACTTGAGCCAAGTTTTGCATTTCCTGTCTAGCTAATTGGTCATGCGATAGGAATACCGTTGGGAATGACGGCTAACCACTCCCCCACCACCACCCACTGGTGTCTTACCCATACCCAGCCCATTGCAATTCATATCCGGCGTAACGCTTAAAGTTCAATGATGACGACAATGCTCCGTCCCGTTGGCTGATGACGTGCAGAGCGCTGCCGTTTGCCGTTGCCGTTGCCGTTGCCGTTGCTGTTGCTGTTGGCTGCATAATTTGCTAGTCTCCGTTTGCCGGTGTCCGGGTGCAGGTGCGAGTGGGGGGCTGTTGGCAAGGTGTAGCTGCTGTCATTTCATGTCAATGGATTCCATTCTCATGCGCACAAATCAACGGATATTGTGCAGTGACAATTTCCGTCAGCCAGGACGAAAGTAAGAAAAATAAACGTAAACTTTTACTTTATACAAAAGCGACAACTTAGGCTGCGAGTTAACCAGTCAGCTAGTCAGCTAGTTTGCTTGTCAGCTAGTCAGGTGTCCTGTGTACAGGTAGAGCTGCATCTACAGTTACGTGCAATCTAACCAAAGCAGGCAACTGGGTGCTTGGGTGCTTGGGTGGTTGGGTGGTTGGGTGGCATATATCATGTCTCAGCGGCGGCGTTGTGTAAGCCTGAATGTGGGCCAAAGCTGATGACTGCATCAGGCTGCATGCATGGGCATAATATAGCAGCTGGGGCTGCTGTCGCCATTAAGGCCATGAAACATCGCTAATTGCAATGAGAACACTTGTTGATTGCACAGCAAACGCATGCAGGCCGCAACCGGAGCGCCGGAGCGCCGGAGAACCGTAACTGTAGTCGGACGGCGTCGTTATATCAGCTTTTCATGGCGCATGATTTATGGGTGCATTTTCTAAGAGAGAGCATTTTATGGGAATCAGTTTGTTAGAAGCTTTAACTCAGTTGAAATATTTGGAGCTGTGTAAATCAAATTGCTGTTTGCTTCAATTTTGTGTACGGAGCTGTTGAATTAGTTCAATTGAGAAAATGTCATGAACTTTTGAACTAATACAGTTCACTCGCATACGAATGAAACTCTTGGCTAACTTATTCAATTGGTCATCAACGAATCATGTCGTACGTCCGCCTAGAAGCAATATTTTCTATTGAGTTGTTCAGCGGCTCATGAACGACACGTTCTATTGACTTATTCAGCAGCCTGTGAACTATGCGATTCTATTGAGCTATTAAGCTGTCAATCAGGAGCAGCAACAACAACGAAATAGCTGACCAATATGAATCATTAATGAACGACTAAATAGTAGTATAAGTGAACTAAGTGAACTAGTAAACAAAGTGAACAATTGTATTGAACGATTGGAGTGATTCACTTAATTGAATTAAAATATTTAACTCGAGCATAGTATACAATATAGATTCTCAAGTCCTTTATATATGCATGCTTAGCAACCTTTATATACCCTTTAACGAAATGAAGAGAGTGCATTGGCTTTTGTAGTGTGGCAAATTATCATTTCAATTTTGATTCTGTAATCAATTCAGCTGTTTCTGCTACGTGAGCGAGTATTATGCAGTCGCTTACACCCGACTACCACTCTCTTACTTCATTTCTGTTGTAGTTAGATGAGTTGGCTTTACAAGTAACAAATATTTGAGATCAATTCACCTGTTTCTGCTACGTGAGCGAGTATTATGCAGTCGCTTACACCCGACTACCACTCTCTTACTTCATTTCTGTTGTAGTTAGATGAGTTGGCTTTACAAGTAACAAATACTTGAGATCAATTCAGCTGTTTCTGCTACGTGAGCGAGTGTTATGCAGTCGTTTACACCCGACTGTAACTCTCGTACTTCATTTCAGTTGACGTTTAGTTGGCTTTACAAGTAACAAATACTTTAGAAAATATTTCTGACACAACTAATTCCAGTTCGCTTTGCCTTTGCCTGAAAATATAAATATTTTATGATATGTGATACTCTTGTAGGAGCTTAGAACTCAGCTACTTGGCAAAAGGAATACCAGATACTTTCAAATTCGCCTAGATACTTGCCTAATTGGCTGCCTTGGGATTGGGCATCATTATGTCATGCCTCTGGCTTAAAGGGCTTTGTGCGGTAATAGCTCTGGAGCGCATTATCTACATAAATAAATTGTAGATGAAATCCATTCGGACTACGGATAGTGTGCTGTTTGCTCGCGCCACTCGATGCCCATTTTCAGTTAAGGTTATTGTAAATTTTAATGCACGCACACACACACACACACACTCCCCCTCAGCTTGTACATGTGTGAATATATGTTTATATATTGCCGTATCGATTGTCTGCTGGCATAAGACAGAGAGCATGGCCCAGTCGAAGAGCTGATAGAAAATTCCTTTTGAGTGCAAGGACGCACGCTCGCTCAAATGACGCTCCAAGGGACTTAAGTTGGAAGCAGAGCAAACAAAGAAGAATTCAGTGAATCTACTGTCTGCTCCTTCGGCCATTTGGCTGTCTCTCCGTTCGTCTGTCTGTCTGTCTGTCCAGGACCGAAACAAATAATCTTTGGCTATTGCTGCTTCAAAGGCTTACTATATTGTATCTCTAAGTCTAATTCATCCAGCGTTGTTGGCGGCCTCTCGTCCTGGCCGTTCGGGCTACTTTGCTTCCACTAAAATTTCGTTTATTGTCAACTGGGGAGCCGTTAAATCGTCAAAGGCATGGCCCAAGCAAATCACAAAAAAAAAATGGGGGAAAAACAAATAATGCCCATTTTTGTGAGCCATCGCGCATTCGTTTACCCGGCCCAAATAACTTAACGGGCTCCATTCTTATCTGTCTATCAAAATATAATTGCGAATACTGAATACTTTGGAATATTAAAAAGTATTATTTGCAATTGAAATACATATGGAAAGCATTATAAAGCCAGTGACAGTTGGTATAGATTAGGATAAGTTGGATATAATAAGTTTATATATAAGACTAGGATTTTTGACTAAAAGTAACTGAGCAAAAACAATATTCAATTAAGATAGATGTAGCTGGGAATGCTAGACTAGATGATACCCTGACTTTTCAGGAATCTGAGAGTAAGTTTCCAAAAAGAAGCATATTTAATATTATTTTATGCTTTAAGATAATCTATTAAAACGTACGATATATACTCAAATTACTGAGTACAATTTCTTGAAAATGAAAAATGATTTAAGACAAATCTCATCTGCGAGTGCTTTACGAGAATCTCAATGTAAAGATCTCTAGTTCTTATACTTTTCGAGATCAACGTTTTTATACATATGAACAGATGGAACTGTCTATTGTCTTTTGGTAGCTACGATCTCTCCTCATATGTTAGACTGATAAGATAATTTAAGAACTTAGCCAATGTTTGGAGTCTTCGTAAGATCTGAATTGCATTTTACCCAGACCATGATCCATTGATAGAGAGGGGGAGTTTCTCCAGTTTCCTTGATAGCTCTGGCAACTTGCTCTTGTCACTTGACATGTCTTTTAGCATATTAGGGAATGTTATTTAAGAGAAATTAAGTAAATTTCAAATTATGCTGTAGCAAAACATAAACTCAAACTCAAATGCTTACATTAATAAGTTTAGAGATGCCAAAAAAAAGCTTTTATCGATTCTTTTATAGCAATACATATAGCTCACGTGCCAAACGCGTTTCACACTAATCTCTTGTTCTAATCAAAGCAGAAAATGAGTGAAATTTTCATTTGGATTTTTCGTAACCAAGTTTGCAGCTCTCAACTGGGAAATGTGCCCTGAAAGCTTTATATAACAGTATACTAATGAGCTTATGAAAGTGTCTGAATTTGAATAAAGCCGATTCAATGTGTCTGTGTGTGTATGTCTGTGTGGGTGTGTCCGATGGCTGCATGCAGATTGACAAACGCAATTGATTTAATTGAGATTATGCGCTCTAATCCATGGCAAGAGTAAATTATAGGGTTGCTTTTCAATTGATACCAGAGTGGAAAATGTAAATTACAGCGGACAGCACATGAAGCCCAAAATTGAATGGATATTCGAGCTGCTGCTGCTGCTGCTGCTGCTTCACACTTTAGAAATAGTTTGACAACTGTGGCCAGCACAAATTACAATCGAATTGAAAAGCTGGCAACAGGCAAACAAGTGTCAAGGCCTGCGGTCAATGGGGTTTTTGATATTGGGCTAAGTCCCCTTTGAAGTCTTGTTGACTTTAATCGATATTTTAAGTCCTATTTCACGCTCCAATGAAATTAGTGTGGCATCAAATATTTATCTAAAGAGATTGCACATCTCTTGTTTTTTTTCATATTCTATGTATATTGTATATATATATGTTTAGTACATATAGTATCTATGTATGTATGTAATTTTATTATCTGTAAGCAGAGCTAATTGCCAGCTGTCTGAGTTTTCAAAGTTAATAGTTTTATGTTTCTTTCCATTCTTTTATAGAATAGGCAGAATAGAAGACCTTTTCGACTCTAGAAAGAATATATATGTATATATATATGTATATATTTATATGTATATATGTATATATATAACATATATATATATATATATGTATTGCATTATAGATATATGTATATTCACATAAGATATATAGATTTGCAACTGGAACTGGAATTGAAACCAGAACGAGAACCGGAATATGTAAAAAATATAAGTTTTTCTCAGAAATTAGATATTCTTTATATTTGGGACTTGGATTCCGGACTCCGGTTCCGAACCGGAACCTGAACTGGAACTCAATTTAAACCTGAACAGGAACTGGATCCGGAACCGGAACTGGTAAAGCATCTATTTGAAGTGAAAATAGGTCAAAAAAATTTATTTTTCCTAGGAATTTTTTTTGTTTATTCTGATAATTAATATCAGACAACTTTAAAATAGGGCAGCTATAAGAAATATCTATTGCCAAAACTGGTTTAAAGCAAGAAAGACATTTATAATTAAAAAAGTTAAGTAAATTGAGAAATATATATAAATTTTTTTAGGCTCAAAATTTTTAAGGCAATAATCGTTAAAGGGTATCAAATATTCGGCAATTTGTAACAGTGGACATACGAAAATTAGTGGGTCAAGGCCAGCAGCAACACCTCCCCCTTTCATAAAATTGGAGCACTTAGCTCTTGTCGATCTGTGGCCCCAAAATGCTAAAGTTTTATGGACAGTCGCTGCATTTACTATATCTTATCAGTTGGGGAATATGTCGACACAGATGTGTACGTATATGCATATAGATACATATAGATACATATGAACATTCGCATATTCAGGGTCTTTGATGGTGCAGCTAAATGGTTTTGTACTACGCATTTATCATTTATGGATCTGGGGCGGACACTGCGTCATCGGCGATGACAGCGGCAGCAAAAAACAAATTACAAAAACAATCAAATGATCATTATCGTTGTCATCATCATCATCAGTATTATCATTATCAATATCATCAGCGTGTATCTGTGCGCTAGTTTATTTTCATTACGTTAATTCATTTGTAAATATTTTCCTTAACTTTAACAGCCAGAGTCGCTAGCTCTTGTTGTTGTTGTTGTAGCTGTTGCCTTTGCTGCTTCCTTTGTTGTTTATATACCGATTTTCCAGCATGCCGCCGCACGCCCACATCCACGCCCACGCCCACGCAGTGGAGCAAGGGTTAATTTTTGGATAGAGTAGTTGGGTGCTCCATTTCTTTGCTATTTGTTGTCATTCATACGCCCCTTCCCTCTTTCCTCCCACACACATATATACACACACAGCGCACAGTGGGCAATCAATCAGGCATTAAAGCAAAGGCTTTACCCATAAAATTAACGGAATCTTTGAGATAACATATATAATTGCAGCTGGCAATGTCTCCACGCGCAGCTGGAGATCGAAGACCAAGGACGTTATTTGACGAATATACCCTATTCATGTATATACCTATCCATACCTATTCCATCAAAAAAAAAAAAGTTTTATTGAATTCTTATGGATCTATAAGCTACTATTAGTATGATTGGGGATTGTTGAGAATTTTGGCAAAAATAAATTTCTTTTAGTGTATTTTTTTTAAGAATTTATATTAATGAAAGATCATGTTTAGAAAATTGAATGAAGCGATTCGTCTAACTCCGATAGACAGGGTTAGATTTATATATATAGAGTAGATTTTGCCTAAGACATGACTATTGACCTGCCTGCTGATCAGTATCAGACTATAATATAACACATACTTATAGGATCGCAAGAGTCTTTTACTATATCTTTTACATTTCTTCTGAAATTTCTAGAAAATTCGATATAACGTTGATACTGCTCCAGGCTATAATATAACATATTCTTATAGGATCGCAAAAGTCTGCAACTTTATCTTTTACATTTCTCCTGAAATTTCTAGAAAATTTGATATAACGTGTCTTTTACTCTATTGACCCTCCTTATATATCCTTATAAAATCGAAAAAGTCTATTTCTATGCATTTGAAGTGTCTTTTATACACAAAAAAAAGAAGTTAATTTAACCCGCGTTTATGCAACTTTCGCCACTGTGAAGTTGTTGATGTTGTTGCTTTCGCTATGTGCTTAATGTATTTGCATGCCATTTTTTATGGCTCAACACTTGGCGCGCTGTCTATTTGCACCCCAAATACACCACGCCACTGCCACGCCCACTCGCCGCAACAAATAGCGCCTCCCCCGGGGCAGCATTGACTGTTTGTGTTTGCATTTGGGTTAGTTTTGCATTTGCAGAATCGCAATTGATGATTAAGCGCGTTGGCCATTAATTGCTTGGCCACTGGCAAGACGTGCGAATAAAAGTGAATGGTGGAGTGAATAGCACTGAATGGTGAAGTGAATGCGAGTGCATTAAGTGCAGCAGCAGGACGCTGGCCATTAGCTAACGCGGGGGCGTGGCAGGTGTGGCACTGATTTATGCAAAACTGGCATTCGGATAAGCCGGAACAGTTTAAAGCTCTCAGCTCCCTTTAATGCCAATGACGTCATCGAGCAGCCAAAACAATGGCCCAGCCAAAATGACAATGACATTGAATGTGCAACCTTCGAGCTCTTACATATATAACATTGGGTCTGCGCTTTTCACTGCCAATTAAACCGGATATAAATAGTGCAGTGCTACGAGTAATTTATTGAACAGCACTTAAAAATTGAGTGAGAATAATTGAATGCAAAAGAGCCCGTTACAGCGAGGTGTGAAAATGCAAAAAAAAAGTATCATTGAATAAATCAATTGAACTAATTGAAGTTCGCTCTTAAGCTTAAGCAATTTTTAATTGGTTTCGATTCCAAGAATCTAGCGTAAAGAAGGATCTCAAAAACTGTTTTGCAACCTTTCTAACAGCCTGTTAACATATTTTAGGAATTAACAGTAAAGTAAAATAAAGTTTTTGTTAGCTGAAATGAAATGAAAATTTGAAAATAGAAGGAAATTCAAATTTATAAATACAATATATGTATGTATATATATGTATATTTGTGTATATATATGTATATATATTCATATGTGTGTATGTCTATATGTATATATATTATATAAAAAGCTGAAAGTCTGCTTTGCAACATTTCTAACAGCTTGTTAAGATATGTATAAAACTTAACAGAAAAGTAAAATTAAGTTTTTGTTATCAAATGCAAACGTGAAAACATATGGGAATTCATGTTTATATATATATATGTATATAAGTATAAATGTATATATATATTATAGAAGCTAAAAGTCTGCTTTGCAACATTTCTAGCAGCTTGTCAACATATGTTAAAAAGTTAACAGAAAAGTAAAATTAAGTTTTTGTTAGCTGAAATCAAATGAAAATGTGAAAATAGAAAGGAATTTATATTTATAGATATAATATGTGTATATATATAATATATGTAATATATTATATGAGAACCTGAAAGTCTACTTTATAACATTTCTAACAGCTTGTTAACATATGTTAAAAAGTTAACAGAAAAGTAAAATAAAGTTTTTGTTTGCTGAAATGTGAAAATGGAAGGGAATTCAAATTTATATATATTATATGTATATATATATATGTATCTGTATAAATTTTTTTTGTTCTGAACAAAAGTTAAATTAACAGCTTTTGCCTCAACTTCAGCATTCGGCATTTATGCTTTTCATACAAACAAAAAAAAGTTATTAAAGCACGTCTGCAGCTGAATAAATGTTAAATGAATTCAGAAAAGTTTTGCATTAGACTAGAAAAATAGAAGCGCGTATATGAGGTAGTAGACCCAAAGGTTCTACTGTGACCATGGTTAGTTCTAGAAATATTTTTAATACTCTTATTTCTTAGAGCAGCTAGAACTATGCGGAAGCTGGTTAAAAGTTTGCAGAGCAGCCATAACAAATGAGGGAATAAGTATTCGCATTTATCTAAGGGAATGCCTGGGAGTAGCTCTGGCATGTGTAGCGAGGGGTCTTTTGTCTTGCGCTTGGCGTTGTTATGTCGGAGACAGTCGGGAGTTCTATTTATTTGCCACTTCATTATATCGCACAAGGTGTCCAAGGAGCGAGGACCGAGGACCGAGGACCGAGGACCCAGCGCGAAGGACATGCCAGCTGCTGGCTAACTGCTCGCCGCGTTGGCAGCTGTAAAATTAATTTGAAATGTTTTGTGGGTGGCTGCGGTTGTGAGGGACCGGGTGCGGGGGCCGCTGTTTCTCGTGACTTACAAAATGGAAAAATGTATTTTTAAAAGAAAATTCAAGTTGGATTTTACTTGGGCAGATAGTTCAAGACTTTCACCAAGGAATCCTTTGTTGTTTGAATTGCAGTGGCTACAATTTCGGAATGTTGTTTAATAAAGTCCTACACAAACAAAAGCAACAAGCTTACGCTTAAATTATTCCTTTAGGATAGCAGCGCCCAAAAATTCCATTTAAAGTTAGCTTGCCTTCAAACCTTAAGACGCCTTTCGCAGCTAAGCAGCCAGCCGAAAGGATGCCGAGTCAAACTGAGTCGCGGCCGGCTTTGGGGAGTATTTCAATTTTGTATTTTTAATTACTGACTGCGGCAACGATACAGCAACACTGACTAATTAACAGCAGCTCGGGCAGCCGGGCATCTCAGTGGAATGGCGGCAGCAAGCCAAAGGATGCCTAACTGGCAGCCAGTCAGCATAATAAGTTAAGCATACGAAACGTTGCTCGGCGAATTTGGTTTGTTGTGCATAAGAAAGTACAGGGAAATACAAACAACAACAACATATATATATATATATATATAAGGGAATTTAATATTAATAAACTAATTGTAGGCAGCACAAAGCGCTGACGTCGTCGCCCGTATCCTTTTTCGAGGCAGCCGCTGTGTTTGGCCAGTGCCAAAGTTTTCATGTTGTCGCTTCGGCAATATGGTACGGCACACCGACGGGCAACAGCAGCGCAGAAGAAGAAGAAGCGCACAAATCGCTGCTAACACTAAAAATAACAATTTCCGCTCTAATAAACATTTCCGCTTCGTGAAATTTAACATTTTACAATAAATTAAGTGAGAAGAAATAACCATAAGCCATAACCATATAGCAAACACATGCCCACATAGAGGACACACACACACACATGTGCATATATATATATTCTTCCGTTTTTTATTGTTGTCTCGTGTTTGGGCAACTTTCTTATCGATCAAATGAAGCTCGTTTGCATAAATATTGATATATATACATATATATAGAAAATATTTTTAATTGACTTTTTCTCTCTTTAAAGTCATTAAATTTATTGTCTTTATGTGATCTGTTTTAAACAAGACTTGTGCTATATATGTATATCTATCGATAAAAGGGATCGACAGTAATCTAACTGCAAAACTTGATTACCTCATCGATAAAAGATGGAAAAGATGCAAAATACACTTTTTTTATGCTTTGACACTCCACAAGGAGGCGTATGTCAAAGAATTTTTGTCAATCTTAGGAGGAGGGAAACAGTAATTTATATGTCAAATTCGGGAGCTCTAGCTTAAAAACTGTACTTGATACAGGCTTACATGATTTGCGACGCCCTTTTTGGCCATATCATATATTTTTCTATAGGGGTGGAATACACGAGTATTTATACCAAATCCCAACTCTTAGACTGCAATGTTACCGAAAATAAGACTGTTTAAGTAAAAGATATAGTAATTCCCGATATACAACTTTTATGTAATCTTCAGAGAATATCAACAGCTGTCTACATAATAAATTTTGCAAATATAGCTCCAAAACTGTAGATGATACGCGATTTGCCACGCCCACAATGGGCGTAGATATATACACTATATCTTTTTCTGTCGGATTGGTATACTCGAGTATATATTCCAAATTCTTATTCTTAGACTGCGAAATTAAGGAAGATAACAGTGTTTTAGTTTTAATAGATATAGCATTTCCCGATTTAACACGCCCTTGTGGGCGTATCTGAAAAGCACTTAAACTTGATCTGATGCAGATACACACGAGCGTATATTCCAAATTTCAAGTCTCTAGCATCAAAGGTGTCCAAATGCTGTGCGTTTATTCAGACAGACAGACAGACGGACGAGGCTAAATCAGCTCAGCTCGTCGCCCTGATCAAGAATTTATATACTCAATAGGGTGTGCTACGCCTCCTACTGCCAGTTACATACTTTTTGCAAAGCCATTATAGCCTGATTTGCCATTTTCTATGGGTTCAGGGTATAAAAGTTAATACATCAATGTTAGACCTAGATCTAGGCGATCATAAGATTTAGCCTACATTTAACTATATCTTTTCACAGTATAGGCTTTAGTTAAGCATCCCTGACTTGCGAGAGCACTCTATTTTCGCTATAAATTCAAGTTCGTACATTGTAGTTCTCGAGTTATGCCATATGCAACATGGCAAAATGGTTTTATGTTCATGAGTTCCAATGAAAGACGCCAGACACGTACCGCAGAAGGCATTCAAATGCATCCAGTTTCCGTTTTATTTGCATTCATATTAGTGTTTGTGCATTGTTTGTTTGTTGGCATGAATACGCTGTGTCAATAAACCAAATGGCAAGGTGTAAATTGAGAATGTGCACGAAGCACACAGTGCGTATACGTAACGCATACGCAACGTATGGCATTCAGCATACGCAGTGGTGTCTTCAGACGAGTCTCTAATTTATTGCACAATAGTATCTGCTTTTAAAGGAGTTTTCCACACTTTTGATTTTATCTTCAGTTATAACTTGAGGTTTCGTACAGGGTATATGCGAAACGAGCTATCTTGGCTTTATATGTTGTGATTGTTTTTTTTTTACCTGACTGCCGGATTTATCAAAAAAAGAAGCACTTAATGTTTTCTTTACACTTACACACACAAACACATAGAAAATTATTCTCGAAATGACTTTTGCATGTCTCGCCAGGCGAGAAAAGGTTCGCTGTTGGGCGAGAGAGCTGCGGGCGTGCGGATCCTTGCAAATGTGTCGACTGTCACGTACTTGTTAAATTAAAAACGATTACTTACTCAAATTTGCTGTCGCTTTGTTGCACTTAATTTAAATTGTTATTGTTATTATTTCTATATAAAGTCAGCGGCAGTCGGTCGTCAGCTGGGTAGCTCGGGAAATAGGTGGGCCTCTGGGGCTGTTGAGTGTATTTCAATTAAAAGGATATGCCGCAGGATGCGTTAGGAGCGCGGAGAAGGGACGACGGCGGGGGCAGGTTGGAGTGCGCGTGGCGCTGACAGCATTGAAAACAATTTCTGCCAAGCAACCGAAATGAAAATGGAAAATGCTTGAAATAATGAAATGAATAAAACTGAATTATAAGCATAACAAATACAAGAAAATATAGTAACAAAGCTAAAAGAAAATTCACCGAAAAAAGGGAAGAAATATGAAAATGAAAATGAAATGCGTCTGGCATAATTTTAAAAAGGGAATTAAGCAAATGAAAGCCACAGATTGAACTCAACCAGTTCGTTCCACAATTCAGAAACGCCACAAAAACGTCAAAGAAAAAGTCAAGCGGAAACTTGGGGTAAATTGACTTGGAAAAGTATTCAAAAAAATACATTGACAGCCGAGCATAAACTCTCACATAATGTGTGTGTGTGTGTGTGTGTGTATGTGTGTGTATCTATCGTGAAAGCTCGAAAGTTATGTAACAAGCGAAAGGCGAAGCAGCAGCTGACAGAAAGTTTTTCGCAACGCATGTCAAAGTATATGAAGTTTTACCTCATTTCCGTTGAATGGAGCACGCCTCAAAAAAGAAGCACGCTGAATGGCGCGGTGTGGCGATGTGTGCGCCAGTTTTTAATTGAAATGAAAGTGAGTGTAGAGTGTATATAATCGTAAGTCGGCTAACGGCTTATGCAAAAGGGTTCGGGCACTGTTTCAGGTTGAGTTTCGTTTCGATTTTGCTTTCACAGCCTACGTTGCGAACTTCATTTTGCTAGAGACGTTTTCCGCGAGGAAGTGGTGGGCGGGGGAGGAGGCGAGGCAAGGGTTCAAGCCTAAGCAGCTTTGGCCCAACTGTGGGCAAAAAGCCTTGTCGTCATCGTCATTCACGTCATCAGCCAAAGAAATCGCATGACAAGCCGCAATTTTTATGACAGGAAGCGACAAACTAATATACACAAGAAGTTTTTCATTTACATTGCGGTTAATGTTGTTATTGTTATAGTTAATGTTATTGGCATGACGTCACAATGCCAAGTCAAGGCAAGAGCAAGGCTTCAACAGCAGACACACTATATATTCATACTAGATATGTAATTTAACTGAATGCCTTCAGCATGTATACTCCCTGCAAGCAACTTACAGGGTATTAACCAAACTGTGTCCAGTTAAACAAGGCTTGTATTTGGTAAACATCTCAATAAATTTGCTTACTTTATTTATATTCCTGCTTTTTTTTCTCTAAATATATGAATATAAACACTTTTGGCTGTCATACTGTATATCACGTATACGTCATGGTGTGCCTCGACCTTGGCTGCAAAGTGAAAGTTAAGGTAGCTTAGCAATTACCGCAATTATCCAATTTATTTGACTTTCATTACCTTGGCTAAAGTGTGCTTAATTATGCACATTTAATCACCGCTTTAAGCCAATGTTGTTGTTATTGTTGTTGTTGTTGTTTTATTCAACTTTGATGAATGCCTTTATCAACTGAATGCAGCAACGATTTGCATTCCATTGTCTGTTGCCAGATGCATGGAAAGTTTTACATATTTTTTATGTTTGCGAAAAACACATGAAAATAAATTATAATGAAAACATTTTGTAAGTCCTTGTTGTGAGTGTGTGTGTATGCGTATGTGTGTGTGTGTGTGCAGTTGCGCAATTTGAATCTTTTACACATGCTGTGGGACTTAGTTTGTAGAGAAAGTTTCGAAATAAAGGCTCATTATTCAAGGTATTTGATGCGAATAAATAGAGTGATGTGCATAGCTCAACTATACGCATGTTAGTTCTAATGAAAAGCCATTTGAGCCCATCTGCAGTGAGTTGAGCCCTCCAAGTTTAATTGAGCCTTTCACAATATTTGTGCATAATGGAGGCCTTCAGCCAGTTATTAGACTCAAGTGACGCCAATAAACTGTAATTTATGTACAAAGCAAGAGCCACTCGCAGCACGATTTCCGGTCAAACCAATAAATTGACATTTGCAAGTTGTTCGCGCTGTAATTAAATGTAATCGAATCGTGTACTCTTGAAATGGGGCTGATCAGATATTATGGTCGGATAATGATGAGGAGTAGCCGAAAGGCGGGGCAGGGAGAGTGTATTTGGCTGGGCTGTCACTTAATTTCTATAAGCAGCTTTCGTCAGTTGGCCGTTCGGTCGGTTAATCAGTCCACTTGGCATTCAGTCAGCTAGACACGTTCAAATTTCATTTAGTTAATTCAATGAACAGTTCCCAGCTAAACTCAAATTAGGAGCCACGGGCAGGGCGAAGGATGATTGTGTTGGGGCGCTTTTGGTTGCTTTGCTGACAGCCTTTCAGCCTTTCTGCTTAAGACTGTGGTTAGCTGCTTTTTACTTTGACTCGGGGCTGTGGTTTTGTCCCAAGACGTGACCCAAATGAAGATGGCGAAACGTGCCGAACTGATCAGCAAACAGACGAACGGGGGACATCGAATGGTGCCTCAGTCAAACTAGGCTAAGCCAAAAATCGAGAAAAGCTGACAAAGCAGAAAGGCAAACATCAAGGCAAAAACTATGCGCAAAAGGACAACAGGGAGAGCTTGGCTAAATAAATATGTGAACATTATTTATGGGCCAGATATATTGATAGAAGTGCGCAGAATATAGACATTCATATAGATTTATAAATTCCAGACACATTTCAATTTTGGGAACACTTTTATTATCAGCTTCCCACAGCAGCAAAATATAGATCAAATGTTTTAGTAGTAATTAGTATTCTTTTTGCTTAGTTCCCAAGCTATCCTTTCTATGCGATTTTCATACTTTTTTCCCAGCTTCTCTTACTCTCTTATCTATAGAATTTTTAACATCTTAAGCAATATTTGCTTTGTTGTTTTTCTCTTGTTCTGTTTACAATTCGTTCCATCAAAAAGTACGCAGAATTAAGTCATTTATATGGATTCTATCATTAACTTTTTACAGAGAAAAAAGTTAGTTTTCATAGAAATAAATTTAATTCACTTCCCTAACTGTAATTATCGCCTTTCTATGCGATTTTCATACTTTTCTCAAGCATGTTTCCCCCAGCTGCTCTTACTCTCTCAGCTATGGAATTGTCAACATCTTAAGTTAGATTTGCTTTGTTGTTTTTCTCTTGTTCTGTTTACAATTCGTTCTATCTAGCTTTTATAGCTGGCTTTTCTTTTTTTTTACTTTTTGGTATAGAATATAGAATTGACACCAATTGTTGTTCTATCGATTTTGATTTTATATCTGCAGCGAATTTGGTTCAATCCTTGTTGATTTGTGCTCTTGTGAACTGGATTGTGAAACGGATGTGAAAATCTTCTTTTCTCTTTTTTTTTATGCAAAAGGTTGGGAGACCTCTGCAACTACAGGCAGCCAGGCAGAAGCCAGCCCAACGCCCTTTTGACACATTTCTGTGAGATTTTGGTTGATTTAGAATGTGAATGTGGGAAGAAGCAGCAGAAGGAGTTAGCGAAGTTGAAGCGCGAGTATTTCTTTCAGAAATTCTGTCAGAAATGTTGTTCTGTGTTGAGTTGCTGCCGCATGCCTTAATCAATGAGAGTATTCGGAGCACTTCCGCTGCGCCCCGTTACACACAGCCAACTCCCCCAACTTGCTACCACTTCGTGTTCTTAAAAGCATTATAGCAATATTACGAATACCCGGCGGTGCGCGTTACATAAATAATTAATATACAAAAAGCAACATGGCAAATGTCATACAACTGGAGGGTTGGGTCAACCGCATACCAGATGCCCTGCCTTCCTCCCTTCTAATGGCCCAGATGCCCCAGTGACTGTGTGTGTGTGTGTGTGTTAGTGTGTGTGTTTGTGAGTTGCTGTGTATTCCTGTGGCTTAGTTCTAACCGCAAGCGCAAGCGTCTGTGTTGGTTGCTCCCGACCTGCCTTGCCTGCAACTGCCACTGACAGTTAATAGCCCTCCTGACTGACCGCAGCTATGTTAAACTCCTACCGGGCATAACACAAACACACACTCGAGCCACTAGCAACTCGTTAACGCGAAAAAAAAACGAATCAACTTCGCAATTAGTTGCATTAAAAAAGTCCATTCCAAATTATTTAAGTGCCCATCAGACCAACATAAGCAATTACTCCTTATCGCAGTCTAACATTCATTTTCTCTATCTCTTTCTATTACAGGTAAGCTCTGACGTAACCTGCCACAACTTGGATCGGGTCTGAAGCAAAATATTTATATTTAAATAAGTAAGAGACGTTAAAGCTGAAAAGTCTTTAAGCTAGATTTCGCTTATTTATAATTTGTATACCCTGTATAATGGTTTTGTTAAAAGGATGTAACAGGCCTAAGTAGGCCTGTCAGAGCCCATAGAGTATATATATTCTTGATAAAGACGACGAGCTGAGTCGATCAATCTCTGTCCGTTCGTCCGTCCGTATGTCTGAACGCGTCGTTCTCGTAACCTACAAGAGCTAGAGAGTTGATATTTTACGTGGAGTTTGTTTCAAATAATCAATAACTTTTCCAAAAAATCGATAAAAGTTTATCTAGCATATCTTTTCCGTCTTTTAAGCTAAAGTCATCACATTTTGCATTTAGCTTCTTATATATAAAGTACAATTTCGATTTTTCCAATTTTTTACTCTAGCTACTATATACTTTGTATATCTATCTACTATATGGTTAAGTACATGTTGCGATTGGGTATTTGTTTGAAAGTAAGCTTAGATCTAGATTTTTTGTGCAGGGCATATCGTAGTCTGGCAGTTCCAACTAGACCGTTCTTACTAGTTACAAAATCATATTATTATTATATAAGAAAAGTAAATGAAGAAATGTGGGCTCAGCTGCAAAATATGCATTTGACAATCATTCGTTTCGTGCTGCTTGCAACTTGTCACAGACTTTCTTTCGACTTGGCATTGTCAGAGATTTTTCGCATGCTGCAAATAACATAAGAATAAGAGACAGAAAGAGAAAGTTTTGTGAAAATTGAATTTAGTTTTAAACAACATAAACTTCGATGGAACGAATTTTAGATTAGTTCACACTTCGCACACTCACAAAACTTTCCATTAAGCCACATCTTTATAGCAATCTGATGGAGTTTGCTTTTTTATGACAGTGCTTAATTTTTGACTCATATTTCCTATCCGATTGGGCAGACAGTAAATATGAATATAGTAATAATAAAAGTTGGTAATTATGTGGCCTCATCTTAATTTTTTATGGGCTAGCCCTGCCCCGATAATTAATTAGAAAATTTATATTAATTTTGATGAAAGTGCCCAGACGGCGCGCATATCCTTGGCTAATGTGTCCACGCTGTTTGTGGCCCCAAAAACAAATGCAATTAGCTGTTGCTTTTTTTTTGTTTTGTTTTTGGGCCTTTTGGCTGTTTATATGGCGCAAATGTTCATTTATTTGTGGTCCAAAGTCAACAAAACAAAATGAAAGTGTAAATCATATAACATCAATTTTCATTAAGGCGTTGACAGGCGCTGCCCCATTTTAGGGTCAGTCTGGCGAACGCTTAGGGGGAAGGGAGGTGGCTTTATTATGTTGGCAATTTAGTTGATTTGCTTAAAGTATTTGCTTTCGGTGAACAAAATTAATTGCATACAAATAGGCGGCCAGCAGTTGGCTCGGCTAAAATAAATTTGTGTGTGACAAACTGAGCCAAGCGAGAAGCATTGTAATTGGTGGACAGTGGGACAAAGGGACGAAGGGACAGACAGCAAGTGCTGGCCATCTGACAATGACCATCGTCTAAAACTTTTTGCCACATCCGCCGTATGTGGAGCGCACATTTCCTATACGCGCCCCGCGTCCTGCGTGCAGCCAACAAGAGCTATCAAAAAGAACGTGCAACGCACTTAAAGCTAAGAGCTCCTCCAGACAATCTCCGGAATGTCGCCTGTGTGTGTGTGTGTGAGTGTATGTGTGTGTATGCGTGTGTAGTTCTCTCCCTGGAAAGCGTACAATGTATGCTTTATAGTTTTTTAGTGGTTCTTATGAATCGTAACGACATATCTTTGAAAACAAAGAAAATATCTAAGTACAGTTGTGTCTGAAAATACCCTATATAGCCAAATTTTTACATGGAGTGCTCTAAATAGGTTCAAAAGTCATATTATGAACACAAAAAGCAAACGTATATTCGCTGATTCTTTTAATAAAAACACACATTTATATTTTTATACCCTTGCAAAAAGGGTATATTAATTTTGGTCAGGAGTTTGCAACGCAGAGAAGGAAGCATCTCCGACCATATAAAGTATATATATTCTTGATCAGCAAGACGAGCTGAGTTGATATAGCCATGTCCGTCTGTCCGTCTGTCCGTCTGTCTGTCTGTCCGTCTGTCTGGATCAACGTAATCTCCTCCGAGACTATAAGAGCAACAGAGCTGAAATTTTGCACATAGGCTGGAATGTGCTGCAGGCATTGTATATCTCGAAATCATCCGGATCGGATGACTATATCCTATAGCTCCCATAGGACAGATCGGTTTTAAGAAATGTTTTAGTGGGATAACTTCGACGTTATTAAAGTCAGAGACTTGAAGTTTGGAATATATACTCCTGATATGCACCCAAATACAAAAAGATATAGATTATATATCTACGCCCTTTGGGGGCGTGGCAAATCGGATAAAACTATATCTTCTACATTTTTAAAGCTAGATCATCCAAATTTGGAAAGTAATATACTGTTGGCCGTCCCTTCAGATTGATCAAAAAATTATATATCCACGCCTACTTGGGGCGTGGCAAAGGAAAAACACATTGAGAAAATAATATTTTAAAACAAATATCAATGGTTAGATAAAGAATGATGAATATGAATCTTTATTACAATAGGCCTATTTACATTGAGATATGAAAATGTTAGGCAAACAAAAATGGTAAATTGTTATAATTTTTATATTTTATAAAACTCATTGTGTTATAGTTTTAAGAATAAAAGCGATATATAAGTATTTCGCTTTCTAAAAACATACTTTTTAAGTACCAAAAATTTTCGTTGAAACCATCAAGGGAAACACTATCGAGTAACGCCACTATAGATGGTTCTCCAGCTCTACCAGACCCAACTATATACATATATATTGCTGACAAGTAATTGGGATATATATATATCTAGATATAGCTATGTTATATATAGAAGACTGAAAAAACCTGGATAGTTTTGAATCAAGCTTCATCAAGCTTAAGCACTATGATTAAATATAGCATGTTGCATGACTTTGCGCCTTCTTCTTTTTATATGTTTGTATCTTGTGACGCGCTGATGAAATCTCTGTCTCTAATTTATGCAAGTTCAAGGACATGTTTACGGGCAATTTAAGTAACAATACCATTTTTTCAACACAAAAAATGTGCTCTGATATGATCTTGAAAAACGCCAAAAAGGTTGCCACAGCAAAAAAAAAAAAAGAAAAAGAAAGAGCAAAAAAAGTGGTTGTTGTGTCGCGCTTTTAAAGCTATCTTTGTGTCAGGCCAAAGGAAACGAAAATCGTAGGGGGGAGCAGCTTGTGGCAGGGGCAAGAGCGAATGTAATTGCCTGCCATGTGGCAAAGTGGCAATGACGAGCGCAAAACTGAAATGTAACTGAAAGCGAAAGCAAGCAAAGCGACAACGATGCAAGCAATTTGTTGCTGTTGTTGTTGTTGTTGCTGTTGCTGTTGCTGTTGCTGTTGCTTATTTATTTCATTCCATTTCAATTTCGCGCTCATTTCATGCATATAATTTTAATTTTGGCTAAACATGTGTGTGTATGCCCTGTCTCTGGCTGTGTCTGCCCATCTCCAATTTGAGCTAGATTGTGTGTGTGTGTGTGTGCCTTAACGCACATTTGCTCAGCTTTGTAATTTAATTTGTTGTGCACACGCGCTGGCAGCTGAAATGAAATTGGCGTAAGACTAGGCAGAACGTCGAGATTCCCAAGGACCTAACGTTGTGGCCCGTTGGGTCAATGCGAGCTCTTGAACAGCTGTCAAATGCTGCCAGCAGATGGCGCCAGCAACCGTCTGATGTATGCTGCAAACCAAATCATAAATGTCATTACACAATGAAATTGCTTCTGACCAGCAGCTAACAGCAGCAGCAGCAGCAGCAGTTGTCATTGTGTGGCAGCAACATGTTGCACATTTGTGAGCTGTCTGACATTTACATGCCTGAATATTTAATAGTTGAATGATAAGTCTTGCAGCCACTCTCTAATCACTTCTTATCCCCGAGAATAGCTTAAAGCATTTAAGAGCTTTTGAAATCAATTTGGAAATGGTCAAAAGTCAATTTTGTTTGCTGTGGACCGAAAGCAACATAGCGTGTGTGTGTGTGTGTGGCATGCATAGAACGTGCCTATAAAATGGGAAATGCGAGTTACTTCAAAGATAATTCAGTTGGGCCACGAGTGAGGAATTTACGACTGTTGACAATGTACGCAAAAGTTGCGTCACTTTTTAGTGCTCAACGGGCAAACGATGTGTGAAGTTCTTCAAGTTGTCTTCTTCTTCTTCTGTTGCTCTGCCTCTCGATGCCATCAAAAATGTAGGGGGCGTGGCTAGGGTGAGGCGTGCAATTTATGCAGCTCGCCTGAAATTTACAACTATTTTTATGAAGCCAAGGCCAGTGAAATGTTTACGAGCAAACAAACAAGGGAAGGAAGAGAGAAAGAGAAAGAAAGAGAGAGCAAGAGAGCGGGAGAGTGACAGTGAGTTTTGGCTAGAAAGTTACAAACATTTGTCTGTCTGCTGTCAAGGAGCAATCAAAAAAATTTGTACACTATTTGCCACGCACGCAAATCGCCAAGACTTTTGCCCAAATGAAGCCATTTGTATGACCGGCCTGCTGGCTGTGCGTGTGTGTGTGTGTGAGGCGCTTTGTTATGTTGACAGCCCCATAAAGG
This sequence comes from Drosophila gaucha, assembly GCA_035045545.1. Taxonomy (NCBI): domain Eukaryota; kingdom Metazoa; phylum Arthropoda; class Insecta; order Diptera; family Drosophilidae; genus Drosophila; species Drosophila gaucha. Next base: position 1,278,197 of record JAWNOY010000035.1, read on the forward strand.
CAATGAGACGCCGCTGGAGAGCCCGCTAAAGAAGTTGGCCAAGCATAGGGATAGAGATAAAGAATCTGGCATAGGGATAGATGAACGTCTAATGCTTGTTTAAAATGGAAACTTGCTCATAAGTAATTTGCCTCATGAAAATGGCCAATTTGACTGAGCAACTTACTCCGGGGCTCAGGCTCCGCTATATGGCATACATTTACTCAAAACTTGTCCTGGGTTATGACTATAAAAAGTTTTGCAAGAAATTTGTGAGCGAGTTGAGGGTTTGGCGTCGCGCGCTGCTGGGCTCATTGTTTCGCACTTTTAGACAAGTTTTATTTTCTTCGTAACACGCCCACACGCATAGGGCGAGGTAATTTTAAAACCCTACTTAAATTGTTTATTCAAGTTGCAGTTGGGAAAGTTAAGGTAAATTTCATGTCGTCTGCAACTTGGGCAAACGAGAAGCAGCCGTCGCATTGTGTCTTGTGAAGGTGCAGGCCAAAAATGCATAAACTGTGTCGTGCTGCCAACTTGTCAAAATATATCATCTGCATTTTGATGCAATTCTCTGGTCAATCGATCAATCAGGCAAACACCAACTCGATCAATTAACCATGCAGTCAAACAATTGATCAAATGGAAAAGAGTGTTGCACACTAGTCACAGATGTGTGCAAACAAGACGTTGATTAACACTGTCCAGCACAGTTGAAGACTTTATTAACACTGTTGAACATATTTATATTTATATTTATATTTATATTTATATTTATATTTATATTTATATTTATATTTATATTTATATTTATATTTATATTTATATTTATATTTATATTTATATTTATATTTATATTTATATTTATATTTATATTTATATTTATATTTATATTTATATTTATATTTATATTTATATTTATCTTTATATTTATATTTATATTTATATTTATATTTATATTTATATTTATATTTATATTTATATTTATATTTATATTTATATTTATATTTATATTTATATTTATATTTATATTTATATTTATATTTATATTTATATTTATATTTATATTTATATTTATATTTATAGTTATATTTATATTTATATTTATATTTATATTTATATTTATATTTATATTTATATTTATATTTATATTTATATTTATATTTATATTTATATTTATATTTATATTTATATTTATATTTATATTTATATTTATATTTATATTTATATTTATATTTATATTTATATTTATATTTATATTTATATTTATATTTATATTTATATTTATATTTATATTTATATTTATATTTATATTTATATTTATATTTATATTTATATTTATATTTATATTTATATTTATATTTATATTTATATTTATATTTATATTTATATTTATATTTATATTTATATTTATATTTATATTTATATTTATATTTATATTTATATTTATATTTATATTTATATTTATATTTATATTTATATTTATATTTATATTTATATTTATATTTATATTTATATTTATATTTATATTTAAATTTATATTTATATTTATATTTTTTTTTTAATTTCGCTACATTAACTCATATTAAAGCAATTGTAACTGTAAATAACTGAATAGTCTTTCATATTGCAAACCTTTTTAACTATTAATGCAGACTGAAAGCGCTTCAGCTGGAATTTAATTGTAAAATTTTTTTATTCAAAAATTTTTCCCAATTCAAGCAAAATGAAATGATAAAATCGACACAAAAAATGAAAGCTTTCAGCCATTTATTGCGATTTTCAATGTTGAAGAAAAATTCTTTTATGCTGTGCTTTTTTATATATTTCATTTCGTTCCACTGTAGCTCAGCTGCTGGCTGCTGCCGGCTGCTGCAATAGCAGCAGCTGGAATTTGCACAATGCATCAGCCAGCTTTAATTGTTGTTATGCAATTGAAAAATGTGCTAAAAATTTACTCACCTGTGGTCAAGAGCAAGCCGAGTGCCCGCACGCTGTTGGTGGCTGTTGTTAGTCCTCTATTAATAGACGTGGATCAGGTGGAAGCAGAGGAGGTAGCTATCGATTTTCAACATACATACATATGTATACATATATACAAATGTGAACAGCCAAAGGATGTGGCAGACTCACCATGTGTGTGTGTGTATGTGTTAACGTGTACGTGTTAATTTTAAAATATTGACCAACTGGTTGAGTTTTATTACCACTTGAGTCCATTTGTCAGTGTGTTTAAATATCCCACAAAAATTTCGTTGCATACTTTTTAGGGAGAGGGCGACGAAACGTTAAGCGTGTGTGTGTGTATGCTTGGTACATTTTTAATGGCCATTAAAATTAATTGCATATTAAGTTGAATTCATTATTTAAGCAAATAATTGAAACTAAATAATGCAAATTGTTCGCAATAAATTGCATTCCAAATAAATGTCTCTGAGGGTCAATTCATGAAATTGTTTTTAACACATTGTAAGCAGAGATTTCTTTATAATTGGAATTGCAAATCCACATGTGGTATATATATATATATATATGTATATTCATATGTGTGTTTGGAGTTTGATTGCATTGAGCTCCTTTGAAATTTGTATGACAATCTGTTTGGCATTGAGTGGAAATGGAACGTGACCGAGTTGCGGTTAGTTTTATGGCAAGACATCTTCTGTATAGCTGCGCTTGTGGAAGGGCATTAATTTTATGCATTAAATGCGTTGACAGCTTGTTTGGCACGCCCACAAAGCCTGGCCACACGCAGGCGTGCCAGCAAAGTTCATAGCCGGATGGAATTTTGGGTCAAATTTTAATGCACGCAATGCCGCAGACACGACCGCAAATTGTGTGTAACAGTAAAAGCAGCAGCAGCAAGGACATCCTCACATCAACAAAGGCGAGCAGCAAAAAGGAAAAAAAATGGAGAAATGGCACACGAAAAGTGGCTCTGTGTCCTCCAATATCCTCCTCCAGCTCAACCTTCGCCCGCAGACCAGCGTCCATGTCCTTTTACAGCCCTCCACATACATGCGCACAAACCTGTGTACACGTCCATAGCCCAAGATAAACAAAGTGAAGCCTCTGCAAAGAATACTCTTAACTAGAGAAAAAAGCAATGCAAGCGCAAACAAAAATTGTGAAAAAAGGCAGACAAATCCAGACTGTTGGCACAGCAATAATAGAAATAGTTGCGATTCCATGCTACGGGCTCTGTATAAACATATATTGTTATTAATTTAATTTTTTACAACTTTTATGATTGCTATTGTTAAGCTCGGAAACGTTCTTGATTGTTTGTTTTACTGCTCCACTTACAGGCTGCTGAAACGGAATTTTCACTTGTTGGCTTAAAGATTCATATTAAATAATAATAATAAATGCTTTAAAACAGCTTTCAGCGTTAATTATCATTATTATTACTATTATTCGCATTTTTAAACACTGAATCCATTGAAAATGGAATTTCAGAGTATAATGGGCTTGCGACAGGCAGAAGGAGACGTAGCTGACCTTATGAAGTATATATTATTGATCAACCCACGAGCTGAATCGATCTAGCTGTGTGCCTCCGCCCGTACGTTTATCCATCCGTTTGAATGCAGCGATCTCTGAAACTACAAAAGCTAGAGATTTGAAATTTTAAGTATATATTCTTGTGGGCCATACAAAGTACAAGTTTATTTATTTTTTCGATAACTAATGCTGTTTTCATTTTATCGATAACAATCCATATTTCATCTTCGTTTTCAAGCCATAACTTAAAGAATATATAAGCTAGAGACATTAAATTTACTATGTGGGTTTCTGTGATGAAAATACAGATTATGCATTCTTGAAAATTTCAGACACCTCCCCCATTAGCCCAAAAACGGAAAGAAATGTATTTAAAAAAGTAAATACTTGGGCTTTAGTATCTATACACATTTGAATGTCAATAATATGCTCTTAAACAATTAATTTCTCACACAAATGAGAGGTTAATGTATATAGATAACATATATGTAAGCTAGATTGCTTGAAACAGCAGATCGGACTTGGTTCAGGGAATCTCCAAGTCGGGCAGTCTCGACTAGAGTCTTGCTACTCGTTCTTGTTTATTTTTATAGCAGGTTATCATTAGTTGTATGTTTACATATAATTATTGGTGACAAAGCATTTAACTGCCTTCTGAAAAAATGCTGCACACAGTTATGACGTCACAGTTGCCCTAATGACTCGTTCGACAGACTTGGCCAACTCAGCCACCAGCCAAAGTAATTTTATACTAAGTAATTACTTAAACTTATAATGATGAACTTGAACTATAAATATTACATAGCTATTCTTCCGAGTATCAATGAAACGAAAACTATAGTACTTATGTGTCAAGAGAACTTTCTGTTCCATCAATATTTGAAGTGAGCTGGCGCTATTTCGTAATTGCATCAACTGTACTTATTTGAATTGAAGAGTTCGAGAAAATTTGAAGTAATCTTTCAGTAATCGCACAGCTAGAATAATCGAATGCTAATGTGACATCATTATTGTTATTAAACAGTATCCTAGAGAATGTAAGTTATTTATATTTCATTTTGGCGATTAGCTTCTCGGATTATGGACACTTTAAGCTGACCGGGGCCAGGACTGATGAACAGCTGTAAGTGTCACAATCGCTGTCAAACTGCTGCGACGTCAGACGACGTGATTGATGATGATGATGATGATGATGAGATAGAAAGAGTAATGAGATAGAAATACAGAGAGAGAGAGAGAGGGGGAGACTTGTGGGCCAGGACAGGTTGGGGTACAGAGAATGGCACTGCCAAAGCAACGTTAATTATCAGTGGTAGGCGCCCAGCTGTGAGGCGACAGTAATCAATGACAACAGCAGCAACAGCAACAGCAACAGCTACAACGATAACGAGATAGTCAATGCGCGTCATAAAATAATCTATGTACATCAATAAATTGGCATTAAATGGAAATCAGTTGAGTTTGATTGATGCCTAGATGCCGCAGTTAACTGCGTGATTGACTAGATACCTGTACGCACCTGAATGATAGGTCAAATATATATACATATATGTACGATAATTTAGTAGCAGCTTGCAATTATTGTGAATTCATGGCAAGCGACAAGCGATTATTATATCTGCTTATGTGAATATATGCGATAGGAAAGGGTAGCATAGACTTAGCAGTGGATAGTATTAAGCTTATATATGAGTATATCTTTTGGTTGCAAATTTAATCAGCTGCTTTTCTTTCTCATGGCTAGAGAGTCTCAAGCATACGCTCTTTCGAGTATATACAGGATAGCTCGCAGTCGATCAACATTAAATGCTTTCAGCTCGTTGACAACTGTGGTAAAATCATGTTAAAGACGATTGAAATACGGGACCGCATAGCAGAAGCATCACCCGCACACACCCCACACACACACATGGACACACGTAGGCAACACACACATGCATAATTACAGGGGGACAGCTGAAACGGTCAGACAGATATGTCAAAAGTTGCTTTATTGGCTTAGCACACACCGGAAATTGCAACTGACAAAGCCAACACCGAGAGCGAAGAAGTGAAAATCAATGATGGCAACGCCTAGTCGATGCCGAACGAATGGGCGTCCTTACAGTGCAGAGCCAATGCCAGCCCCAAGGCAATGGCAACACCAAAGCCAAATCCAACATCAGATCCTGCCACAGGCGCTGTCTATGCTCTGTCTATTCAACTTGTTAGCATTTACATACATACATATGTAAGGGGGAGTATATACCGAGTACCACATGCTAGCACTGGCTCTGCATAGTTGTCAGACACGCAGACACGTATATACACACATACATGTACATATCTATGTGGCCACACCTACAAAATGGTAGCGTTACTAACTGATTAAATTTATGCGCCTTTTGCATACGAAATTCACACGAAAACTCATTTGCCAAAGAAATAAACAGCAAAAAATAAATAGAAATCCAAAGCCAAAATGAAAGCATAAGAAACAACAAATAAAGCAAATTGTGTGCGTTATTATTTTGTATAACAAGAGAGAGAGAGAGAGAGAGAGAGAGAGAGAGAGGGAGAGTTGCAACGACTGCTGTATGCGCTGTAATCAAAGCTAAAACTTTGCTAATAGCAAAGACTTTACATTAACTGCAAGTTCCCCCTCGGAACAGATCTTAGATAAATGCAAATTTCCTGCACTTATTAAGTCACAAGAGTTCAACTGCTTCAACTGATTTCTTGGCCTCGGAGGGGAGGAAGGGCCAACAAGGCTTGACCTATGCCCTTATCTATGCACAGGGGACAACACTCACTTGTTGCTGCTGCTGTCTCGCTCCGACTGCTGCTGTCCTTTTCACACACTTTAATTGTATTCCAGCGGGTGCCATTGTTTGTGGCTGCCCCTATAACAAGCCGCACAAAGCAAATAGCACAAAGCAAAGAAAGAGAAATGTTACAAACGTCCTAGACACGAGAGCTTGACTAGCAGATGACCTATAAACAGCAGTGTTTGCTGCTGCTGCAGATCTATTATTTCTCTACAGTTACTATTATATATTTATTTATTTTGTGATTTTATGTACTCAAGTTTCCCAGCTTTGTATACCCTATCATTTTTCTATAATTAAGGGGTAAATATATTAAGACTATCGTCACATATTTTATTTGTTGTTGCTGCTAGCCCATGGCTCACACGTCCTTAAACAGATATAAGGCACAATTTTCCCTAAAAATTTGACAGTCCTATAGTGAGAACCAGGTAGAATAATGGAATTGGGAGCAGCCGACTGCATAATACTCGATCACGTTTTAAAACTAGTTTGATTCAATACAGTATCAATATTTTTGATATATAATAACAATAGTTCGATAAATATACATATAACTATATATATAATATTTTGGTGATTCTAAAGTTCTAAACAATGACTGTAATACGGATCAATTAAGTCATATTTTCGCATGATATATATTTCCTTTTCATGATGTACATATATTGTCAGTCAAACTATTCGAGGCTGCCTTTTAAACATATTTAAGAAATATAACTGCAATAAACCTACTTATTTTTACCTTAATTTGTAGCGACTCTGGAACCAACTAATTCTTGAACCAAGAATTTCTAATTTAATCAAATTATGTCGTTTGGATTCCTATCATTAAAAGATTATACATTTTTCATGAGCTTTATTAAAGATTCTCAAATTTTTGCCTTGATGCCAAAATCAAAGTTTTTTGTGCTTTACATGTTTTGTTTCGGCTCTAAACCGATCCTCGAAAGCTAGACTTGTTTAAGCTCTTGAGGATGCCTACTGTAGATAGGCGTTCAAAAAGTCAGGAACTAAATAAAATTCATATTCCTAGCTATGGAAGGTGTATACGATCACGTGGACCCCATTTTATGAATGATATTCAAAAAACAGAACCTCTCTTTTTAGCATTTTTGATAAAAATGGCATTTTCCGAAAATTCTTTTGTGTCAAAAATCAAAGCTTTTGCAACTTTGAATGACTGAAGTCGCGAAGATTTATTCTATATGCTATATAAAAATTCCCATTTTTCACTTTTCAGGGGGCAGGGATATGTATATTTGCAGTCGATCTTTAAAGTAGATCCGCAGTAATCCACTTGTCAACTTTTTGTTATCTAACTTTACATTCACAGACGTAAAAAACTAATATACTCTTTTCACCTCTTGAACGAGTATACAGAGAAAGAAAAAAACCAAACGGAGCAACAAAACAAACAAGGCACTGGCAGCATAATTGTATGGCTCTTGTACGTACACACAAAGTACATATGTATGTGTGCGCGTATTTGTTTTTGATATGCGTAATTGTGCTTATACGGGTAGATATATATGTGTATGTGTGTGTGTTATGCATATGTGTGCGTGGAGGAGTATAATAAGGAGGCATTACAATGCGCTACGCACCGTCACGTCAAGCATATCAACATCAGGGTCGTTCCATTCAAGCACTATACAGGGTGTTCCACGCAACTTCTCCATAAGTTGAATCAAATATTCATTTCTGCCACTCAATGATTTCTTGATTTCAAATAGTTTTTTGATATATATGATTGGATCACCCTGTATGCTGGCGAGTAGTCATGCATTCACATAAAATCTGTGTGTCTTTGTGGGCGTGTTGAAGACGAATGTCATTTCCACGCGACTTCCGCTCGCAACAGCTTGGCAGCCATTGCAGCCAGCTGATGTCTCGCAAGTCCAACGTCCATCGGCTGTCTCCCTCGGCCGCGCTCCTGTTTCCCTGTTGTATAGCATACTTTAAGGCTGGCTGCTTTACCCGTTTCGCTCGCTTGTCATTACTTGGAAATGGCAGCAGCAGCAGCAAAGTCTCGACAGCAACAGTTGCTGGCATTGTGTTGTTGTTGCTGCTGTTGCTGCTGCTGTTGTTATTCGCGTTGTTCGCTTGTTATTGTTTTCCATTTTTACAACCATTTTTATGTGCTGGAATTGCTGATTGGCTTTGGGCCTTGATGGCTTTGCGTTCGTATGCCACTTGTATTACAGAGAAGAAAGTATATTACACACACACACACACCCACACACACATTCATATACACTCATGTATATTCAACTTGTTGCTTTTTCATTTCAACCCATCATTTGCGTTGATTTCTGTTTTTTTCTGTCCTCTTTTTGGCCTCGCCTGGCACAACTTTAACCTTTCACCCCGCCGTGCAACAAAGTGAAGCGCGTCTAAGTAATCAAGGCAATCGTTTATGTGCATTTTAAATGTGAGCGCCGCAGTTCTTTACTACCTCCCCCGCTATTAACTGCGACTGCGACTGTGTCTTTAAGCGTGTTTGGGCTGCGTTCAAATTGAATTTACAATATTATAAAATGTATAATTTTAAGTTTCGAATTGTAAATTGTGAATTCCCTTTGAATTTGAGTTCACATCAACAATCAGACAGCTCAAAAACCAGCCCAAATTCCATTTATCATTTGTCATGTTGTAGCTTAGCCTTTGGGAACATAAATTCCTTGAAGAACTTGATACACAATTTCTTCAGAATCATTGACTTTATTTTGATGTAAATTTCATTATTTGTTAAAAAGCATAGAGGGATTAACCATGACAGTAAATACTTTACTTGAGGTCTACTAAATTATTAAATATTTTCCATTCTGAGTTATTCAACAGATCCAGTTTATAAACCAAAATTCGACTCAAACACAAGCAACGGAATAATCAAGAAAATCACCAAGAAATTATATTTGAAGCGAATAATGTGTTAAATAAAATGCGCACAAAGCAAAGCGACGCAAAGAAATGAAAAATAAAATTGAATTTAAGATTATTTTGGAAATGGTCACGATTTGTGCTGGGATTGCACAATTTTTGCACATGAACAAATTTGCTGAATGCTCATAATAATAAAATGCCAAAATGGAAATTGTTCAGCACATTTTTTTGTTGCTTGTTGCAACTGCAAATATATATATATGTGTGTGTGTGTGTGTCTGACAGCCTTCAATTTTATTTTGGAGATATGCTTAGTTCGTGTTTCGAATGCATTTAAAGAGCTTGTTATTGTTGTAGAGAGGGAGTTTCTGTCATCAATTAGAATCAATCAATCAGTGTGCATAATTAAATTGCTCATTAGGCGCAAGACAGCAATTACAACAACAACAACAACAATAACCATGACAACTTCTCAAAGTCAATGGCAGTGTCATTAGCTGACGTTGATGCTGCCTTTGCTCTGGCGCACATTGAACTCTGCTTTCAGTACCAATTCCATTCCATTTGCCAGTTGTCACGCCCACATACCGCATGCCGCATGCCGTATGCCACACTCCACATGCGATGTGCCATGTGTGTTTACATTTACAGCTGGCCATTAATTGCTGCGTATCTGTGGTCGTCTTCAATTCTGATTGATTCGTGCTGTTTCATTGTTTTTCCTCCTTGTTTTTTTTTCGGGACCTTTTCCGCCCTGCGGCCTTACTTTGTATATTTGCTTGTGATTGCGCAACGCTGTGAGTCCTGACAGTCGAATGTCCTTCAATTTGGGTTAAAGGCAAGTAAAATATAAATACAACTGAAATTGCTGTTTGCATGATCGACTTCCAGCTACCCTGTAAGCAAGTCTGAGAGATCGCAAGCAATAGATCGTTGTTGACTTGCTGTTAAAAGACATTTGTTTCTGCTGTTAAAGGGTATTCAAGGGTATATCACATCAGCCAGCCAACACTTTTAGCTCTTGCCAGCTTAGCAAATTTTATTCACCTGTTTGTGGCACATGCACTGCCTCAGCCTAAATACCTAAATGCTCCCTGGGGCGCCGCTCAATGAAGAAGCATTTAAAGTGCCATTGTGTTCCGCATAAGACTAAAGTGCAGCTCAGGCACACGCCACGAGTCGAAGGCCATTATATGTGGCTCATATAAGCACTCACGTTTATGTTGAATATGTTAATCAGCTGCTCCACAGCCAGCGAGACAGACACCCACCCGAACTGCTTTCCGTAGAAGCTCTCGCAAAATTCAGTTGAAAATATGGGAAACACTTTGAAATGTACATCATTTCGATTATCCGACGGCAGCTGAGCTTCGAAATGTATTTCCTTCGGCATTTGCATTTGAAATATGCCAATTGCATTGCAATCAAATTAGCTGCCATCAGCTGAGAAGGTCTTTTTGGGCCAAGTTCGTTGCAGATGTTGTAATATAGTGTTGAAATTAATGAATGAAATTAATTCTTCTTTTCTGCACACATTAATCAATAAAAGAAGTAAGAACACTGCAGTCGGGTGTAATCGACTGCATGTATACTCGTTTATGCTGAAAAGACACTTATTTATTTATTATTATTATTTTAATTATTTTGACTATTGGTAAAGGGGATTTTCAGTAATCGAGCTGCAAAATTTGGTTATCCAAAATCTGCCACGCCCCCAATTGGCATATGTCTATGATGTTTAATGAATCTAATTAGGAGGGAAACAACAATTTATTTGTCAAACTTTAGAACTTGGCTTTAGGGCTGTATCTATAAACTGCATAAACTGTGGAAGACGTAGGTTTTTATTATACCAATTAGCCACACCCCAAAAAGGGATAGCTATATATACCATATCTTATTGTCTAGAAGTGTGATACATGGTTATATATTCTAAGTCCCAACTCTTAAACGTCAATATTGGCGAAATTAAAAGCGTTTACGTCTGAAAGACATAGTTGTTTCCAAATCCAAAACAAAACCTTGCAGTGTGTCAAGGTTCTAGCGTCGTAGGTGTCGAAATGCTTTTCCTTTGTGAAGGGATGTGCGGACTTACGGACATACAGACAGTCAGAAGAACGGATGGGCGGACTGCAAGACAAATATTGCACAAAACTAATACAGTCGAACATAGATATAACGAACTTCGTTGTAATGAAAAACTCAATATAAGGAATTTCTTTTTATTATCCTTTGAAAAAAAACTCGATTTTCGAAGTTTTTCACACAAAAATGCATCATAGGTATAACGAAGAATTTCTGAGCCTGAAAGCCTGTATATAGCGAAGAAAATATTCAAATACCTCTATACAAAGAAATCGCTAAAAAAGCAAAATAATGTTGTTGCAAGCCGTTAAAGTCCCATTATCAAAAACGTCAGCAGAACAAAGTCTTGCTTCACTTATCCCTATACAACGTAATCAGAACAGAGCAAAATAAGCAACTCTTTTAATAAACTCTAATTAAAAATATTATATGTAACTGTTTTATTTTTATATTCACCCCACTTCAGTGGAAACAGATGAAATCAATATTGATAACGAACTTTTTTCAGATTTCTTTAAATTTCGTTATACCAAAGTTTTTGATTCCCCTCACATTCGTTATATCGAGGTTTCACTGTATACTCTTTTCACTTCATGAACGAGTATACAAAAAAAAAGAAGAAAAATCAAGTTGACGCAGCATAACTCGAATTACATAGCGCTTATCACGCATACGCAGCATTGTACGAGGCAGCGACATATAGGCACACACTCGTACTTGAGTGAAGAAGGAAGTGGCATCAGTGCGCTGCGAATTGCGAATTGCAGTCGAGCTCTCATATTATTTGCCATCAAATTCTATTGATTTATTAATGCCGCTCATCATTCGACTCATTCGACAGTTGCCATAAAGCGTTGCCCGCGTTTCATCCGTTGCCATATCAAATGTTCACCGGGCACCCGCATTGTACGCAATAATTTTGAAAATGTCTCAATAAAAATCAATATCAAATATATTTTGTGCCTTATGGCTTTATTAAGGCATCGTAGCGCTGGTGATAAAAAGGCAGCAAAAAAAATAAATAAAGATTGTCTCGAGTTGCCATCGCAAAAATTACGTTCGAAATTGCTTTTCGTACAAGTTTTCGGCCAATAACTTCCGAAACACTATATAATGTTATATAAGTATGGTATGCTAAATTTTTTATTGGACGAGAGTTACTTAAAGTAGATCAGTGGATATAAAAAAATGAACACAGTTTACAATACAATCAGTCTAAAGCACATTTATAAGCTTTGTTAAAATAAATTTTATATTTGTATACCCTGAAAATATAATTTCAGGATATAATGTTTTTTTTCCTTATACATGTTACAATAAGAAGTCGTGAAAGTATACATATTCTTGACCAGGACGACGAGTTGAGTCGATATAGTTCTGTCCGTCTGCCTGTTCGTTCATCCGTCTGTCAGTCTCTCCGCCCGTTCGTCTGTCCACCTGTCCTTTCGTCCATCTGCCAGCCTCTTTGCCCACCCGTTTTTCCTTCCATTCATCTGTCCGTCCGTCCGTCAATCCGTCCATCTCTCCGTCTGTCCGTCCGTTTGTCTGCTCGTCTGTCTGTCCGTCCGTTCGTCTAGCCGTCATTCTGTCCTTTCGTTTGTGTGTCCGTTTGTCCATCCGTATGTATGAACTCTTCGATCCCGGAACCTATCAGAGCTAGTTAATATTTTTTTGTTCGTTTCGGTTCGTTAGGTTTAAATGAAACAAATTCTAAATATCGTACTTGCTTTAACTGTATCTCTCCCTCTTTATATCATCGTACTCTTATACTCAATCGCTGCTCGTTTTCATCGCCCTTCTTCGTGACTCTCATAAAGTTCAAGTGGCTCAAGTACTTTTTAATTTATTTTTTAGTTTTAACTATAAAATTGATGTCAAGTTGCATTAAATAATCTATTACGAAAGTATTAGCCCATCAAAAAGTGTCATCTGGCTGTTGGCGGCGACTGGTGAATGCATATTTCTTCATTTAATTTGCTTATCCAGTTTCAAATGGAAGAGCCCGTTCGTTACGTTCCTGAGTTTACCGCACAGTTCTAAGCACTCACGGCAAACTTTAAGCCAAGTGTCAGGCAAGAATGCAGCGAGCTGACCTCAATGTTGTTTTTTACTCTGTGCTCACTGTGTGGGAAAAGTTATCTAAATAGTTGCGCATACTTTGGGGTTGTCAGACAGCTCATTTAGCTGCCACGACCAGGAGTATGCTGCATAATTTTAATAATTCATTAGGTAAAACAACAATTTTTGGCTTTTTAACATAAATTGACTTTGAGTGGCAAGTAAAAGTTTGGTATCTCTCGTCGTCTCTAAATTGCGACTGTTTTGCCGTTGTTCTTGTCTGTGGCAAGTTGTTGAACCCACTTACCTGAGCGGTTCGCATGGCATTGCAATTGTGTTCTCTTTTTTTGTTCGTTTCATCGCTATGGAAACTCTGACAGCTTGTTCTTGTCTGCTTTGTCTGGCTTTTAACTTCGTTTTTCGATATTGGCTTTGCTTTGCCTCCTGGTCGTCGGTTAATGGCCCATTCGAAATTGATTTGGCAAAGCCAAATAGCAGAATGCACAGAATTTCGAATTTGCAAATTGCAATAGCTGGAGCAAAGTGGAAAGGCTTTCGATATTAATCGGAGCATTCTTCAGTGCCATCAATTTTGTTTCTTTAGGTGCAAGTTGTTATTATTTTCTAGAATTGCTCAATATTTGAACAATTGTTCAATTATTGACACATTTATTAATTATAATTCTTAAGCTGAATATAGCTCAGTTGTTGTTTATATCAAGCTGGTCTTTATTTTCTTGTTGAAATATTTTATAAGCATTCCTAAAGTTCAAAATGCGGAATGATTTAAATATGTTTATAGTTGATTCATTTAAAAGTTGCTTAAGCTCTAAACAACCTCCAACTTATTCAAAGTAATCCTGCTGCTGCAGTGCTGTGAATGAATCAATATATTCCCCTTGGCTGTGAATTCCTTCATGTTGCCCAGTCTCATTGGGATAGTCCTCGACCCTGTAGTAGTAGTAGATCAGCAGCCAGCAAAGCAGTAGCCAGCAGCGGGTTGCTCCACTTAATCTCCCAATTGGACACATTTATCTGTCGCTGCGGCTGAGCTGTCAATGATGCCAAGTCGAGTTGGCCCAATCGATGGGAGCGCACGAATAGCACCATGTGTGTGGTGTGACCCATATGTGGGTCAGTTTGTGCAGCTGCCAGTGGGTTGGGTGGGCCTGGGGCCCACCTTGTTTAGCAACAGCACACACTCATTGTATTATATTGTATACTGTATCTAACGCACATTCAGCTGGAAAAGGCATTCGCTTTGTTGCATACTTTCAAGCGATGCCGGCATTTTCTGTCCAGCACTCAAAGCTGAGTTTTATTGTCACAGAAGAGGGAGAGAGAGAGATTGAGTGCTTGGTCATTGAAATTTTCAACTGTCACATTTTATTTAATTGCAATACTGAAAATGTTGACTAGAAAAACTTTACAATTAAATATAAAAATGATAATAAAAAAAATATTAATAATAAAAAACATAAAACAATGATACAAAAACCCATAAGTAAGGGGATTATCAAAATGCTAATTATATTGATGTTTATAATGATAAAAATATAAAACTAGTTTAAAAATAATGTTATTTAAGAAAAAAATAATTAATACACAAAACAATAACAAATCTAAAAATAAAAAATAAAATAGTTAAAAAATAACATAATTAAAAAACATTAAAAAGATAATTTTAAAAAAATTATATATAATAAAATAAAATAAAATAAATAAATTAAAAAAATAAATAAATTTTTTTTACGAAAAATAGTTTTAAAAAAGAATTTAAAAAATGACATAATTTTAAAAATTTAAATTAAATAGTTTAAAAAAAATTAAAATTAAATAATTTAAAAAAATTAAATAAGTAACATAATTAGTGAATATATTTGCATCGATATAAATATAAAAGTAAATATTAATAACTTACTACTTATTTCAAACGATAAAACTAATAATATTTTTTAAAAAAAATTTCTTTTTATCTCTTGATATATAGTATAGTATAGAGACTCAAAAATTAACAGATACATCTCTTCTTGGCAAATCAGAAAAACAATACTTATATCCTTTATTATTACAAGGGTATTACCAAACTTCGGCGTGGTCGAAGTTAGCCCATCCCTCTAATTTTAGTTTTAATTGATCCAAATTGCCAAATAGCTTTTAAGTTTTGTCTTTCAAACTGTGGTCGAATAACATATCTTTCTTGCCTTTATCATTGCAGGCCACAAACTGAATGTGCTGCGGAGTGGAAGTGATGTCGTTGTCAGAGCCGCAAATTGTAGCTGTAGCTTAAGTGGGCGTGGCTTAATTCATGATGCGACTGGCGAAGTTGACGCAAAGCTTATCGCTCAAAAATGCAGCGCAAAAGTGCTCGGACCAGTCGCACGCCAAGGTTGACAGGGGCGGGGGCGGGTACTGGGGAACTGTTTGAATTGAGCTCGGCTCTTAATATCATTTAGCTGCATTCAACTCTGTTAATGCAACTCATGTCACTCACTTACGGTTTCTCTTACGTTTTCCTTCTTTATTTTTTCCCACAGCGTCACGGGAGCAGCAGCAGCAACGGTGCAGGACAGAGCATTGGCAGCAGCGTCAACGTTAACGGCCTGGCGGCCACAGCGGCAGCGACAGCGGCGACGAGGAGCAGCAGCAGCAGCGGCGGCAGCGGCAGTGGCAGTGGCAGTTGCAGTGCCAACACCAACAGTAGCAAGCGCAAATCGAAGCCAAGGACAAAGTGTTTCGGTGGCACAGTGTTTCGCTGTTGCCTACCTTGTCGCGGGGGCGGCTCCGCAGCCCCCGCCACAAGTCCGCCCCAAACACCCGCGCAGACACCGGACGAACTGAAACCCAAGGCACAGACAACAACAGCAGAGACGCAGGCAGAGAGAGAGCTGCTCCACCAGCAGCAGCAACAGTTAGACCGAGACTTAGAGGCAAGTGGTGCGGGTGAGAAGAAGCATTCGTTAGCCGACACGATTGGCACATCGGTGACCACGCCCATCTCCCTGAAGACCCTCATCAACGACGTTGACGAGGATTTAGAACAGCATCTGACCGCCGCGGACATTGCAGCCGCGAGCTTGGCCAGCGGCTTGGTAGCCAGACGCGCCGAACCCGAAACACTTAGCGACGCGAGCGTCTCACCCACCGTGGTGGTGCTGCAGCTGTCTCAAACAGTGACAGCTAGCACAGCGCCCAGCCTATCGCTTCCGGAAGCAACCAGCTTGACGACAGCCAATACAACAGCGACTGCAGCAACCCTGCTGTCTACAACCGCCAGCGTCTCCTCGACGGCGCCGTCGCCCAGCGGTGTCTATCAATCAGTCAATCAGCAGTCAAGCAGCAGCAGCAGCGGCGGCGGCGCTGCTGGAGCAACAGCAGCAGCAGCAGCAGCTGCAGCTAGCAACGCAGCAGCGCAACAGCGTTGCAGCTGCCAGCCGCAGACCTCACCACTGCCGCATATCAAAGAAGAGGAAGAGTCCGAGCAGCAGCATCTGCATCAGGCCAACAACCGGCAGTCGGCCAACAGCAGTCCCGTCAAGGGCCTAGAGGAGCCACTGCCACCGATAACCATTGCCGGCGGCGGCTATTGTGGCAGCTGCGAGAGCGTGCACCACAGCTCGGGCACCTCGTCCTCGACAACAGCCGGTGGCAGCGTGCAACCGGAATACGTCAGCGCCTCGACTCCATCGCCGCGCATCAAGCTCAAATTTCGCAAGCCGCACAAATCGTGCTGGTCACGCATTGTACTCGCGCCCATCGGCAGCAACAGCGGGGGCGGCTCCTCGTCGGCCACTGTCATTGGCAGCAACTCGAACGAGACTTTAGCTTCGAGCGGCAGCACCGGCAACACCAATACCAACAACAGCAGCAGCATCAGCGTCGCTGCCCATCATCGTTTGGCCTCATCCTCCGCTTCGGCGCTCGCCTCGCATCCCAGCAACTCGCAGCTGCTGCCCACTACCAAAATGCAGGCCGAACAGGGTTCCATTGGTGATCTCCAGAAGTATCACAGTCGCTACCTAAAGAATCGACGTCACACTCTGGCCAACGTTCGGTAAGTCATGGTAGTAGTAGCTATATATGTAGTTATATATACTATAAATTTAATATCGCATTCAAATAAACTGAAGCTGAAAACTTTTCCCAAATGACATATTCTTTCAAAGTCTTGAAAAAGAAATAGTTGACTATTCTAAAGAGAAACAAATAAACTCAACGGTTTCTTGAAAAAACGTATTATTAAAGAAAAAGAGCATCATTTCCTGTCTCAAAATTATAGCCCACATTCATATTTTGGTCAAAAGAAAAACTAAAATTATGATGATATCAAAAAAAAAATTATTATTTAGAGCGGTCTATTGGAAAGCCATAGGTTTTTCCGGATTTTCCGACACAGAGCCGTCTACATGTGAGGTCAAAGCTCTGCAAGAAGTTCAACTGTTGCTGGCTTTGATAACTTTTTTTTAAATTTTGTTAATTCATATTCTTAAGCCATATTCTTCAGGATTGTCCAAGTGCAAAATGCGAGCCCGAAACAAATGCTAACGGATCTATCTTATTTTTCTATAAACAGCACACAAATAGCGGTAAATTTCATGGAACATGATTCTGTCAACAAAGTGCACATCTTGTTCAAATTGGTTGAAAGTTTGGGTTATAAATATATTTTTTTTTTTATTTTTTTTTTGCTATTTATATACAAATAATATTATGTGTATAAATTACCCTTTTTCTCTTTATATACAAATAATATTTTATATATATAGAATACCCTTTTGCTCTAAAGTACCCAATCATAATTTTTTTGTTGCTCACAGTACCTTTAGGTAATTAAAAAAAAAATACTTTTGTGTTCATTGAAAACTTTGCTGTGAGCTTCCTTTAACTAAAAGTCAATGGAAAAAGATTAAAAAGCTTTATGAAATAATTTTACGCCACTGTTGCGAAAGCAGCTTATTGACGGCTTAATTACTTTTCACAAATATAACGCAGCAACAGGAGCTCAAAGAGTCTTTTATAAATATTTTTTGTTGCGAACCAAATTCAAAAGCCAATAAACAACAGAGCGAAATCAACTTTGATGATTTTAAATTGATTTTCAATTTATTTTTGTATTTTTCTATCTATAAACAAACAAATTACTGAGTTATAAATTTACAGTTCTAAGTGAATAATTTGATTGGAAAAGTTTTAAAAAAAATAAACTTTTTAATTACTTTGCCCAAGGGTTTTCCACTAGAAAATTAGTTTACAATACAGTTTATTGTTAGAACCGAGCATAGAGCTGAGATATTTAGAAAAAAATTCATGAAATCTTTAAATTGATAAAGTCGAACTACTAAAGATAGCAAAAAAAAAGTTGGATCTACTTCAGCTTTGGGTTAGTTTGGATGAGAGATAAATATCTAAAAATTCACAATCGGATTCAATAATAAAGAATCAGGCTGAACTCAGTATTTCGACTTACTGAATTCGTATCTGAATATTCCTGTTAAATCAGGTTTTCAACATTTGCTGACTTTAGTTTCAGTCTCGAAAAAGTAAAGTCTGAATCTTGGTTCCTAAATTCCATCAACTTTCATTTGCCAGATTGTTTATTGGCGATATTTATATAAGAATTGATTTTATAGTGAGTTTCTCATTGCACTGAAATAGAACCGAGAATAGAACATGCTTCACTTCATACAGTAAACTCTAAATATGACGCCTACGGTTATGCAACACTTTTGTGTAGAGCTCGAGTCGTCTGCGGCTTGTGGCATTGTGTTGACTTTGGCCTTAAAATTGACTTTGAACAGCTCGCTCGGCTGTTAACACAACAGAACATAAATGAGAAAACGACAACAACAAAAGCAAAGGAACAAGAAAACAAAAAAGCGAGAGACGCTAAGCAGAAAAAAAAAACCAAAACGAAAGCAAATAACATGAAAATAAACGCAAGCCAAATAAACGCAACAATATTATTATTTTATTTGTCAATATTTATACAAATGCGGCCAGTGCTGCTGCTGCTGCGGCTGCCGTTGCTGCTGCTGCTGTTGTTGTTGTTGTTGCTGCTGCTGCTACTGCTAGCCAAAACTCGTTTTGCGTCAGCTGTACGCATTTGAGTGCCGGCTACGTGGCGTATGCGCAACTTATCGCTGACAGCTAGCAACTGCACCACGAACTCGACTCAAAAGTTAGACAACGGACAAGCAGCCAATTAGCGACTTACAATGCAATCAATTTGCAGTTAGCCGACTTAATCAAATCGAAAAAGTTATGCGACACAAACTTTCCCCAGCAAACAAAAGGAAAAAACAACGAACTCGAAGAAGAACAAGAAAACAGGACACACCACAGTAGCAGACAGACTGCTGCCTAATAGAGCTTCGGCACCAACGCCAACTGCATTGTACTTTGGCCCCAGCGTAATTGTTGAGGCCAAACGGAAAGCCAATGAATAATTGAGTATGTTTTGCCAACTTAACTCCTCAATGAAATCGCCAATGGAACAGAAGTCGCTTGGCATATGTAAATTGAATAAATAAGCGCATAAATACTGCATAAGCTGTGCTCATTAAATTCTACCAAACATCAATACATTTATTTGCATGACTTTTTATTGAATATTGAAAATGGGACTTCAGGGTATAATGGTTTTGTTACAGTGTATGTAACGGGCAGAAGGAGGCGTGACAGACCCCATAAACTATATATATTCTTGATCAGGACGACGAGCTGAATCGATCTAGCCATGTCCGTCTGTCCGTCCGTATGCACGCAGCGATCTCGTAAATCACAATAGTTAGAGATTTGAAATTTTAAATATATATTCCTGTATACACTACGCAGTGCTAGTTTCTTTTTTTTCGATAACTCATCCTATTTCCTTATTATCGACAGCAATCGATATTTTCACTTCGGCTTAAAAAGCCATAACTTTAAGACCATATAAGCTAGAGCCACCAAATATACTATGTAGATTTCCCAAATGGGCCCAAAACTGAAAAAACCATATTTCAAATACAAGGGAGTTGGGATTTTTCATATATATACATATTAATGCCAATATTATATCATTAGGAAAGTACATCTAGAACCAAAGTTATTTAACAATCAATTTCTCATAGTGCTGCACAGGATGCAATCCTCTACGCAGTAAGCGGCGCGCGTGCTTATGTGTGCATGTTTATATGTGTGTGCGTGCGCGCGCAGAGTGTAATATGTTTTGATTAAAGATGTAAGCTAGAGTGTTTAAAACACCACGTCGGACTTAGTTCAGGGGATCTCCTAGTCGAGCAGACCCCACTGAAGCGTTCTTATTTGTTTATGTTTGCTTATGCAATACTCAATTTGAAGTGCATTTCGAAAAAGAAATTACAATGAAATTGTGTAGGTGGCAACTACTCGAGCAAATATACATAGTGAATATTTAAGATATAAATCCTTTTGCTTATCGACCTGGACTTTCCAAAGTTAACCAAGTGGTATATGTATATGTAGCTTATAGTAGATTAGTTAGGTATACATATGTATATAAATGTTGCTATATAGGATAATCTAAACAGATTATGAAGCTCAACCATGCAAAAATAAATAATTCCAAACAGCCAAATTACTTAAATTAGGTGTTGAGGATTGTAAACATATACGTATAATTGGTAAAAATTATTTTAAAAGAGATGATCTTGATATTTAGAAGAAAAGGAATTTTCTTATTCGTGAAGAACCAACAATTTATTATTGTAAAAATACAAATTATTATATACATTCAATTGATGTATCAAGTGACATAATTTAGGTATAAAAACTGGCTGTATTCTAAAGTTATTTAAGATGAAGATTAATTAATTTATTCACTTATTAATTATTTATTTATTTATTTGTTTATTTGTTTATTTATTTATTTATTTATTTATTTATTTATTTATTTATTTATATGTTTATTTATTTATTTATTTATTTATTTATTTATTTATTTATTTATTTATTTATTTATTTATTTATTTATTTATTTATTTATTTATTTATTTATTTATTTATTTATTTATTTATTTATTTATTTATTTATTTATTTATTTATTTATTTATTTATTTATTTATTTATTTATTTAATTATTTATTTATGTATTTTTTTTATTTATTTATTTATTTATAATAAATCTATGCATCGAACGGGTTTACAAGATATAATATTTACTGCTAATGAAAAAAGAACGAAATAAACAAAAACAAAGAGTATTATTTATTATTATAATTAAGAAAATACTCAGAAATTTTACACTCAATAGAATTCGTATTGGCCCTGAAATCAAATTGCAATTCTTGCGGCAAGCAATCGTGCTGCTTCATAGCTCTAGTCAGACTATCATTACTTGCATTCAGAGTCCTCCATATTTTGCGAATTTTGCAAGGATCATATGCTTTATATATACACAGATCGCAAAACAGCAAATGCTGTTTAAATTTTAAATTTCTGTATATTTGATTTAGCCAATAAATTTAGCTAATGATATTTGCAAAGACAAACTTCTAACAGTTTCTTCTTCAGCTGTCGTGGTCTAATAAACAGACCTCAATATAACTGAAGAAAATTTTCTTCATATTTTTAGCTAATATCCAGGAATTCAACCAGAACGATTTCCGGTTAAAGTTCTTGAGAGATAACAAAACTTATTTCTTAACCATAATTTCTGCTACCAAGAGATTTAATGAATCTTGAACGACTTGATTAGGTTTATCAATCAAAGCTTTTATTTATCGTAATTTAGAGCAAAAAAAAAAAGATGAAATAAAGTTAGTTAAAACTTGGAAATGGCTTAAAAATTTCGCATAATCCAGCATTTCGGTAGTTTTTGGAGCTTAACCGCTTCGTCGGTTCCTCTGGGAGCGAACGTTGTTGTTGTTGTTGGCAGAACGCCTGTTGGGACGCCTGTTGGGGCGCCTGTTGTTGTTGCGTCTGCCGTTTTGGCCACGCCTATTGTTGTTGGGCCTGCGATTGGGCGTTCTGCGAGTAGTTCTGCGCACAGGAGTCGACGTGCTGGTCTGTTCTTCCACAGGAGCTTCATTGTCTGTTTCGTTATCGGAGCCAGAGTCGTCGGTCGCGTCGGTGCTTGAGCTGTCATCTGTATCGGGAACGCTGCCATCTGTAGTCTCTTCCACGGCAGTTTCATCATCGACATACTCGACATTTTCGTCGTCGGTGTCGGTCTGTGCGACTGCAAGTGAGGCCCACAGGCAGAGGCAGGCCAGGAGCAGGAAACGCGAATTAAACTTCATTATGCTTAGCTTTTGAATGTCAAACTCAAATTGTTGAAATTGCCCAAGCCGCCAGCTACTTTTATAGCCAGCAAATATTTCAAAATAGGCATAGCTTTTGCCAAATCGCAGAGCCTTTATTTGATCAACTTGTGGCAATTTAATGTGTCCATAGAACAATGGGCTTTTGAAATTTGATATGGAAAGCACCATCACCTGATAAATAATGATGTATGAATTGGACTGCCAGATGTGCGAGTTGATTCACATACAAAAACAAAAAAATTCAATTCAAGAAGCAGAATAATCAAAGTTCCACCTAGCTGAAGCCAAAATAAAAATGTCGTTTCTTTAGGAAGTGCAAACAATTATTCTAAGCTTAAAATAATCATTGCTATTAGACGTAGTTTAGAATCAGGAAATAACATCTGTCTAATATGAAGCTTCTGGTCTGTCTCTGGTAAAGAAGAAAACATTTGGGCATTGCATTTAAAATTGATAAAGGCACACGAAATGGGAATTTCGCTGAATTTTGCATTGTCTAGTAATTAACATAGTTAAATAAATAATTACGAAATTATCCGTTTGAGCTTGCCGAAGAATGCCTTTGCATATTTAAAAGATATCGAAAAATATCGATGCAGATCGATTTCCATTAAAGTGTCTTCAGTTGTTAAGCTTTATCTGATCAGATATCGATTCCCAAATATTTCAGTTACAATCTGAAATTGGAAGGGACTCACAAATTCAAATACTATTGCATAATATCAGTGTAGTTCGATTCCTTTTAAACTGTGTCAACTTGACAATAATTTTCACTACTTTATCTGAAGATAAAAATGTTAATATGGAAAATTTCCCCATTTGCCTACACTAAATCTTTAACAGTTTTATAGCTAGTCAGTTAAGCCCGACTGCAACGTTTCTTTCATAAGCATGAATCTCTCTTAGAACATGACTATGGAGAAGGAAACACAGCGCATAAGTTACTCTAGTTTGAAATAACATTCCATCACAATTTCATTTGTATCGATCAAAGCTTTTATTTATCATAATTTATAGCGAAAAAAAGGTGAAATAAAGTTAATTACAATTCAGACATGACTTTATAAGTTAGTATAATCCAGCAATTTGGACGTTTTCTCAGTTTAGCCGCGTCTTCTGTTTCTTAGGGCACGCACGTTGTTGTTGTTGGCACGACGTCTGTTGTTGTTGTTGTTGTTGCGCCTGTTGTTGTTGTTGTTGCGCCTGTTATTGTTGTTGCGTCTATTGTTATTGCGCCTGTTGTTGTTGCGCCTGATGTTGTTGTTGCGCCTGTTGTTATTTTGGCGCCGCCTGTTGTTGTTGGGCCTGCGAATGGGCGTCCTGCGCGTGGTTTGTTGCACTTCGGGCTCATCCGGCTCGTCCGTTTCTGAATCGATATCAGTGTCTGGTTCATTATTGGAGCCTGAGTTGTCGCTTGCCTCGGTGCCTGTTTCGCTGTCGGTGTTGTCGGTGTTGTCCGCGCCACCATCATCTGTGCCGGTGGGTGTGCCGCTATCTGTATCATCCACTGAACCCGTCTCCTCATTGGGGTCGTCGATTTCGGTGTCATCGTCGGTGGTGCTCTGTGCGGCAGAGAGTGAGACCCACAGGCAGAGGCAGGCCAGGAGCAAGAAGCACAAGTTGAACTTCATAGCGAGTATCAAATTGAATTTGTCGAAATTGCAGAAGCTGCCAGCTGTTTTTATAGCCGGCAATATTTCGAGAAGACAGTAGCATTTGTTTAATTGTAGAGCCTTTATTTGCTCACCTTGTGATATTGAAATAAGTCGATAGAACAATGGGCTCTGAAATTGGCTATGGAAAAACTCCATCAGTTGATCATTTGGTGATACAAATAATTATCTATGTATGGGGCTGCCAGCTGTGTGAATTGATTCAATATGGCATAAACAAGAACTAGATATAATTTAAGAAGCAAAATAATCACAATAATATCTTATGGCAAAAGGAAGTTCCATTGTTTTGGAAGTATGTATATTTAATTATGACATTGCTATTAGACATGTTTCTGACGTATTTTCAGGTCAGGCAAGAAAACGTCTGTCTATCTTAAAGTCAAGTAAATCAATCAATCTAATATAAAGTAAATCAATCAATCTAATATAAAATTAGTTTGGCAATCAAAGTTGAGTAATTATTATTCTAGTTTTTGGCATCCATCTTGGCTAACCTTTAGGAGGTTAATAAATTGTTTTTCGGATCATTTACAGTTCGTGGCATACCATAATTGTATTGTTTGTAGGTTAGTATCGATCATATTGCCATCTGTCATTAAGTAAACTGCCGAAAATGCTGAGATCCAAAAATGGAAACAGACCCTAGGTCACTGCCTGAGGATGACAGCTATCATGCATTATTCCCGTTAGCTCTGCCATAACTCACTCGGAATACCCTTCACCGACGGCTGGTAATGTGCAAGAGCCCTTTGATCTATCTTTAGCGGCACACAATTATCTGCCAAGTTCGGAATGCCCCAATTTTCGACTCCCCTGCCTGCGTTTGCTATATAACAGTTGCACTTGCCGAGCAACGGCAACAGCTAATTCAGCTGCTCTACGATGCGTGTCTTCTGGTTGCTCGGCTTGTTGCTGGCTGTACTTGGGGTCCTAGGCCCGAGCAGCAGTGAAGCTACTTGCGCCTGCTCAACTTCAACAACGAAACAGCCAAGGACGCCGAAGACTTGCGCTCCGGAAACAACAGTTCGCCCAAAGACAACGAAGACTTGCCCTGTGACAACGACGACTTGCGCTCCGAAAAAAACAGTTCGCCCAAAGACAACGAAGACTTGCCCTGTGACAACGACGACTTGCGCTCCGAAAAAAACAGTTCGCCCAAAGACAACGAAGACTTGCCCTGTGACAACGACGACTTGCACTCCGAAAAAAACAGTTCGCCCTAAGACAACGAAGACTTGCCCTGTAACAACGACGACTTGTGCTCCGAAAAAAACAGTTCGCCCTAAGACAACGAAGACTTGCCCTGTAACAACGACGACTTGTGCTCCGAAAACAACAGACAAGACAACGAAGACTTGCCCTGTGACAACGACGACTTGTGCTCCGAAAACAACAGACAAGACAACGAAGACTTGCCCTGTGACAACGACGACTTGCGCTCCGAAAATAACAGACAAGACAACAAAGACTTGTCCTGTGACAACGACGACTTGTGCTCCGAAAACAACAGACAAGACAACGAAGACTTGTCCTGGGACAACGACGACTTGTGCTCCGAAAACAACAGACAAGACAACGAAGACTAGCCCTGTGACAACGACGACTTGTGCTCCGAAAATAACAGACAAGACAACGAAGACTTGCCCTGTGACAACGACGACTTGCGCTCCGAAAACAACAGTTCGCCCAAAGACAACGAAGACTTGCCCTGTGAGAACGACGACTTCCGCTCCGAAAACAACAGTTCCCCCGCAAACAACGAAGACTTGCCCTCCGAAAACAAAAACTTGCCCTCAGAAAGCAACAGTTTGCCCACCGACAAAGAAGGAAAATAAATGTGACCGAGTAAAAAAGCGTCGCATTCGGATAAAGAAAAAAAAGGGATGCTCAAAGAAGGTACTTCGTCCGGTAAAGAAGCGTGTGGTAAAAAAGCCTGCTGCTGGTAACTGCGTACCAGTAATACCTCCGATTCCGGCAATTAGGTGCCCGATAGTTAAAAACCCAGTTGTTAAATTACCGCCAGTAAAGCCTAAGCCTAAGGCTCCTATTCCAGTAAAACCAAGACCCAAAGTCAAAGTTCCAAATCCAATACGCCAACCAGTGAAGCCTAAGCCAGCAGTAAAAGGTCCTCCTTTGAAAAAAGGGCCAATCAAACGGTGTTAAACGTTTTGAAAGACCATTCGATCGCATGGAAATTGATTAACAACGGGAATATTTATATTATTTGATTCTTTTTATTTTGTTATATTTCTTATTAAGGTTGTGGTTGCACTTATTAACTCAGTCGTAATTGTCTGATAGGCACAGTCACACACATAAATTATCATAGATGAATAAATAATTGCAAAAATCATTCGATCAGATTACTGAAGCAAAAAACTTCCTTAGGTACATATAAAAATGATATAGATAACTATCGATGAAGATGGTCTTCATTTAGATTGTCTTTATAATCTCAAGTAAGATCAATCTGATCAGATGTCGACTTCCAAGTACTCTAAGTATAATATTTCTTCAAATAGAGGTACAAATTCGAATGCTATCGATAAATATCGATTTAATTTAATTATTTTAGACCTAAGTTCAGCGGATGACTTAAAATTTGTCTTCAGGCTTAAAAAATGCTGCTGCTATAATCAAGTTCATCACATGTTGAGCCAATTTTGCAGACTTACAAATTCAAATGTTATCGATAAATATCGATGTTGTTCGATTCCCTTGAAACTGTGTTTGTCTTGACAGCTTACACGATTTTCTAACGAAGTCATTCAGACTGAATATGCTCAGGCTCAACGTCAAGTTTTTGTTTTGTTTAACTATTTGGCACCTTTGGGAACGTTTTTGTCATTATAGATCATTCATTCGGAATGCTTTGTTTTTGAGGCTTGGGCAACTGGAAGTATGCGGAGGCTCATATGTGCCAGCGAATTCAATCAATTTTCACGCCCAATTGGAGCCGTCACCCGGACAATATGCACTCTAAATAATGTGTGGACAATTTGATTTACATAATTCCAATTGATGGCAATCAACTGTTGCGCTCCACAAGCTGAAGCTCCCAATCGCAGCTGGCTGCTCGCAGTTGCCGTCCTGCCGTCAGCCGAACCGAACCCTTTCTGAAGCACTTTTGTCACATTTCCGCTAAGCTGCTCTTGCCCGTCTGCCGGCTGGCCCAAGCTCCCCGCCCGCCCCACCATTCCTCCTCCAATCATTCTGACAACGTTTTCCTCAGCCCATTTGGGGTCCTTGACAATAATTCACGCTTGAATGACGCTTCGTTATTGCTAGTCATTGAACTTTAGTAAATGTGGGCGTGTGAGCTGAATGTGTGTGTGTGTGGGTATGTGTGTGGTGCTGCTGGACAAGTCGCGCCATAATCCGTTGCGAGCAAAAGAGAATTTGCCTCTTATTTATAGCAGCGCCTTTTAAAGGGGCGAAAATAACTCTTGCATTTAATCAATAAAAGCGCACAGGAAAAACAATTGCTGAGCCCATTGGCAACAGTAACAACAACAACAACAGCGACAACAAAAGAAGATATACACTTAAACAAGTGAAATGCTTTAAGTGAGCAATATTAATTATAATACCATCCCCAAACGTGAGAGAGACAGAGACAGAAACTGGGAAAATTGCAAGGAATATCAATTAAGGCGGAATATTTCTGTTAAATTGTTTCTCGCATTCATATGCAAAATATGTTTTTTTTTTGTAAAGAAAGCCTTTAATGGCTTCATTAAATCATTTTAAATGTTTATTGCCTGAATTCGTTGGGAATTAAGAATTCAGGGTATGCTGTTTTTCTTAAAATCTATGTAACAGACAGTGGAAAGTATGGAAGAGCCCATAAAGTATGTATATATACATTGATAAGGATAAAAAACTAAGTCGATCTAGAACTGTTCATCCGTCTGTCCGTCCGTCCACAGCGACCTATAATTTAATACGTAAGTCCTACTATAGCACGCTCAGATCAAATGGGTTTCAAATCATGATTAAAATTTATATTTTCAAAAGTTTGTTGATGCCTCTACCTGATTCTCATGAAGAAGAACTTAAACTATTTGAATATAGATAGTTGTACTTCAGCACATATACGCATTTTGATGTCTAACTCATGCCCTGAAAATTTGCAATAAAGATTGGACAATGAATACTGAAGTTGAAATTGAAACTATATGCGAAGCAAGCATTATACGTGCAGCTGAGTGCGCGTATGTATGTGTATACATGTGTTTTCGTGTACGTAAGATTGATGTATGCTAGAATTCCCTTAGAAGGGTATCTTTCTGTCGGGCACTCCCGACAAGAGTAGTCTTACTTGCTTTCAAGTTACAATTGTTTCAATCGCATCATAATCCCATATAATTATACATATTAACCAGGTGAAAAGAGTAAATTGGCTTTATCCGATGTTCGTCTTGCTGTTCGTCCATAAAAGCGCACAGCTAAGGGGTTAACATTTAGAGTATATACTCTTTTGGAGTATGAACGCTCGTCTTAAAAGTGCTAAGATTTTTTGACTACGTTTATCTTTTATAGCTTCAGTTTATCTTTTATAGCTTCAGAGTTGGACTTAGTTTGGCAGGTAGATCAGAATTGATCTCTTCTACAGATCGAGTTTAGCAATTTCGAATATTTATAATTAATAAAATGTTATAAATTTAAATAAATATATTTCAAAGTCTTGCCAGTCTTATGAAACATATTGCTTCAATATTCCAATATTTGCTTTGAATAATCCACGTTCTTTAAGACAAAGCTTTCAAATTGTATATCATATTTTTGCATTAGCTAAAAAAGAGCTTTGATTTATGCGCAACACCTTTTTCGTTTGAAAAGTTGGAAAGAATGGCAAGAAATTCAACTTATTGAAAAGCTCAACGTGGAAGCTTTTCAGTGTTGAATGTCTATAAAAGCTTCGGGGAAACTTAAAATGTGATTAGAGCTTTTTGCATCATAAATATGCTAGCGTTAGTTGAAAAGCTCACGGCAGAGCCTTTAGAGCTTTCACCACACTACAAAAGCTTTGCGCAGACCACGCTGCGTATAAGTAATCTCTAAAGCGAAAAAAAAATGTAACTGAAATGCTAACAAATCTTTCTTTTTTGCACAGATTTATATCCAGTGTGTGTTTTGGAGCTTTGTATTTATTTATGTTATATGCAAAGCAAATAAAGTCAGCATTTCTCATTTGCTGCTTGTTGTTATTTAATTGAATTGCAAATAGAATGTATTTCTATGTTGCACAATCAGTTTCTATCTGCTCTTGATGCTTTTCAAGATTTTTCCAGAGCAAAAAATGTGGATCATACAATTTATTTCTATTTATGCTATATATAACTTGTAAATATATATTAAATTTTCTTTCTCTTTTTACTTGCAGGTAAGTTTTGCTCCTCAATGTACTTCAGCTGTAAGTAGAGAATTAGTTTGATAAGCAAAAGTTTACTTGCTCCTCTTCGAGGACGAGCCTGGATACAGTAAACAATTTGAATAGACTAGGCATTTGCGGCGGCCTAATAGAGTCGCTAAGTTCATTACGGCCTAATTGCTCAACAAGCTTTTGTGGTATGTCGAAGGCGCTGTCAAGCGTGCCTCCAGGCCAATCTGTGATCTCTGGCTAAGCCAAAGGGCAGCTGGCAACATGTTCAATCAATTTCCCTGACATCCATGCAGCTGCAGCTATGAGTCTGTTCCTCCATTCAATAACCGAACAGGGGAAGCTGCCTGGCTGCCTGCAACTATGTATGAAACTCATTTAAGTTTATCTTTAACCTGACCTGCGGCCTGCACAAAAATGCAATATAAAAATCATGAATTCCATCTTAAAATACTGCGAAAAGAACATCATAGTTGAGCGGAAAAACCAACATTTCGCGATAAACATAATTAGTATTTCGTACGAAATATAAAAACATATTATGCAAAAGCATATTCGTTCACTTTTATTAAAAACGAAATTCCAGATATGCTTCACTGTGCGTGGGTGAATGGTTGACTCTAGTCTATCCGAATCTAAAATCAGGAAATCTGAAAAGTGCAATAATTGTATATTTAAAGAACTGTTACATCAAAATAAATTTGTTTACTTTTTTTAAAAATATATTTACAAAATCTAAAAGCGATTCGGCTCTGCTGCAAAAGCATTTTAAGATTTTTAAAAAATTTGTTACTTGGCTGCAGAACTTTTTCGAGCTTTATTGCATTAGTTCTATGATCCATAACTAATAATCTTAAGTTAAAATAAGTAATATAATTAAGTAATATAATTATTTTAAACTATTACTAAATATTTTTATATAGTTGTTAAGTTTATTTCGGTTATATTAGTTATTTCGGTTATTTATTGTAATACATATGAACTTTTGTCATTCAATTAAGTAAAAAATTAACTTAAAACAAATAAGAACGCTCGGGTCTGCCCGACTAAGAGATCCCCTGAACCAAGTCAGAGGGTATGTTGCAAACAACCTAGCTTACATCTTTTCTTTACACAGATTAACGTGCACACACACACGCACAAACAAGCACGCCCGCCGCTTACTGCGTAGTTTATTTAGCGGCTGTGCTTGGGTTGTATTCGGGGCGGCGCTGTGAGAAATGAATTCTTAAATAACGTCGATGTTTCTTAGTGAAATTTTCAGAACATAATATTAACATCTAAATGTGTGTATATGAAAAATCTGAAATCCCTACTATTTGAAATACTATTTTTCAGTTTTGTGGCTAATTGGGGAAGGTATCCAAAATAAGAAATGTTTATTGTCTGTATCATTCATCACAGAAATCTACATAGTTAATTTGATAAGTCTAGCTTTTATGGTCTTTCAATTATGGCTTAAAAACGAAGTCAAAATATCGATTGTTATCGATAATAAGGAAAATATAAGGAAAAAGAAGGCTGCGTATGGTGTACAGGAATATGTATTTAAAATTCTAAATCTCTATCTTTTGTAGTTTACGAGATCGTTCTCTAAGTCTTAATTCTGAAACTGCATTTAAGCAACTTTGGAGGATTTCGTCTTTGCCATTTTGTTCACAGCTCTCTTGCTTCGAAACGACTTGACGGTGCGCTGATACCAAGGCCAGTGAAAACTCACAAGTGTAACATTTGTGTTCTATGGTTTGTTTGTTGTTTGTTTAATTAGGTAATCGGCTTCTGTTTTCATTTGCAGTTGCATTTCAACTATGTATTTTAGAGCTTCTCCAGTTCGAAACACTTGCACAAACGCAAAACAGACGGCGAAGTGCTTTGAATATTGGTATAAACGAAGAGAGCAGCAGTGAAAATATGTGTAAAAGAGAGAGAGAGAGAGAGTGTGATATATGAACAAAAATTGACTAGCTTGTTACAGGATTTGGGTTTTCTTCTTTTTTTGTTTAATTGGATTTGAGCTCTCCGCGGGGAGTCGTCAAGTGCAGCTGCTGATAAATGTTTGCTTATTTTGTTAATCATACGCCGCATTGCACAAATCGCAATGACAAAAAGCTAGTGCACTGTCCGCATCCCCAGAGCTCCAGTCGTCACCTCATCGGCCATTGTTGTCTAACTTTTCTGTAGCTAATGCGCGACTGGGATTCGCCAGAGCAGCACATCATTGCCGGCTGCTGCTGTTGCTGTTGCTGCTGTTGGCCAGAGCCACATCATTAATGGCGCCAGAGGCAGCCAACATGTTGGCTAGAAACACACTTAGCAACATGTTTGCTTGGCCCGGGCCGCAGTCAGAACTGTTACTGTACTACGTTGTTGGGAGTTGGAGCTGCTGCCGGAATCTGCCTTTGTTTCGGACCCTTCAGTGATTGGTTTTATGTGCGGGCTGCTTTGTTCCACCTTCGCTCGTTGTTCAATATGCAGAAGCTATTGCAAGCTAAATTTCCAACAACTTACACACAATTTCAGGTTATTTGCAATTGAAATGCTGTCTCTATTGCGAGTAATTAAATGAAACTCAATCTGACATTGTCTCAACTCGCATGCCCATATAAAGTCTCTGTTGTTGAGCTGCACACAAATTTGAAATTGCAATAAGTTCATTTAGCTTGGCATTTGATGTCAAAGGCTTCTGCAGCCGTCTGCTGCAATTCTTTGTCATATTATTTTTACAACTCCTACGCATTCTACCCACTGTTAATCCGCTTGCTAGCCGCCTACCTTTGCATATGCCATAAGCTTACAGTGGCGTCAAAGGCAACATTTGATTGATAGTCTGCAACATTTGAAGTACTTTAATCTATTTCTGTCGTATAATTCTCTCGAGTGCACTTTCATTAGAACTTTTTCAAGATCAATCGAAATACTCGGCCTATTTTAAATAAATTTTCGCACCACTGTGCAGCTGTGTTGCCAAGGGTTACGGTGGGCTGTTGCTGCAGCTGCAGTTTATTTATTTGCTCTTATTGCTTTTTCCCGTTTTGTTTGCTCTTTTCGCCGTTGCCTACCAATTTCGTGCACCGGCCTAACGAAGGAAAAAAATCGTTGATACCCTGCACTCCCTCGCTTAGGGTTGTTTCGCAGAGCTAGACAGTTTGGAAACCAAAAACTATGTATCTATGGACATCAACAGAGGGAGACGTCTTTTCTTTTCGGAAATCGATAAATATCTGTAAATGTCATAAATATTCATCTATAGGCAAAGAACTTATACAGAAATGCTTTTTTAATAGCAAGTGTATTTTCATATGAAAGCAAAAATGCTTTTGTTGATAGCCAGTTTGTTTTTGTATGAGCACAGGGTATCTTTTAGTTAACCAACCACGAGTGAAGTTTACTTGCAAGGAGTGTTGCTTTTCTGAAATCGATAAATATCGATATACAAGACCTTTAGATGTCATAAAAATATTATATAGACAAATGAGCTAAGCACAAAAGCTTTGTTGTCAGTAAGTGTTTTTTTATTTAAAATCAGGGTATTTTTCAGTCTACCAAGAAGTGTTTATTTTCTGAAATTGATAATTATCGACTTAAAAATCTTTTAATGTCATACAAATTGATCTACAAGCGAATGACTTATGCAGAAATGCTTTTTATGAAAGGAAGTGTCTTTTTGTAAAAGAACAGGGTATCTTTTAGTTCGCCAACCATAAGTGAAGCACACTTACAAGGAGTATTTTTTCCCTTTTTTTTGGAGCTGCCAGGCAGTAAAAGCTGAAGAGCCAAAAAGCTAAGGAGCTGCACAGCAGCTGCTGCTGTTGCACTTTCACTCATTGGCCGCCCATTGGTTGCTCAATGGTCGTCGCTCGTCGCAACATGTTGAAAGCGAACGGAAAGCGAACGCAAAGCGAACGCTAAGCGAACCGAACCGCAGTCGAGTTGCGCGTCGTTTGTGGCTCGTCGCAAGTCACGAACCGCTGCCGCTTGTCAGTTGCGTAGCAAACGTCTAGCGTGAAGGTTTAGCAGCAGCGACTAAAGAGCCCAAAATAGAAGCCGGCGGCAGTAGCAGCAGCAGCTAACTAGCAGCAGCAGCAGCAGCAGCAGCAAGCAGCGAGCAGCAGCAGCAGCAATAGCAGTAGAAGCAGCAACAGCAGCAGCACGTGCCACCAGAAGCAGCAACTGCACCAAGCATCAAGAACAACAACAACAGCAACCCACAACAACAACAACGTGCTCGTGTGTAAAGTCGAGTGTTTTACCATTTCTAGCCTCCGTTCGACTGCTATATGGTATTTTTTTTGTTTTTGTTTTGTTTTTTTTTTTTTTGTGTCGCGTGTTGAGTGCAAAAGGTGCTTGAAAAGCAAATCAAAGTGCACAGCCCTGGAAACGTAATGTGTGTGTATGAGTGTGTGTGAAAACGAAGCCAATGAACGACTCTCAAAGACACTCGCTAGCAATTAGTGCAACAGCCAACAGCACGAGCAGCAGAACTTGTTGCAGGGCCCCAGAATCCAGCCAAAGCCGAAAGCCCAAAGCCCAAAAAAAGTCACAATTTGCTTCACACAGATCGACTTGGTGACTTTTTTTTACATTTTGTTTTTTGTTGTCTTTTTATGACGCCCCTTTGGCCATATATGTAGACCATATACAATGTGACCATACTATATATACATGTGTATGTGACCCATATATGGCTGTTATAGTTGATGTTTACAGCCCAAGATTAAGCCCAGATTGGCCTAGAGGTTGATCTGTCTGTTGCGTGGGCGTTCACCATTTATTGCAACAAATTAATTGCTTTTATTGATTGTTGTTGTTTGTTTAGCATAAAATTTAAGCCGTTATATTGTAATGGAGACAGCCAGAGAATAGGAGAGAGGATGTGAGTGTGTGTATTATCGCTTGATCTACAGCGATGGAAGAATGGTCAGGTGGGGGGCCATAGATAAGCAAAAATCCAATTAATCACAATGATTAATGT
Source organism: Drosophila gaucha (assembly GCA_035045545.1). Taxonomy (NCBI): domain Eukaryota; kingdom Metazoa; phylum Arthropoda; class Insecta; order Diptera; family Drosophilidae; genus Drosophila; species Drosophila gaucha. The sequence goes on from JAWNOY010000035.1 coordinate 1,312,832, forward strand.
TAGTCGCTTGTATTTATAATCAGTGACTCGAACCGATGGCAGAGGAAGCGGGGAGCGGGAAACGGGTAGGAGGAAAGTCAGCCAGGCAGCTACACAGCCTCCATTCAGACTTCATTTGAATTGTGACGCTGACCTATCGCTGGGCTGTCAGCCGTTGTCAACGGCCTCAGAGACCACTTGACATGACTCAAGAAATCAAAATCAAAAGCTCACATATACAGTTAGCCGAAACTTTTCATATCACTTGCTATCAATTAGCGCTACAAACGCGTCAACTCTACAGCGTTGGTTGCGGAGCGCGGGCTAGGCGTGAGCTGTGTGCTAGACATAAGTAGAAACTAGAGTAGCGATAGACTTTGTCCACATTTTAGGTGGTGGGGGTGAGGGAGGGAGGGGGTCGAGGGGCTCTTACTGTCAGTCGTATAGTCACATTAGCCCAGGCAGGCGAAAATGCGGCCGATTGTCTAAGAATTTTTGGCAGCAATCAAAATTATTGGACGGGCCCCAAAACAAAAGAAAAAACACACTAACAACAACAACAACAGCAACAACAACAGCAGCAGCAGCAAGAACAACGACAATGTCTAGGAAAATTAACACATTTTATGCGCCAGCCAAAAACTATTTAAAAATATTCATCAAGCAAAAAATGAAAAGCGACCCATGAACAATTTTCAGCACAAGCGCCGCAAGTGAAATGCTCTGCAAATATTTGATTTATAGATAGAAAACATTAAGACTGAAAAGATTTTTCATTTCATCAAATCAGTTTCAGGAATCATTGAAGAAACCTATTTTTCGTTTCTTAACTCTTGTATTAAAATAACTGCTTATCCCATTTCCGTTTTAAAAACTAAATAAATATTTAACATTATCTAATATAAATTATCAAATCTCAAACAAATTGTATCTTATCTCAAGCTAAAAAAAATTGATTAGAAAAGTTTTTATTTTGACTGCTTTTTATATTCCCAATAAGAAGTTCGCCAAATGCATATAGTCTATGTTAAGAAAATATCAAAACTAAGTATCCTTTAAACTAACGAGTTTTCCAATTTCCAATTCGAAATCTCTGGTGTGAATTAGAACAGTTCTATAAAGGGTTTTATTAAAAAGTCTTAAAAAGGTTAATACTTTTATATTATATTATAACAAATCTTATAAAGAGTCTTTAAAAAAACGTATAAAGAGTCTTAGAAAGAGTCGTAGAAAAAACATATAGGGAGTCTTATAAAGAGTTTTATAAAGAAATCTGTAAGGAGTCTTATAAAGAATCTGGTAAAAAATATTATAAAGAGTTTTATAAAGAGTCCTATAAAGTGTCTTTTAAAGAGTATTATAAAGAGTGTTATAAATTTTCTTATTAAGAGTCTTGTAAAGGGTCTTATAAACAGTCGTATAAAGAGTCTTACAAAGAGTCTTTAAAAAAACGTATAAGGAGTCTTATAAAGAGTCACATAAAGTGTCTTATAAAGAGTCTTATAATGAGTATTGCAAAGAGTCTTATAAGTATTCTTTGTTAAAGTCTTCTACAGAGTCTTTTAAAGAGTCTTTTAAAAATCCTATAAAGAGTCTTACATAGAGTCTTATAAGCATTTTTTTAAAGAGTCTTTTACAGTGTCTTATAAAGAGTCTAATAAAGAGTGTAATCAAAAATCATTTGTAGAGTCTTATAAAGAGTCTTCTAAAGAGTCCTATAAAGAGTATTATAATGAGTGTTATAAAGGGTATGTAGAGAGCATATTACATAGAGAGCATATCCATACTCATAATATATAGATATTTTCGCTGTTCTTGGCAATTGCTGCAAGCTGACTGACAGACAGCAGCACGGTACACATTGCAGGGTATTCGAGAATATTATGGGAATTCATCAAATTGAATAGCTTTTAGTTTGTTCCTCTATGTATATAGTTTTGCGGCTATGCTAAGTGCTCGTGTTGAGCATAATTAACGCATACCGCAATGCAACAAAGTGCGTGTACTTCTATCTCGCAGCATATTGAGCTGTTGGGTAAAACATCCTATGTGTGTGTGTGTATGTGTGGGAGTGTGTATGAGTGGTGTGTATCTGTGTATCTGTGCAGCTGGGCTTGGGCTTAGAAATTCATTTCGGTGGCCATTAGACGTGAAACTTATTTATTTATAAAACACAACACACACAAAACGCGCAGTCGAGTGTATGAATTCTGTGCGCTCTGAAACAGCAAAGACAAGCGACAAATTTAACGATAAAAATAAAAATAAAAATAAACCAAAAGCAAAAGCAAAAGCAAAAGCAAACGGCGCCCCAAAACGTTGGCCAGCCAAAGCCAAAAAGGTGCAAAACAAGGACATCAAATATTTAAAGCAAAAATTAGAATAAATATATAAACGTAGCAAAAACACGAAACAATAAAATAAAATAAATAATATTAACATTGTTCCTAGCGACTCTCTCTGTATGTGTGAGTGTGAATGTATTAAAACTTATGTTTTCTTTACTACTTTTCGCGCGCCTTTTTTCTACAATTTTTGTCCGTCTTTTTTTCCACATAAAGCAGTCGCTTATCAAATTCCGCAGAAGTATACCAAAAAAGAAATTTGTAATAAATAAACACACGCGTATGTAAAATAAAAAAAAACTAAAAAAAACCCAAAAAAAACAAAGAAAAAGGAAAAAAAAAAACAAATGCTAAAAAGCAATTAAAAACGAAAAAAATTGTGCCGTAAGTCAAGTTGGGGGCACTCGCCCAACTTTCATGCAACACTCCCCACCAACAACAACAACAACAGCAAGAACAACCAAATATATTTAAATCAAATCAACAGCATTCAAACGTATTGCTGCGAACAACAACAACAAAGAGAGGAAGCAGAAGGAGCAGGAGAATAAGAGAAGCAGCTTCAGGAACAGCCATACAAAAGGTAATTTAACAGTCGCGGAACACAAACTTCAAATAATGTAATTAAATTTAAATTAATTACGAAACTACAAATTGCAACTGAAACTCAAACTCAAATTCAAATTTAAATTGAAACTCCAACTGCAACTGCAACATTAAAAGTCAAAACTCAGAACGCACAACTCAAACTTGAGCTCACCAAGGAAAAGCGGATCACACACATATTACGCATACGCCGTGTGTGCCGCGTTCGAATGGCAGCAGCGAATATGCTCACTCGCCTCTGTGCTGCGGCGCTATTTGCACTTGGCTGCATTTAATTCAATTTGCGGTCCTATTAGCCGCTTGCAAAAAGCGAAAGTTCAACAATTAAATAATATGAAATGCGTTTATTTACCTCAAAATTGTTGACCAAATGCACAATACCTTACACATGCTTATTTACCTTGAATTGTTTTCGAGCTGAAGCATTGAAGCTGTCAAAAATCATATTTATTTACCTCAATTGAATTGCCAGCGTTGTTTCATCAGCTTAAATATACCGAAAATTGAGTAGTTTTGCAACATTTTAAATTGAAAATCTGTTTTAGTTCCGGTTGATTTCATTTTAAAATAAATATATATTTAAATATGTTTCACACATCGGACGAAGGCTGCTCTATGAAAGCAACATCATGCTTGACAACATTTAAATTGAATTTCATCTCTTTTTATACACTGACAAAAATGGTGTGTGTTCCATTTTGGGCAGAAGTAAACAGCTGCTAATAGACAAAACATATATGAATATATTCTTGATCAGCGAGACGACCTAAGCTTATATTGGCAAATTTGTGTGTGGGGCAATGGATGTTTATCTCAGAGATATAGAAAAACTTCTTTTTAGTGAAAGTTTCTCTCAGAAATATAGAAAGAATTATTTTTATTGCAGATGCCCCAGGTTAAGCACCCATTTTTATTAAATTTACTATACAATAAATAGTTATTATTATTATTAATTAAGTTTAAGGGCAAGTCTGATTCGGCTATTTCAACTTTTCCAAATCAACTTTCTAACACTCGGAACTTGTTCTACTTTGTAACTCTGCGCGACTTAGACTTCTGTTGCTCCGCTCTTTAAGAACTTCATTTTCGACATCTGCTCTGAACTCTTTCCACTTCAACTCTTGCAGCAGGTCAACTTCGTTCTACTTCCACTTCTAATCTCTAAACGCTAGCTTCAACTTCCATCGTCTATCGATTACTGGTGCAACTCTACATTGTATGGCGTTGCCACTTTGTTGCACTGCTACTTTGCGTTACATCTACTATATATGTCTAGCTCGCTATCAAACGAATCAGACAGGTATATATCATATAGCTAACATACGTTTGATCAGTACAAGAACTTGTTTTTGTAGAAACAACTTTAAGCTTGAATATCGACTCACTGGCAGTTAGTCTCAATTTTGATTTTCTAAGGGTATATCAGCTTCGGTCTTCTGCTTTTTCTTTTGCTCTACTCTTGTGAATGAAATATACCAAAAATATATTTAACAATTGTGGCCAATGCCTTGGCGTTAAGTTGGCGACACCTCAGCGACAGGTTGACAGCGCGTGTCGATATTTAATAAAACTCGTAGTTAGCTGTCAACTTCCAGATGTCTTTAGAAATATATACATTTATTGCCGTACAACACGAGCAATATATTCTTATTATGATTTCGAGCCAAACTCCATTTAGTCAGTTTAATATTTTTAAATTTTCAATTGCCTTTTAGAAGTCTTATTTGAATTTAAATTTTATATAAATTTTGATAAGACTCTGCCCATGTTTAAGTAACTGATTTAATATTGCAGTTAAGCTGAGAGCTGTACGAACTGCTTGAGTGAAGTGATTTGGACTAATTCAATAAGCCTTTGTTGCATAACTCTTGATTAGCTGTGTATTTAATAAAGGATGACAGAGTTTAATTTGAGCATTAGCTGCTAAGCGACTATTTACAGGAGTCTTATCTGTAAATCAATAAAAGATTAATTGCTATGATTTCAACTAATTAGATGCAATTAAAGGAGCATGTGTGTGACTTTGAAGGCAAGGCAAGGCAGCACACACACACACACACACACACACACGCACGACTGCCACTCGAATGGCATTTGCTGCGATACCCGCAAACACTCAGCTGCACTCAGACGTCAAGCTAAAGCGCCACTTGAATGTGAGTGTGAGGGTGAGAGTGAGAGAGAGAGAGAAAAGAGTGGAAATGCAATTGGCGCAGCTTCTTCTACTGTTGATGATAATGCTGTTGATGGGGCAGATAATTGCCGCCCAATTGCCTTGGAACTCAAACAATGCCATGGCTAAGTTAGCCAACCAATTGCCAGCTGTGCAGCTGCTGAATGCATTCGCTATTTACGTCTGAATGAATGCCTTGCTCTGGCATTTATGGATCTAGCTTCGAGTATATACATATATATATTTATAGACCGCTGGGGACAACTGTTTTGCCTAAAACTAATCACGCTAGAGAAATGCGACATGTTTCATAATCGTATCGTTGGCGCTGCTAAAGCTGTTTAAAGCATTCAGCGGCGGGTCTTAGGCGGCTCCGATAAGATAATAGCGCACCGACGAACTAGGTGGCTAGGTGGTGCGCGGGGGCTCGGGCAACTGATAGTTGGAAAGAAACAGCAGCGACTTAAGTCTCAAGTCGCAAGTATTGGGCGCAATTGCTGATTCGATTGTGTGACTGTGCGTATACTTAACAAAAAAAAAAAGAAATAAAAAAAAAACAAGTACAAGTTGTGTACATTGTTAATGCTTGTATAAAATATCGGAAATATCTCTGATTGACGCATACACCAATTAATAGGCGACATTGTGGCTGTGCAGCCCACACACACATATGCCCCCCTCTCTCTCTCTCTCTCTCTATCCCTCTTTCTCTTGCTGTTGTTCTCGGAGATTTGAACGGGCTGATAAGTTGCGAAACATTTGTATTAGTGCATCGATAAGATTGAGATAAAGTGTTAACTTTAGGCAATATGCCACTGTCTAAATATAGCTCAGACCATAGGTGTGTCTACTTTTCGACGTGACTGTGCGCTGCTCAGCCAACTGCCAATTTCCAACTGTCGTGTCGTGCCGAGACACCCTGCTCTTGTTTCAAGTGCCCTGCACTCCAGCGCCACTTAAAGGATTTGCATTTACACAGTGTCAATTACTGTTATGCAATTTCAACAGATAACCCTATCTCTCTCTCTCTGTCTCTCTCACTCTATATATATATTTGCTGTTGATTGGCAAATTAAGACAAATTTGTTGAAAATTGCTCACATTTTGTCATAGAAAATTGCAAAATAAAAAATGTGCTTTGGCTGCGTCCGTCCCCAACTTCTGGGACCAACTTACTGCTGATTTCTGGTTGTACACACACACACACGCACTGTCGCATGTGCCTTAAGTGCAATTTACATTCAAATGAATGTAGCAAACATCTACTGAGGTTTCGCATGGCACTGACACACAGCCTGCGTTCACTTTGCCTTTGCTTCCCTTCGGGCAACTATTTTTTTTTAGCTAATATAAAATGGTTTTCCTGGCTATAGCCAAATGTTACGCAATTGTAGCTGCGTTTAGCTCAACAGAAGTTGCATTTGACTTGTGGCTACGGGTAACAACTGCATCGTTGCAAAGAACTCCTCCATTTGTTTGCTTGGCTTTCAAATATCCTTTTTTGCTGCCGGCATCATGCCCTAATGAAATCAATTAAATTATAATTCAGCAACACACATCTACTTGCTTTTGTTACATTAAATAGTTAATAACATTATTCGGCAAATTATCAGTGCCTCGCCTTAAGGCTAAGTTCAAGGTTAGTTAAGATACAAGTTAGCATTTGGCTTGAGGTTTACTTTTCGGACTTAAACAGTATTTGCATGTTTTGTATTTGCAAACTGCTTTCAATGTCATATACTAAAATATATTCAATTTCCATTCAACTAAATCAATAAAAACTAATATTGCATCAAAGCAAGTTTTCTGCTTCTCGTAGCAAATTGAATTTGATTTATGATAAATCAAAGCACATAATTGGAATTCAAAGATTTGTATTTGATTTGCAGAAAGTGCACACAAACACTTTATTTTATAATATTTAACTCTTAATAGATTTCTTTATAAATAATTATAAATAATCTTTGCGCCGTCTTTGCTCCAAATCAAAGCTCTGCAATGCTCGCAATTATTTCTGAAGAAACCAATTTCGCTTGATTCGAATTAGTTCTGTTTGCCTTTGAGGCTGCGCTGCTCCTTTTTGCCAATTGCCATTTGGCCCCATTTGTTTTTGCTGGCATTTGCTGAGCAGCAACTATTTAGTTCTGCTTAAAATTTGCCCAACTAATTTGTGAGTGAAAAATAATTTTCTTGAATTCTCTCACAATCGCTTTGCTTTATGCCAGTTTCAGTTAATGTTACTGCTTGGAATTACAAATTGAATTCATCATATTTTATAATGTCAATCGCAATTGATGCTGTCATGTATGGCGCGTCTCACTCTTCGCGAATTGTTGTTGGCCACAAAATGGTTTCGGCCATTTGAACTTCAACTTGACACAAATTGCAGGCACTAATTTGCTAACAAATGACTACCGACAGGTTGCCAACTTCGATTTGCGTCTCAGCTTGGCACATTATATATTGTATATATACTTTTTTTGTTATGCAAATTGGTTGCCTAACTGAACCTGGGACCACACATAAAACGCATAAATAATCAATATGCGTGTGTGTGGGCCTGTGTATGTGTGTGTTAGTGCGTATCGTGGGAACATTTATGGCTGCCATTTTGCGCGTCGAACGGAGTTTATGCAACATGGCAAAAAGTGAGGCGAGCTTATTGATTGATTAGACGGGCAGACAAGTGGCTTTATCAGTGGCACAATTCGACCAAACTGTATTCATTATATGTTGCCCCTGACGCGTCTATTTAATAACAAAAACTTTTTAACTGATATTAAATGCGTGGCTCCCTTTCACTGTCTTCATGTATGTGTGTGTGTGTGTGTGTGTGTGTAGAGTCAGGCAAAAAATTTGCCACTAAAACAAACTAAGCTCCAAGTTTCAGCGAGTATAACTTAACACGAATAAGAGAAACACACACACAGCTCTAAAATAAATGTAAGATAAAATATTACGTATACGCACAATTGTTCCGCAAATGCTCAGCAGTCAAGTTCACAACGAATTTCTGTTGCACTTGAGAAGCCAGTTGAAAGCAAATGTGTTTCTATAAGAAACTTCTATCAAATTCTCAAATTGAGATCAGTTAGACTCAAGAGCAACTTCTTCTCTTTTCAGTTAAGTAAATGCCTCAAGTTTCGCATCAGCTGAGATTTTTTAGCTGTAATACTTTCGCATATATTTGCTAAGCAGCAAAAACATTGATATAAAACTTAAGCTACCTATAAATAGACTTTCTCTGTGGCACATGTTGAGTGAGAGCTATCAACTCGTCATCTTATGTATATATATCTGCTTGTTGTTGCTATCTATATGCCAGAACAGATCTTAAGTCGCATACTTTTTTTGCAAGGGCCTCGCAGTGAGCGTATTCGCTAAGGCAATGGGGGTCTCGCGGATGTGGGCTGCTTTATGTTGACAGAGATTATGTGACAATAAGCTTGGATAATATATATATGTAGAGGAAAGGAGGGATTCTCTGCTGCTGCTGCTGCTGACGTCGCACAGCTGTCAATTGTGTAAATATTTTTTTGTGGCAAAAGTACAAATAGAAATGCTGTCGATAAATCGAAGCACATGACTAGCCTTGCATTAACAGCTGCGACGTGTATCTTGTATCCTAATGTAAAAACAAACAGCGCGAAATTGCTGCGATATTCTTGAAATATCAATTACAATTCAATTGTTCAACACCAGGGCGTCTGCGGGCTATGTCAGCCTGTTTAGCAGCCAGTTATGCTGTCTACAGGCAACTCTTCTATCCTAGCTATCTAGTATCTTCCAGATGCTGATGAAATGCTAATATCGCTGTGTATCCGATGTAGCTGCAGCTGCCGAGCATTCTGGATCGCATGCAAATTAAGTTTACTCTCAATTACCCTGCAGCTGAGCCAATTGCACAGTGCAGATTTTCTATTGTTTTCTAGTTTGCCTCTCTGTCTGTGTGAGTGTGTGTGCGTGTGTATGCGTGTGTCACATTGCATATGTAAATGCAAGGCCAGAACATCAAACCACAGAGTATCTGAATGCCAAAAGGCCGTATATTATTTATTGCATGGCTTTTCGGTAGCCGCACGCATTTCAAATGCACATTGCCATCTCGATTATTGAGCTGAGGGTGCGAACGACGAATGTTTGAATATCCCAAAACTAATAATCGAATCTTTCCGCACTGATTTACAGCCCGACTATCGGCAGTCGGCCATCGGCCATCGGCCGTCGGCGAACCACATTTCTGCCTCAATGAAATCGTAATCCCAAACGACGCCCAATACTTTTCACACTTCTCTCTCTCGCTCTCTCTCCGCTCAGTGAAGCGCATTTATACAATAAATTGTGCATTTAATGCTGCAAAATGTTTCAGCCTCACTGCATGCGGTCGCAAATGTTGTGAAGAGTTTTGCAATTTAAGTTATCAGCTTTGTGTTTTCAATTAAGCGATTAATGTTCGATAATCGTTTGCAGACTGGTTAAATGTGATTCGAACCGACTTCGAGGGCTGCCCAAGTGTGCTTAGCACAGATGGAATATCGGAAATCGATAAGTCAATTGACTCGTGATGCCGGGCTGCCTGGCTGCCTGAGCATGTAAATGTTGAGTATTTCTACTTCTGTATTCGGGCATCATTGATGGGGGCAACGGTTGCTGTCCCCAGTCTAGGTGCCGTAACTTGACGCCAAACAATCAAATTCAATTATTTCAAGATAAACGCATTTCTTTCTTCTGGGGGTATTTTTCTGACAATTGTCGACTGTGTGAAATGAATACGGAATTTACTCTTAAAGCAATTCAGCCAAGAAAAAAAATGTTAATATAAATTGAGTTTGCGAATGAGTTAACTAAGTGGTTATGTTATCGATAAATATTCGCTTATTGCAGATGTACAGCAAATATATGAACTTATAATAAATGTTTTGATGCAAGAGTGTAAACAGTTTTTGATAACACATTAGATAACTAAAAATATATATATGAAAACTAATAGCGTTATCGATAAACGAAAATTGTATCGATAAATATTCGTTTATTGCAGAAGCACATAAAATTTGTAAATTTTTATCAAGTGCTTAAGTCAATAACACATTTAATATTAATCGAAGTTGATTGTTATCGGTAAATTAATATATTTGTACAAAATTTTCCTTTATTTTTCTAATTAGTTATCGATAACACATCAATAGGTACTTCAAATTTTTATCGAAATTATTTGATCATTATCGATAAATTAATAAATGTAGGCACACATTTCGATGAATTTGTAACCAGTTGTCAATAATACATCAGAAGGTACTTAAATATTTGTCGAAGTCTATCATTATCGACAAATTATTAAATTCAGGCGAACATTTCGATACATTTATAACCACTTATCGATAGCTCATCAGAAGGTAAATCTATAATTTATTGAAATTAGCTTTTCTTTATCGATAAATGAATTGTTTAATCAGGCGTTAAGCCACTGTAAGCTATAACCCACTTACGATAGCTACGCATATTTATCGAATTGAATTGGCTGTGCGATAGACGAATTAAATCCATGATTCAATCGTCCTGTCGGCCAGCAATCATTCATCATGCCGATGTTTGGCAAATTGTATCAATATGAAATCAATTCCTCTCACTTATCATATCAATTTTGATCGATTGCCCAACAATCGCAACTGTTGATTGCCGCACGCGCATCGCCAATGGGCAGCGGTGCGTCGGCAACAATTGCCGACTGCAGGAGCGAGGAACGCGTTTCGTGGCATGCCGCAGCTGACCTGTTGTTGTCATGTTGCCAATGCCACGTTTTACAGCTCATTGTGCAAAGGACAAAGGCGAACAGCTTTCACTCAATTCAGCTCAAAGCAGGCACAAAAAAAGGAGAAGAAAATAAAGAAAAGCAAGTAAAGCGAAGGTGCCGTAAGCCATGCTCTTATACATATACATGTATATAGTATGTATACAGTACGAGCACGAGCACAATATCAACATTGTAATTATCGGTATGAACTCCCAACATCATCATCACCAACATCATCATGATGATGCGGTATATGTTGCTGTTAAGCTCATGTACCACATCTTGTAGCGGAGTCCTTTTGTGAGGCTGTGTCCTGCCAGGCGTATATTTCAAAGCATTTTGTTTTCTCTGCCAGCTTTTGGCTCTGTAGCTTTTGCCACTTCCCAACCATACACACACACACATACCCACACACACACACGAAGACACATTAACCACATGCTCCACCTGATATTAATGCCGCCCACTGCAGCTGACGGCAAATGTTTCGTGCCAGTTGACGCTCAATTTAGAAATATTTATGCGCGAGTATTACGCACAATTGTAAGAAACATGAAAGACAAACGAAATAGAACGCAGCCAAGTGGCCTTATAAGCACATCAATCAATCGCTCTAATGGCCATTATATAATCTTAAATGTATGCCACACTGCCCTTTAATTACACTCTGCAACAAACTGTTCGAAACTCTGACCAACAAAAAATATGCCAAAAAAGTATATATATACATCAAATAATAGAAATATAAATTTGCAAAAGCTATTTTTAATGCAGGTCAATACGAATTTGGTATTGCTTAATAATTTTTGTTACGCAGTGTTTTATTAGCGATAATTCGTTTATTTGTTTTATGTTTATTTCAATAATTTTTATGGCCACTTGAAAATTTGGAATTTGGTCAATTGGAAATCTGTTTTTGCTCAAACAAAATTATGCGCTAATCAAATAATCAAAATTAAAACGAAATATATTTTGTTAGGTTATGATATATAATATAATATATATATATATATATATATATATATATATATATAATATTATGAAAATGCCTTTACGAAACCTTTTTTTATGCCCTGTCATAGATGCTTTTTTATCAAAGTTTGTGTGCTTATCGAAATTTGAGAAATACTACGATTTCTTAAAATACTAGAATAGTTGATATTTTAGGAAAATACTAAAACTTAGAAAAATACTAGGAAATTATATATTTTAGGAAAATACTAGATTTTAGAAAAATACTTGAGTTTTTCATATTTTAGAAAAATACTATTATATATTTTAGGAAAATACTATTTTATATAGTAGGAAAATACTAGAATATAGGAAAATGCTAGAATTTTGGAAAATACTGGAATATTTTATATAGAAAATACTAAAATTTAGAAAAATACTTTAGTATTTTATATATTAGGAAAATACTAGAATTTAGGAAAACTTGAGTATTTCATATTTTAGGAAAATACCATTTTATATTTTAAGAAAATACTAGTTCATATGTTAGGAAAATACTTGAATTTAGGAATATACTAGAATTTAGGAACATTCTAGAATATTTTATTAGGAAATACAGTCTTTTATCTATTATCTTTTGGTCTGCAGTTGTTTCTCTTCATCAAGTCCAACAGCTTGGAAAAGACAGCTCCTCTATATAATTTAGAATCTAGATCCAAACAGGGTTCGAGTTCGAGTTTAGATCCCTGCCAAATATTTGTTGGAAGTTAGGGTATTTAATCTTTGGCACTTCGTGGCTGAGTGTTATATCCTGTGAAAGTTGAAAGTTTTCTTTGCTCTTAATTTCGTAACTTTGAGGCGACGGCGACCCTTCGCACCAAAAAACTTAATTCGGTTGCCGGCAATTTAACAATGTTTTAATGGGACGCCCTAAAAATGCGTGAGTGGCGGGCGCTGCTTTTCAGCTGCTGCTGGCTGCTTTCTGCTGGCCCCCCACAAAAAGTTGTAGCCAAACATTTAAATCCAAGCCTTTTCACTCATTTCAAATTCCTTTTATTTTTGCACCTTCTTCTGCCTTCCTCCGACCCCCGAGCTCCGACTTGCTTTTGATTGGCTCTATGTTGGCCATTTTGTTGTCGCTGCTAGCCAGGTGGCTGCCAGTTGCCAGCTACCTGTTGTATATGAATTCGCAATGAGATTTTGATTAGCTTTTGACATACATAAGCAGATAACAGCAACAGCAACAGCAACAACAACGAGCATGCACTACAATAATCTCCAATGGCAGAACTTTTGGATAAAATGCAAAAGTTGTTGCGGCCCATTTTCAACTCAACTTTCAGCTCTGACCACTTTTGAGGCGAGTGTATGTGTGTGTACGAGTTGCGCAAAGTGCAAATAATAATTAATTAAGCTGAACTCAATTTAGTTGAGCAAAAGTAGCAAATTGAAATCGAAAGATGATGATTTAATATAACTACGGCTAGAGTCGCTAAGCTAAGCTGTGTGTGTGGTATTTGCTGCCAAAACTATTTAGCTTGGGCAAACCGCTAACCCCAAGAGTATTGTGTGTACAAACTTTGCAGTCGAGTTTCAACGACGGCAGAATACTCGTTCAAGTTTGCATTTGCCACAGGCCTTAGAATTTATGGATAGAGCTGTAGAGAAGGTTCTAGCCGTAAGGCTGTGTCAAGTAAATTAAGCCACTTCATTTTGAGATTCTAGTCTTACCCGTTATGCCACGCCCTCAAAATGGCGTAGCTATACAAGACTATTTATTGGTATCTGAATCTGGTGGAAAATCAGAGACAGAGACAGAGAAAATATAAACTATATATGTATATATTTATATATGACTATATGCTTATATCTACATATATACCGTCGAATCCTGATGATTCGAAATGGCAAGGGAATCACATTTTTTACAAATTAGACAGGAATTCGAACGCATTTTTTTTCAAGGGCACAGCATTTTTTACGAACTTATGAGGTTTTCGATTTAGTGGGTGACGAATTATCGGGATTTGACTTAACCTATAAAAATCAGAGTATATTCTCAAAATTCCCAAAATCTAACCTCAAGAATTATAGTTATACCGTATTTGCCGCGTATTAATAGACCTAAATGAATCCAAAAAAAACTGAAAACTTTTTAAAATCAGAATATTTTTATCTCAATATATCAAATCTCTAGACCTGCCAATATACTCTTTTGCACAGCGTGAGCGAGCATAATGAAATAACGAGCAACTAGTTGATATGAATGCGAATAGTGTTAGCTTATCCACTGGAATATAACATTATCGCCCTTGGCTAGTTTCTGTGATAGCTGGGCGAATGTGTATATATATACATGTATAGTATGTACTTATGTTATTGGCTTTTAAACAAACTGATAAGCGCTTCAAAACAAATAACAACTTAGTTGTTAACTTTTGTATTTTGCTTTAACAATGATTTTGATTTACAGCGCCTAGATGCTTATCGCGTTCTGATAGTTGCTTGTTATTGGGCAACGACATGAACATCAAAATAAATCGATTGTCTATTAGGTATTCATACAAATAGATTCTGACATTGATAAGAGGAGCTCATGATAATGCCTGAATGTATGAAACTATTGTAATTAAATGTTTTTGTCTTTGGCTCAGCAATCATAAGGATAAGAATCGATATTATAGTCGATTAAATATACTTTGTGAATGGACTTAATTAACTGCTTGTATTAAAAATCGAAGCTTAGAGGAGATTACCCTTAACAATAAATTTAAGCTAAATTGCAAAACCTCAAAATCTGCATAGGCCACAAAATTAACTTAGTTTCGATGTGAAATGCAAATTGCATGAGCAACGGCAAACAATGTAAGGCTTAACTTTGCAAACTAATTGAATCAGGTGAAAGTTTTGCATTATCGAGTGTTGGCGCTGATAAACTTTGGCTGGCATCTAACAAAGGTGGGCGTGGCAGCAGCAGCCATATTGAACGCTCTGCATGCAATTAGTGCCATGCGAACCGAACAAAGCGAATTCAAATATATGCCATGCCAGCTACAGCTACAGCTCCAAAAGCCGCACACAAAGGCGGTCGGTTGGGCAGGCAGGCAGGCAGGTAGGAAGCCCACCTGGTGGCGCTTTGTCAACGCTTGAGGTAAACGTGTAAAGGGGTAACAGCAGCCCGAACGTAACTAGTTACTGGTAACTGGACTTCCATGACATTAGAAATATGCACTCGTAGTCAAAGCCAATTATGACTAAGCACCTGTTGTAGGTGGGCAGGCTGGTGTCGTTGACGTTGTTGGGGGCGAAAGCAATTTGCCAACATTTAGGCCGGCACCCGATTGCCCCTTCCCAATGCCAATTGGCCCAGTTAAGCTGGGCTGCAACGTCTCTTTGCATGTTTCATTGTGATTGCTTTTCATTCTCTTCTGCCCCCATAAACAACTTCGATTCTTAAATGCTGTCTCTAATGTGGCCTTGTTTATATTTGGATGGCATGCTCAAATTATCAACTCCAAGAAATGAGCAAAACTTTGTTAAAGACGAGAGCAAAAGTTGGCCCAAACATTCAGTTGAGCTCTTGGTTTACGCCTGTCACTGGCCACACATTGAGAATATACAAAAGGTGTGTGTGTTTGTATGTGCACTTGCCACATGGCATTCCCTAGCATTGTGCAACGTGCCACTTGCAACTCCCTAGCAGTTAGCTGCACTCGCACGTTCGTGCCACCACCTTGCTGGAGTAATTGCGCAACCAATTGGAAAACGAATGAAACGCTGTCAATTTGATTTAATAATGAGTGGCATTTGCGAAGAATGGTCGCAGCTTGCCCCAAACTCTCGCGGCGCATGTCCAAGTGTCAGTCGTTGGTGCCTTTGCTGAGCTGCTAATCAGCAAGCCATTCCATATACCCTGTAGAAAACCAGTTACAGATAAACTACAGTCTAATCAGTAAGCACTTCCAAAAATGTAACTTCGATCAAAGCAACATCTGCTTATTTTAACGATTCAAATACAAAATTTTAATTAACTTGGCTATGACAATAAATAAATTCAAAGTAAAAAAATAAATATTTGAAATTAAAAAAAAAAAAATTTAATTTAATATAAAAATAAAAAAATATATATAAATATAATATATATAATAAAAATTAATTAAGTAAACTTAAAATTAAAACTAAAAAATAAAAAATTAAAATTAAAATTAAATAAAAATCAAAAATTTAAATTAAAAACAATATTTAAATCAAAGCTTATATGAAAATTAAGTTTATACGTAAAAGAAATTTAAAATCAAAAATTTAAATTGAAAATAAAACTACATTTTAAAAAATTAAATTAAAATTTTTTTTTTTTTGAAATTAAAACCAAAAAAAAAAATTAATAAAAAATAAAAATTACAATTAAAAAAATATATACATATATGAAAGTAAAATAAAAATTAACAATAAAAAATTAAAAAATTTAAAATTTTAAATTAAAATATGTACAATAAATGTATGTACAAAATTGTTGCGAATTTTAGAATTTGTATGCTGTTTCACTTCACTTGCACTTTCATATCGTACCCTACATATATTTACATACACTTTCATCTGCATTTTAGCTTTGTTTTTTATCTCCACATATATTTTACGCGGTATGTCTTAGTTGAGCTTTTGCGTGTTGCCATGGCGACCACACAAATCAACTGTGTGTGGCTTTTCGCGCACTCTTTGTTTGTTTGTGCAATTTTTATGGTGTTTTTTTGTGGCTCGACATTTCATTGGCATTCTGTTGTAGCCACATTCATCACGTATACGCAGCGTGCCACCGAGTTTTCCTTTCCGTCGAAAAGCAGCTACGCTGTCGGCGTCAACGCCTCATAAGTCTTTCATCATTTTTATTGGTTTTCTTTTGCAGCCGCAACCCCTCTCTCCAAGCAGCCCCGTCCCATGCCCTTCCCCTACTTCTAGCCCCTTTGCTCATTGTGTGTATTCAAAATTTATTAATTCTGCGCGCCCGCAGCTGCTTTAAAGTAAAAATCCCCCGTGTGCACCCCACGGCGTATGATTAATTACATGTGTGTGCAAGCGCACGTGTGTGAGTGTGTTTATTTGTATGTGGTGTGGAGCCCGACAGAGAGTGGGTCGGGAGAGAGGGGTTAAGTAACCGATAAATTATGGCCCCTAAAAAACTTTGCTGGCTGCTCGCTACTTGAGCTAACATCTTGTGAAACTTGGCTTGCAGCTGCTAGGGCTTCGGCTATAATGAGCGCTGTCATTAGCTTGTTTTATGTCACTAATCAAGCTGACCACGCCCACCAATGTTAACGACGGCGCATATAACAAATGGGCGCATATTCGCTGTGTCTGCAAGGCAGACAGCAAATCAGGTAACCTGATCAAGAACTGTAGCGCTCTGCCAGTCCATTTTGTACCTCATTACAGGTAGTCCTATAATTTGCAAAGCAGAGCAGCAGCAACAGTATCTACGGCAGACATCCCCCGAGTACTTGCTAGCTATATTTGGTTATCAATTGCAATATGGAATATATATGTAATGAATGAAGAGACCTTTTGAAATGTCAGCAAATGGGAGCTGCATGCTGCTTCCGGCACCTTTGCAATATCTGATAGACGTCGGGCTGCAGGAGATAGCGCTTCCTGTCTCAGATTTCGCAGAAGGATATTTGAATCGACGGTTCTGTCATTGGTTACTTTTGATGGCAACGTCAGCTGCTATAAAGTTTGCAGCATACGGCTCATAATCTGATGCAGTTTAACGGGAAATGCAGCCATTGCCAATGCCATTGCCATTTTTTCCGCATGCCCTCGGAATTGATGCTGCACGGCTTCGCTCTGCCATTTTGCCGCTTATCAAGTTGTCAGCTGTAAAACGCGGACAAAGCCAGACAACACCCCTTCTCGCGCTCTCCCTCCCTCTCTCTCTGTCTCTCTCTATCTCTCTCAGTCACAACCTTTTTTATGTAGTCGTTCCGTGTCACCGCAACGGCTTGTCGGTGGTTGTCGGAGCAATGCAAATATTATGCATAAACTACAAGTGTCAGCCAGGAGCAGCAACAGCTACATCAACATAGTGAGAGAGAGAGAGGGAACAGTCGACAAGGGCAAACATCAAACATCGAGAACTTCAGCGCTGTCAACTTGATTCCAAACGCTGACAACTCTGCGACTGAGCCAAGCGTCAGTTAACCAAATACCTAACACACACACACACACATATGTACATATATGTATATAACATACAAATGCTTTGGCAGCCTCAACTGGATGTGACGAAAACATGCGTCAAGGATATTAGGCACATAGAGTAAGCATAATATAGATGCTTGGATACTGCCAAAGCAAATGCTCAAACGAACGATTCGAGTGGGTGTGCCAGCTCCCTCTCTCTCGAAGACCCTTAAGCGCATCAACATTTATGGCTTGGCCAGCTGGCAGACCAATACAAAACGTAGCTGGAGCGAGACAGAGATTTAAGCTGGTTTATGAATCTCTGGTAGAAAATAGCAGAGAAAAAAATGAGAGAACTGCACTCAGCAAGAAGCGAAATCATATAATGCCTTTTAGTATAATCTGTGTGTGTCTTGCTAAGCCTAAAGCTCCAACACGCCAACTAAATTTCAATGAACATTCCCACTTTTTTTCATTGCGAGCTCTGCAAAGAATTGCAACAGTCTTCAGTTGAAAGCAAATTGTTGAGCAAATCCCCAACAATTTCAAGTGAAGTTCAGCTTTAAATGAAGTTCGAATGGAGGAACTCTTTCGAGTGCTGAAATCAAGCCAGCTGTTAATGGCAAAGCTTAAGACTCCTTTGTTATTCTAGCTATAAGGTATTTGGTGACTTGAAAGAGCCAGAACAAATCCTCTTCAAAGCTTTTCGCTGTGCGCCACGAAGTCAAAGTTTCGCTCTGAGCTCCTCTACAGCGCTTAGTGTTGCCGCGTGACCAACCTCAACCGTTGCCAGCTTTAAACAGCAGCACGTAAAAAACTGCGCTAGGTAAATGCATTAAAGGAGCTGCTTGCTGCCTGCTGCCTGGTGCATGCTGCTTGCTGCATGAGTTGCCACCAGCCCAATTTGCGTGCACACGCGCAATATGCAGGTGACTGCGGTGGCATACAGAGGGCGCGATCCGGGCCACTCGCAGCTGTCAGGCAGGCTGACAACGTTCTAAATTAAAAATGAGCCTCGGCCCAAAGGCGATGCTGCTGAAAATTGCGCGGCACGCGGGCTAAATTGAGTTTCCGAATTGATTTTCGCAGCGCGCCACGAAACGGAGCCTAGCCTTTTTTTTATTCAAGGCCTGTGTGTGTGTATGTGTGTGTGTGTGGCCTATATGCATGACTGGTTAGTTGTATGTCAAGCGCATGTGCTTCCTCTTTAGTTGGTTATTAACTCTATGGGCTTTTAATTCAATCTCTTTTACCAGTGGCTTTTAGCTACGCTAATCTCATTAAGTCAAATGATAATTAATGACCTTGTCTTCAATTTGCCATTGTTATTCAGCTAGAAGTATTCTCGCTGCACTGCAGAAGAACAAAAAAAAACACTCACACAGAAAATGTCATCAGGCCGCAGTATTTGTGGGAAATGTTGAACATGGCTTAAACAAGCGACACGCGCCACAATTCTGGTCTGGGGCTCGGTCGGTGGCGCAACTAAACAACAACCTGTTGACTGAACCACTGCCAGCTAAATCAGCAACATCATGAGCTTGTTTTGTTGTATTTGGATACTTATTCGGTTTGAGCTTGTTTCCTCTGCTTTTATTGTCGTTTATCTTGTCTGCCCTCACAATTTACTCTTGGCTCAACAATGAAAATCGATAAAAAACACTGTAAGAAATGGGCCCCAGAGCAACAGCAGCAGCAGCAGCTCTCACACACCCACACATACATATGCATACCAAATTTAAGACACACACATAAGTTGGGCCAATTTATGCCACAAGCAAGTTAAAAAGCAAAGAGGAAGCACAAACAAGAAGCAAGTGCCTTTTGTGCGTCTGCTGAAGTTGAAATACACTTTCCGAAAAAAACTTGCCACAAAATTGAATTAGTAAAAATTGTCGATATAAAAACCTGAACTTTTACAAAAAGCCTAAACTAAATGTGGATAAACTTTTGCTAAACGCATTAAATACCGTACAGTAGCCTGTGAACTACCTCAGCCACAATTTCTGGCAGTGTATGGCGCGAAATTCAAGCACCCTCAAAGGCAGAGAGTATGTCAAACAAACGCAGGATAAACATTGCGGCAACAGCATCCGACACATCTTTTTGGTCCATGCCCGCCAGATTGCTCCATATACTGACTTCCAAAGGCCATCCCACAAATCGTTATGAATAATGTGGAGCGTAAAATTTTAACGTGTAGAGACGAGGCAGCGATGGGGCAGCAGCTGGAGCGGGGGCAAGCTTAGGGCCTGGGGTAGAGGCTGGAGTAGGGGCAGCTGTGTATGCTACATCAAATTTCCTTTTGCATAACAATGAAAATGAAAACCTCACCTAATTATGCCAAATATGACTGGTATCAAAAACGGGACAACAATGCATCACACTCACACACACGCACATACACCAGTTCATACAAATTATGGCAAATTATGTAAAGTTAAGTAAGGCCCAAGGAATGACACACCGCAACATCAAATCAGAGCTGTTAAAAAAGGCAAACCAAAAAAGAAAATAAAACTTTCGTATTATGAGCACAATAAATGGGTCCAAAGCGAAATGGAAATTTACATACAGAATTTTAAATACTCTAACTTTGAAAAAAAAGCTAATTTAATTCGATTATTCTTGTGTGAGAAAGAGAGAAAAGGAGAGTGGGAGAAAGCGAGATATACAGTGAGAATGAGAGGAGATACAGAGAAGAGACAGAGAAGATACAAAGAAGAGAGAGAGTAGAGAAAGAGTGTAGAGAGTAGAGAGTAGATAGAGAAAGAGGAGAGAGTAGAGGAAGAGTAGAGAGAGAGTGGAGAGAGAGAGGATAGATAGAGTAGAGAGAGAGAAGAGAGTAGAGAGAGGGGATAGAGAGTCGAGCGTAGAGAGAAAGTAGAGAAAGATTCAAGAGAGAATAAAGAAAAAGTCGAGAGAGAGTAGAGAGAGAGAGGAGAGAGAGGAAAGTGAAAGGAGAGAGAAAAGTGAGAGGAGAGAGATGAAAGAAGAAGAGAGGAAAGAGAGGAGAGAGAGAAGAGAGAGAGGAGAAAGACAAGAAAGATGGTAAAATAGTGAGAAAGAAAAAAGAGAGACAGAGAGAGAGAAAGAAGAGAGAGAGGAGAAAGAAAAAGAAAGAGGGTCAAATAGTGAGAGAGAAAAAAGAGAGACAGAGAGAGAGAGAGTTGAGAGATAAAGAGAGCATAGGTATCGAGAAAGAGAGAGAAGGAGATAGAGTGAGACAAAAAGTAAGAGAGATAGAGATAGAGAAATGAAATGAGACAGTCAGCGAAGAGAGAATAAGACAGATCGAAGAAGTAAATATATAGGGAGAGAGGACTTAATCTTAAAGTATACCATATCTATATATCATACAGATCTATAATGTTTATAAATGATCTCATGTTCTTAAGATTCTTCGTTATTCACACTTAAGAGATATACATATATGCCAACTTCATTTTATATAGTGGAGTATTCTCTACCCAGACAAGTCCTTTTTTTTCGATAATAAATCAAACTTGACATATATTTATAAGCCCATTAAAATAGTTTAGCTAGTTTTTTGTCGATCGCCAACTAAAAAGTTTTCCTTTTCCAACTTTTATGCACATGTGACACAAAAGTTTTGCACTAAAAACAAAACGACAAAAAACGAGGGTAGAAGCAAGCAGGTGGGTGCTTAATTTAGGTTTCATTCATATTTCGTAACATTTTTTTAATGAGTCGCCTTAAGTTTCGTGCTCGCAATTTGCAGGCGCCTGCCAATACAGCCCAGTCAGCATTATAATTATTGTTGTTGTAGCTGCTGTGTTGACCCTTAAATGTTATTTGCCTACTAATTTGTATACAACAAAAGTTGCAAAGTACCCGCCGCGTCGGCCTCCAACAAAGGCAAACAAACACACGCACACACATACATATTAACATGAGTGCCATAGAGAGGCTGACATATATATATATATAAACAGTTATATATATATATACAGACGTACCGAGCTAGCTGCCTCGTCGTGCCCTGTCGTATCGTGTTGAGCTCTCACAAGCTCAGGCCAAGCACAAACAGCTTCCGTTTCCGCTTTCCTTTTTCGAAGTCGAGTCCGTGGTGCCGTCGGGAACTTGGGCTTGACACTCGTCTGCTTTACTGTGTGCGCAAGGGTTGCCGCCTCGCTGAGCACTTGAGCAACAACAGCAACAACAACAACAACAACAACACATCATGCCAGTTAAAGCTAGAGTCCACAAAGGGGGTAGGGGGAGGTGGAGGCGATGTGGGCTAAATGTAGCAGAAAGCACTTCATAATTTAATTAGTGCTGCTGCCCGTTAGACATCTTGAGAGTGTTGTGTACGTGTATGTGTGTGTGTGTGTGTTTGTTTGTTTGTGAAGTTTACAGGTAGCTAGAGCAAAAAAAACATTATTAATTATTATAATAAACAATTTTACGCACGTTGTGATAGTAACAACCGCAACAACAACAACACCAAAAAGCCGCCTCAGGTGAGACAGGTGGACAGACAGGGGTTTGCGTTGAATGATAGACATTGAGGCGTAAAAGTAGTTGGCCAGGCTAAAAGGCTACAGACTGATAATTAGTTACACACAGGCTCAAAGGGCTGTCAAAGGTATCTGCGAGAGAATAAGGGGGAAAGAGAGAGGGAGGTGGGGCGCCGTGTGGGATGTTGGGCTCTTGTTGCCACTAAAAAGCGAGGCCCAGCAAATAATTGAAAAAGCAAATGAAATATGCATGAAAAATGTGAAATATTAAACATGTGGCACACTTTAAGGCGTTTCGGAAAGCGCTGACAAAGCTGTGAAGAGATGCCACACCAGAGAGAGAGACAGAGAGAGACAAAGAGAGAGAGGGAGACAAAGCATAACGCAGCGAAACGTAACGAAAGCAAAGCAAACACAAACTGAAAACTGAAAACTGAAAACTGAAACGCAGTGAGCGCAACATAAAAATGTTTTCAAGTAAATGAAAATAAACAATATATATATTTAAACAAGCGGCTGGGGAACAAAGCAGCTGACTCAAAAAACAAACAACAACAACAAAATGAGACGGAGCATAGCGCAAAATACAATGAAAGATAGCTCTCAAAGTGGGGAAGCCCTTGCTCTTGCTCTTGCTCTTGCTCTTGTTGAGTATCTGGGCCACAAAACTGCCAGATAATGCCACAAAAGCAAAATGACGAAGAAGAGGCGGAAAAAAATGAAAAGATTTGTGCGTGTCGGGAAATATATTTCAACTGAACTTAATGAGAAATCAATTCTGATTACTTGATGAGCGCCGATGAGAGAACGAGCTGCCATCATATTGTTTTCAAATGAAGTGCGCCAGTTCGCCTGGCGAATTGCATAATTGTTTGTTGTGCTCAATCAAGCTAATAGTTTGTGTAATTGTAAGAGCTAACTATTGAGTGCTGCCAACTTGTTGGATTGTGACTACCAACTGCCAACTTGTTTGTCATAATGTCTTTCTAATAGAATTGCAAGTTGCCAAATTTTTTGTTTTTCACATTTAAGCAACAGACTTGGAGGGCTTCCAACTTACTAAGCTAAAGCGCAATTACTGGAAGAGCGCTGCCAACTTCTTGAGTGACTTGGTCAGCTAAATGAAGTAACTTTTATGGCTAAAATTTATATAAATTGCTTTTTGCTTTTCTCGCTGGCAAAACTACTTTGAACTTCACGCTAAGATCGCAATTTCCTTAGCCTATGTAAATAAACGTGCTGCCAACTCGGCAAAAAGGCAAGAAATGCTAACTTTTCTCTACATAAATTATAGCCACCAGACGAACAACCACAGCATAATGCGGCTGACTTATTGTTTACTTTATTGCGTGCTGCCAACTTGTTTGCTTGTGTTTAAGAGCAGCCAACTTGTCATCTGTTATCTTTCTATTAGAATTGTAAGTTGCCGAATTTTTTGTTTTTCACATTTAAGCAACAGACTTGGAGGACTGCCAACTTGCTAAGCTAAACAGCAATTACTGGAAGAACGCTGCCAACTTCTTGAGTGACTTGATTATGTTTAATAGTCAGTAACTTTTATAACTCCTATTTATATAAATAGCTTTTTACTATTTTCGCTTTCAAAACTTCTTTCAACTTCAGATCGGAATTTCCTGCTCTTTTATATAATTTTAGCCGAGCTGCCAACTCGCTTGTGCAAAAACCAATGATGAAAACTTTTCGCTCCATAAATTATAACCACTCAGAGCTGCGACTACAGCATATTGCGGCTGACTTATTTACTTTAACTGACAGCATTATATATCTGTATATATTCTTATTTATATATATATTAAACTTTATGCCTACCTTAAATACTCGCAGAAAAAGCCACAGATGACAAATGAAAGTTTTCAAGCAATGCCATTCACGCAAGCGCGAAATACGCTTACAACTGCCTGCCTACAGATTATATATATAAATATATATATATATATATATATATGTGAATGTGTTTGTGTGTGATATACAGCAGCTGCTGGAGTAAAACTTCTGACTGCACTTTTCCAGGCTTTCGACCATCAGTCTTGCTACTCCTTCCACGCATTGATATTATTACATTGCTAATTGCTGACAGCTATAATAATTTCAGTCGATAATTTTGTTGTTTCAATACCGCGTGCCCAATGAGAGCTTAAACTGGGGTATATAGATGGGAAACTTAACTGCAATTGGTTTTTTTTAGTAGGATAGATAAAGTCTAAGATCTTTATATATTATATATTCCCAAAACTATATATCAAGACTGGAAGAGATCAATATTCTTATATATATATATATACAACCGCTTGACCCCTTTGTGCAGGGTATCTGTGAGAGCAGTCCACTCCACTCAAGCAGCCCCTTGTTGTGTACAGGTGACAAATAATGCTGAGGTAAAGGGAGCCAGTGTCTGCAGCTTATACGTTTGTTATTCATTGAATTATTATGTTATATAATTGTCCGCCCCAAAAAGTATGCAACGAGAAAATGGAATGCCACAATATTGCCAGGCACTTATGTTGGCTTACATTGTGGTCTGCGTGTGTTTGTATGTGTGTGTGTGTGTGTGTGAGAGAGAGAGTTGGTATTTGTGTGCACATAAAAGCCCTTAAATATTTTGACAGCAAATACGCCAGAAAGAAAGAGCTAGCGCTGATACAGACAGTTAGAGAGCAACAGAGAGAGAGAGAGAGAGAGAAAGGGAGCAAGAGATAGGAAGAGAGAGAGATAGCAACGGGCAGCAGCGTCAGCAACATTTTTAAACGAATTCTCATCTGTCCAGGTTGATGCATGTACATCACAGACTGTGATAAGCTATGCATGTGTGTGTGTGTGACTGTGTGTGTGTGTGTACAAAACAATTTGCTGCAAAATCTCTTCAGCACACACACACACACACACACATACGCAGAGAGACAAGCACAAACACATAACATACGATAGACACGGCAAACGTTTAAAATACGGCGCTTCAGCTGTTTGTATTGAATGTCACAGATACACACACACACATACGTGGCTAGGTGTGCATGTCGCCTACAGGCAGTTTCCTTTAAAGCACTGAAGCCGACCAAGCGCTCGAAAAAAGAAGAAAATTCCTCAAGCTTGTGCGTCCACATCGATTTTGCATTCGTAACGGGACTGTTTCGCTATTCTTTCAATATTATCCCTGCTCATGGCCTGTCAATTGTGTGTGTGTGAGTGTGTATTTTTTTTTTAGGGCGAATAGAAGTTGCGTACCCAACTCAAGCCCCCAGCCGAGAACTGTTTGACAGACTTGTGACTGCCAGGCTGATGGCATGATTGGCGATTACGTAACATTTCTGCCTGTTCCCAGCTAGCCCGCAGGCTGTTCAGCTAATAGGTAAATACAGGAAGCATGCTTGAAGCTCAACTTCCAGCAGAAGTAGCTAGCGTCAAGTCAAATAGATTGCAAGATATAGTATAGTATAGATATAGTATATAGTTTTGATCTGGGAATGTAATTATTGTAAGTCACATTCTTAAAACTTAATGAAAATAATTGTATTTCAATCGATTTGCTTTATCTTAAATCATAATTATTATCTTTGTAAAATTTTATGCAACTTAAACCAAAGTCATTATTTTTGAAAAATTTTGCTTAAAAATTAAGATATTTATCATTTTTATTTATTTCACTCAAAATAAAACTCATCTGCAATTAACGACAACTTAAGATAAGCATACAGCAGATAAAAGATACTCTGTACCTTAGAACTTCTGCTAGATCTTTAATTTCTTGCTATTTCACTTTTATAGCACAAAAGTTTTTACTTTTACTTAAGCTTGTTATGCATTTTGGCAAATTTAAGATCTTGAATTTGCCAACTTTTTTAAATTAAGTAATAATCAAAAATTGCATTCTATTTTCTACTTTTTTTTCGCTTTTACATTTCCTTTTTCGTGCTGCTTGCGTTTGCTTTCAATAGGAAACTTTTCATATAACTTGCACATAATGAGGGGAAGCGCAGAATTTCACAGTTCTTTTAAGCCAACTTGTTAGCCAACTTGAGTTTATGTAGACTGTCAAACTTTGTTTAAAGTTCCACGCAACAACAACAACAACAGCAACAACAACAACAACAGTATCCATTTTTAATAACAAAGCATTTCACTTTATTAATTTTTTGTTGTTTTATTTTGCAATGCCAAAGAGGAAAAAATTATATAAAAATATATACATATATATATATGTATACAATAAGTGTGTACCCAAGTGATATGAATCTGTGCAAAATATATTATGAGAAATGATATTGATATAATTTTCCAAGCCAAAACACAAGACTTAATGAGTTTTTCAATAAACTGACGAGTGCGGCTGCTGCTGACTTCTCTTGCCGCATTTACCTTGTCTGCCACGCCCACGCAGTGGCCTGGCTAACGAGCTGCCCATCAAAAGGTCGGACCTCTGTCAGCCCTAGCCCCAGCCTTAACTTGAACTTCAACCTCAACCCCATCAGCAAATTGCTTTTGCGGCTTTGTGGCAACATTGCCGTTACCGTCACCGTCACCGCCAACGACACCGCCGCCGCCCCCAACCTCTTGAGCCAGCTACCCCTCGGTGTCTGCATTGTCGTCTTTGAGCTGTTCGCTCCAATTTCGATTGGATATTTGCGTTCAACGTCGGCTGGCTTTAAAGCCAAAAGCCCCAAACGCACAACACGCACAATAAATTAAGCAAATTTATGGCCAACTCACCCACCAAATATTCTATCTGCTAAACCCAAAACAGCCAACCACCCAACCACCCGGCAGCCACAATCTTGGAGCTTTTGAATTCATTGATTACCACTTTCGCGTGCCAGTGGCTCGGCATTAAATTCATTGGCGTTGCCCCAGCTCGCTTACACTGTGCATCAAAATTGAGCTCTTGTCGCAAATTAACAAATATTGAAAAAGCAGCAAGAACATCAGCTAATGCCATAATAAGAAATTCCACTCAGATGAAGTCATTATGCCTAGCTACTAGTCATTACAGCGGTGCGGGGGCGTCAGCAACCTTGTAGCACAGTTTCGCATCTCAGCCATGTTGAGTTTATTAAATACTTTGGGGAGGTGCAGCTTGTCGCACTTCAATTTCGGTTTTCATTTTGCCTTGATTGTCGTGTTAGCCACCTTTAAGGAAGTGAATGAATGACTGACTGACTGACTGACTGACTGACTCACTTGAGGGAGTCCCGCTCTTTGGTGACGCGGCCAACGCACGTACGGCTTAAACAAGCTTAAGTAACGGGCGCGCGCTCGAGGACAACGTCTATAATTTCTTTCGTTGGCTCATTTCATTTGGCAGTACGCGGCGGTATTTCATTATTAATGGAACTTTGATTAAATTGCAAGTCGCCTCCATGCCATGGCATATAAAAAATTTACGATGACAAATTTACACAAATTAGTCGCATCCGGCCAACTGCCAACTGCCAATGGCCAACTGCCAACTGCCAGACTTGCTGCAGCATATTTCGCTATTTGTTTAATTTTCTTATTAGCAATAATCGAGAGACTTTGCCTTAAATATAAATCAAAGCACAGCTGAGACTTTATCGCATCTTTCTTGCTGAATCCCAAAGCAGCTCTAGAGCTCAATTAAAATTACAGTTTGCTTGTTGTTTTTCGCTCTATATTCAAGTTTGTTTTATGCTAAGAAGAAATAAAACATTTATAAAAATATTTCTTGAACTTAAAATGAAACATATATAATGCCCTTAAGTGATATGATGAAAACAATTTTATTTTGTTGATTCCAAATATGAAACAGGAAAACTGTTTCCAAAAGCAACTATAGAACCTAAAATTACAGTTCGATTGTTGTTCTTCGATCTGTCTTCAAGTTTGATTTATGCTTAAAATAAATACAAAATTTATAAAAATATTTACTTAAATAGAAATGCAACCTTTTTTATTCGCTTAAAGTAAAGTCATGTAATTTAATGGATTTTTTCTATTGATTCCAAATATGAAACAGAAAAACTGTTGATGAAATCCGGTTTTTCCAAAAGTTCGGTTGTTGGTTTTCGCTCTCTTAAAGTTTAATTTATGCTAAGAACAAATAAAAATTTTATAAAAATATTTCTTGAACTAAAAATGAAACCTTTTTAATGCTTTTAAAGAATTGCAAATATGAAAATCGCTTTTCTGTTAATGAAATTCGATTTTCTCAATCTTATCATAATTGAAAAAAAGTATTTTGTGAGACTTTTAATTGCGCAAAACCTTTTACACTTTCTAATGTGTAATTATTATTTTATGTACAATATTTCAAACTGCTCTCACACACACTCAAACCAATGACATAGTTGAGCATCTCTCTCTCTCTCTCGCTCTTTTTGCCAGATTTATTTGCTTTAATCAAACTACAAAAGCTGCATTTTAATTAAGGCTAAGCTCTGGCCGCTTGGCTCCGCCTTCGATGCTTTTGTTATTTCAATGTCTGTAACTTTGCCGTAGGGGGCGTGGCCGGCAGCTGGCTTCTGCACAGCGGACGTTTACCAAATTAAGTACAACTTACACACCCACACACACACACACACATGCCCACACAACACGCGCGCTACATCTTGAATGTCAGAGCGCCAGATACACTGCAAATAGATGCAGCTGACAGTGAGCAGCACGAGTCGAAGAAATAATATACGCCATAAGTGCATTATAATGCTAAAGCCCAAGCCAATGCCAATGCCAATGCCATTGCCAATTCGCATAGGTAGCATAGACAGGTGAAGGCAGCAGGATGATATCGAAACTGTAAACTTAAATGCCAACTGTCAATTCGCTTTGTTTTGCTTCGTCCTTGGCATTCAATTATCGTTGCAAACGAGTAACAAAAATAAATAATCCATGCTTCATTTAGCTTTATTGACTTACCTTTGCTTACCATTTGCTTCTATCGCACGTAGCGATCACAACTTGGCGCAATATTTCAGCAAGTTGGCAGCCCGACTTGATTTTTGAACAAATTCTTTATCTGCTTTGCTGCCTTCTGTTTTATCTGTGGACCGTTAAGCCGTTAAACAAACTATATTTAATATGTTAATTTGAATTAGAATTCGCCTTTGCTTTGGCATTTGCATTTGCATTTGCATTCGCTTAATTAATAGCACTGGCCTACAAAATGTTATGAATTTTTCAAACCAATTGCAGTTTGACATGCTGAATGCGAATTCTGAAACTAGAATAGATCCAGCGTATCTTTTTGATATTCTAAGCTATACAGGCAACATCTTCACTTTTTTGGCTACATTTGAGATTCTGTAACAGGGTAGCTGAAAGTGATTTTCCTCCTCTTTAAAAGCAATTTTAAAATTAAAAAAAAAATAACTTGGTTTTGTCAAAAAGAAGAAAGTATGTAGGAGGCAGAAGGGGCGTGGCAGACCTCATAAGGTATTTACAGTCGTATCACGATAATTCGTCTCCCGGTATATCGAAAACCTCACTAATTTGTACAAAATTCTGTCCCCTTGAAAAAAAATCATTCGAATTGAATATTCTTGATCAGAACGACGAGCGGAGTCAATCTATATCTAACTCTAACTTGTTCTTATTATATGCATGATTATAATTTTATATATTTATATTAATAAAATAAGAAAATGAAAAACAAGAAATTAGTAATGCAAGTAAATAGATAAAGAAAATAGAGAAAGAGAAAAATTCTTAGCAATTTCGATTGGAAAATTAAGTCATATCTAGGCACTCTCATTGATTTGCCACAGATGAACTGAAAGCAAAGATTGCAATACAGAAAGCGAAAGTTGTCAGAGGAGATGACACTATATAAATGATTAAAATTATCACATCCTCGAAAAAGATTGTGTGCAGAGTAATATGTACATAAGTAGGCTAATATAATTTTGTGATTTAGGATACGGATTTAGTTTTCGCAAAAGTAAAATGCGATTCTTCGTAACCGAAATATGTTGGCCTGTGTGATTGTCCATTTTATTATGAGCGCTGTCCAAATTTTATGAATATTTTTTAATTTATTCGCTCTGTTTTGCATTGAGAACGCATTCAACCATTCGAGTTAGCCAATTAGATTTTAATAAGCCTGTGCATACACATCAATAATTCGCAATTTTGTTGAAGTTCTCTTTTTAATCGAATTACACGTCTGCGCCTGATACGAACAGCAAACAGTTTTCACATTGTTTGTGCCATTTTTTTTCGTTTTTATATATTCTTTGTTTGGGGGAATTTAAAAAATTTCAGCGCTCATGTCAAGTGCTTATATAAATGAGGTTGAACGATTCGCTTGATGCGACACCCTTTGGGAGAATGTTCAGGCATTCAGGCTCATTTCACTAAAAGTCAACTTGATATATGGCTAATGATGTTGACAGCAAAAGTAAAGAGAGAGAGGGGGAGGGGGGAATCCTTTGCTAACAATGGCGCCCTTGTTGCTGCGACGCGCCGGCGGTTGCAACCGCCTGATGTGGCACCAACACCAACACCGCCGCACACATGGCATATCCACATAAAGAAGCTTATCCTTATCCACATACAACCGCCCGAATGTGGTTTGCTGTCATTGTGAACATCAATATTGAGCTGACACGCTTTAATGAATCAATATTGCAGATAGATGCATTTAAAGCAAAATATGAATTCTCAAATTCAGTTTATAGAAAGAGCTTAAAATTTTGATAACTCATCAAAAAAAAAACTTAAAAAAACTTTCTTGTACATATGATAATTGATCGTATTATATACGAACTCAGCAGGGTTCGAACTCTTTTTCTGATAGCTTATGTGCATACGTCAGCTGCATATAAAAGAAACGCCTCAAGGATTTCCTTAGTTAAATAATTATGATATTTAATCTGTATGCCGAAGGCGTTCAGAATGAATTTCATGTGCATTTCCATTGCAGCATTCAGTAGTAAAATAATTATCAGAAATGTGAGCTATAGAATTGTATTCAAAAGATATTTCATTACTGGAATATGTGTTGAGGAAGGTTCTATTAATTAAGGCAGTTCCGCTCCATCGCCCTTCGCAATCGAAACGCCTCATTAATTAAATTTGCATTTCCTGCGCAGCATTCTGTAATTGAATTGTGAATAAGATATTTAAGCAATATATACCAGCTGTAGAAATTTAAACAGTTATTCCTACCTTGAATATGTGGGACGGAGAGAGAGATCTCCCTCTGCTCAGCGATGAGCGCATTCATAGTTTGTGGGCTGCGCCAGTTCGTAGAATTTGCTAATAGGATTCTTAATATGCGATTAAATTTGTTGCAATAATCCGCATTCATGAGCAAATTTCATTGAATTTGCAAAAGGGAATGCTATAATTGTATTATCATCGAATGCATAATTTTAGCTCTTTATAGAGTATTATAACGTGCAGCTACTGAGCTCTAAGATTAACGGGAATAGGCAAGCAATCAGCTTAGCTCTTCCGATTGTATATTAAAACGACGTATAAAGGATTTTCTATTGAAGTTAACTTCATCTCAATGCTACAATTTCAATGCAGGTATCTAGAAGTCGTACCCTGCTCTGTTTGTTGTTTGTTGCTGTTGCCCTGAATTGATTTTGAGAATGGCCAACGTCTGCTAGCTCGCAACTGAATAAATAAACCGCTGCGTAATTGCAGCCCTCCCAGGCAAAGGGCAAGGCACTTCTGCTCCTGATGGCTGGATAAAAATAAAAATGAAAATATAACAAGCCTTTCTGAACTGTCAATGACTGTGACTCGGGTAAATAAAGTCTGATTTCCGTTTGCCCTTTCTACAACGTCAAGAGACTGTAACTCGGCATAATAGAGTCCAGTCCTCAAATGTCCTACCTTATCGAACTCGAACCACATTGTAAATGAAGAAAGCGCAGTTGCTCAACGACTTCTCTGAAAAAGCAGTGAGAGCGTTGCTATCCGACTGCAGTACACTCGCTCATGGTCCAGAAAATGCTAAATTTAATGTGATATATCATACAATATATTACCAAATAATCTATTTGACCATGAGTAGAAGGGATCAACAGTAATTGAACTGTAAAATTTTGTTATGCCAGCATTAAAACTGCGGAAGATATAGCTTTCTACCGATTTGCCACGCCTTAAAGGGGAGTTAGCTAAAAACGGCAAGATATAGGATATCCCGATTTGCCACAGCCCCAGTGGGCGTGTCCAAAAAAAAGAGAAGAGCAGATAGAGTGAGCTGAACTTTTAAGTTACTATAACTCGTGTAATGAAAGTCAGCAGCTTTTAAAATTTTTCTAAAATCACAATTGACTTATCAAAAACTATCGATCAATTTGTTAATCGATAATTTTTAAAACATGTTTTATAAATTTATTTTAGCTACAACAAAAAGTTTTTAAAAATACGAAAAATATGCCAAGCACAACTAAGGTCTACAAGCTAGCCCCACATATATCGCTAACTAATCGATAACTATCGACTAGCTAGGCAACTTCGGCCTTGAATTAACGTAATTGCGACAGCATCAACTATGCAATACCTGCATTCCCCCAGTCAATGCGACGGCTGGCATGTTTATATAATATTATCCATTTACTGTGATTACTAATGGATGGCGTTGTCAGATTTTTCCATTCATTGAAAACTACGCAAGTCCTTTGCATATGTGTCTCTGTGTGTGTGTGTGTCTCTGTGTCTTGTTGCCTTCAATCAGCTAATAAGACCATCAGAATGCATTCGTGCTCATTACCTAGTCTCTGCATGCCAAAAAATGCTCGGTATTAATCAGGTGACTAAAGGCCATTTGGCATACAGAGCAGAAAAATCAGCAAGCATATCAATTAGCATTGTGATTCGCTCTGATTCAAGGTCACAGTGAACGCCGCACAGTTTCGGTGCCCCGAAAAGTGTGCTCTTAATTATGCAGCTTGTTAGTGCCATAAAAAAATTACCAACAAGAAGAAAACAAAAATCTCGTTAGTTGAAAGAGCCCGACTAGCAGATACCCTGTGTAAAAGAAAAAGTAAAACATAAACTCAGCAGCTGAGTATTTAATAATAGATGTATATCAAATTTGGTCTGCGATTTCTATTGATATCAACAAAATGGGCACAGATTTGGGAAGCAAATTATGAATTTATACTACGTTAGGTATTCAAGTAGATATATATACAATTTCAAGTTTTTAGCTTTTAGATTTTCCGAGATTGACGGAATTGCAAGCACTTGCTCGAAAACATTTTACCCTGAATGTCCATTTTTAATGGGCTCAAACTCCCAACCGGTTGGCAGCTAGAAAATTATTATTTTTATTTATATACAAATATATTTTCTTTTTTCTGGGCCCAAGGCCAACAAGAGAGTGAGAGAGAGCGAGAGAGAACGAGTGAGGAGCAAGGTGTTGCGCCTTGTGCAATGTGCAGAAGTTTTGGCAGAACGTTCTGCAAATGTTGTCTGACTACATGTTGCTCACGGGCTGAAGCCAACTTTTGTGATGCTTGAGCATGTGGCATGTGGCGTGTGGTATGTGGTATGTGGCATCTAGCAAAGGGGCACTTTAACGCACACACAAAAGTTCACATAGACAATGCCAGTTTTCACTTAAAACGAACATTTGCAATCGGTGATTGAGGTGCAGCAAAGTTTTACGGAATCTATAGAAGCATGTGTTTATGTCAGAAATTTTGAAATACCTAAGATTATTTACAACTAACTAGAAATAATTTAGTTTTGTGCAAGTTTCTCTAATTCTTTATACAACTGCAATTATTGAACATGAAAACTTTTGTCAAGTCCTTGATATAAATGATATCTCCGAGTGCAGAGCATTTCCTTTTTTCCATTTTTTGTGGCAAAAGTTCTGTTGGATTTGACCAAATTTAACAGGCCATCGAAGCGAGAAGGCGACAAAGTAAAATTGTGTAAAAAAAAAGAAAGAGTTTGAGTTGAGTTTCAGTTGCAGACAACAACGACTTTTGTTGAATGTTGCCCAAAAGAAATCCAAAACAAACCACAAAAAATTTGTGTTCCAAACAGCCCACAGCCGAGTGCGATTCGTGACCACCTAGCCACAAGGAAAACCTCAGCCCAACGCGATGTCCGACAACAAAGCCAGCGACAACAGTAGAGGAGCACCAGCTCCGAGTGGCAGCCAGGTGCCGCCTCCACAGTATATCATAACGACGCCCAGCGAAGTGGATGCCGACGAGGTGAGATCCGTTGCAGATCTGGAACTCAGCTCCCCCAGCGACGACAATGTCTTTGTCGTCGGCCTCAGCGAGCAGCAGCAGCAGCTGCAGCAGCAGCAACAGACAAAGCTAATGCACACACAGAAGTACAGCCAGACGTCGAGCTCGTCGAGCACCAGCAGCAAGTTGGCAACGCGCTCCTATTCCGTGACCAGCAGCAGCAGCAGCAGCACCGCCGCAGCAGCGGCACAGCAACTGCAGCAGATGCAGCTGCAGCACAGCCAACAGAAGGTCATGTCCAGCAGCACACGCAGCCAGAGCCTGCAGTCGAGCGCGATTGTGAGTGAGCAGAGTGGGCATATGTTGAGCACGGCTGCGGCTCTGGCCCAGCAGCTGAAGGCGCAGTCGTCCACCTCGATCATTACCAGCGAGCAGCGCAGCAGCACCAGCAGCAGCACCACCCGCTATGTCAGCTCCAGCACACAGGGCGCCAGCACCACCACCGGCGCCATCAAGTCCAAATTCCAAAGTTTCCTCCAACAGCCGGAGGCTCACGGATTTCTAACTGCTCACCAGAAGCACGTCCGTCAGTTTGTGCGCTCCACCTCGGCCCATTCGGAGGCGGCGGCAAGCGTGACACCCGTCAGTGGTGCTAGGCCAGAGAAATGCATACGCAGCGCCTCCACCCAGATCGATGACGCATCGGCAGCCAGCGGCGATGCCGAGCAGGGCATACATATGTCCATGTCCAAGCTGGGATTGCAACAGTCCTCCTCGATACTCATATCCAAGTCGGCCGAGACCATCGAGATGAAGAGCAGCTCCTCGTCGGCGGGCATGCGCACCCAGCTGACCCTCAGCGGTGGCTTTCTGGCACCACCCAATCGCAAGATTACCATACTAAGTCCAATACATGCCCCGCCGGGTCTGCACGATATGCTAAAGCGAGCGGGACGCTCGCCCCTATCGCCACGCATCAGTTTCCCGGGCAGTGAGGTGGATCTTTTTGGGTAAGTCCAACAAGAGTTTTATTAAAACCTCAAGGAAAATTTTATGAAATATGAATCAAAGGAATTGCATACAGTACAGAAAATATCTTCAGTCTTATAGAAGACAACAATTTTAGCAGACATTCCATAAATCTGTAGAGCAACATCAACAGAATCTATATAGATCTGGCTGTATGCTAGTTAGTTTTATTTACTTATATTGAGGGAATATCCCTTGTAACATACAGCTTATAGTCCTTTTCCTCTTTAAGTAATTTCCCTTCTCCTTATTGAATTGAAAGCAACAAGTACTCATAAATAATAATAGGTTCTTAGTCTGCGTTACATGCACATATTTTGTGCCATAAAAAATGTCATCAAAATCAAACAATTTAAACAAAGTTGTTCAAGAATGCATTGAGCTCTGAGACGAAGCAGAAGTTGAGTATGTGAGTATATGCTTGTATGTGTATGTGTAGAAGTAAGGTATAAGGCTTAAGACCGCAGCAGAGTGGAGGCTAATCCATAAAAGATTGCTACTGTTAGTACAAGCATAGATTAAAGCTACAAACTATCAATTTAACTTTTTACGTCCTGAACGCATTGAAAATGGGTTTTTTCTGGGTATGTTGGTTTGTGGAAATGTATGCAACTTGCAGAAGCAGTCGTGTGGACCGACTACATAAAGTCTATTTATGCTTAATCTGGATGAAGAGCGGTGTCAGTCTAGTCCGGCCTGTCCGTGCTTTCTTCTGTCTGTCCGTCTTTCCTTCTGTCCTTCCGTCCGTCCTGTCTTCTGTCTGGTCCTCCTTCCTTCTGCCTGTCCGTCTTTAATTCTGTCCTTCCATTCTGTCTTCTGTCTGGTCGTCCTTCCTTCTGGCTGTAAGTCCTTCTTTCTGTCCGTCCGTCCTTCCTTCCATCTATCTGTCTTTTTTTCTGTCTATCCGTTCTTTCTGTCCTGTCTTCTGCCTCTCCGTCCTTCCTTCCATCTATCCATCATTCTTTTCGTCTGCCGTCCTTCCTTCCGTTTGCCCGTCCTTCCTTCCGTCAGTCCGTCCTTCCTTCCGCTTGTCCGTCCTTCCTTCTGTCTGTCCTTCCTTGCTTATCTCTGAGCTTTAAACTTCAAACGTTAAACGTTATTCTAGTCTAATTCAAATCATCGTTAACCTTTTTAATTTGCATGAAATTGATTCCAATAATTATTGAGCTTCAGTTATTAGAGCACATCTATAGCAGGCACAAAGTTATTGATGGGGTTTAAGAAAAAGAAGCAAAGCAGTGTTCATATATACATAAATATTTAGTTAGTGGATAAATAAAATATTCAAGTAAAATAAAGTATTAGTTAATAGAACACAATAGAAACAGCTGTGCATGATGTTCAGGGTATCTACTAGTCGGTCACGCTAGACTAGACTACTCTCACTTGTTTTCATGGCCTTAAAAGTAGACAGCACTTCACTTAGCCTGAAATTTGAACTCGTATTTTTCATACCCAGTTGTCTGTCTACCTGTTCAAAAGTTATCTCAGTCCAACTCAATTTTCACACATACCACAGACTCCCCTAAAAAATATATGTGAAGCACATACATATTTGAAATGTATGTCCAGAGGGATATAAAATATGCAGCATACCACAAGCAAGAAAAGAAGAAGAAAAATTGAACTTTTGTTTCTGCATAAACTTGATAAGCTCAAGGCCAGCTCTCCCTATTAAGGAAAAACACTAATTGGTTGCATAAGACGGATTTGCACTGAACGTTTTTCGAAGAAAATGTACAATGCAAAATACAAAATGAAAATTGAAAATTCTAACGATTCAGATGAAATTCAGATGTCTTGTATTTCCAGGAAGTGCAAACTAATTATAATTGCTCTTTAAACATATTATGGCTTAACTTTAGTGAACTGTCGCAAGATGGCGCTGCAGGCGAAGCTTTTCAATATAATTAAATTGTCAACAATAAAAGTTTTGGGATAATTTTCTGTTTACGTATTTAAAAGTTGAACACACTTTGACACCAAATCGCTTAACTAATGCGCATTGTTCGACAACAACAACTAGAACAACAACAACAACTAGAGCAACAACAACTTGAACAACAAGAACAAACAGCTGTTGATTAACAACATTGTCGAGCAGCCGCATTCCATTTGCCAGCTCTAACCCCGTCCGGCTAATGAGCTTGTTTATGTCCGCATCCGGGCTCAGGTCCGTGTCCGTGTCCGTGTTCGTGTCTGTGTTCGTGTCCGTGTCCGTGTTTGTATCCGGGTCCTTGGCCCGTGCGCGGAATTTGTTTGTGAAATGCTCATCTTGTTGTTAATTGTTATTTTGGCTGCGGGACAAATCGCGCATACGCTCCGTGTGCGCTCCAAATGTCATTCGCAGTTCGACAGTTGCCAGTTGTCAACGTCTGTCCCCTGCGAGTCCCCACTGTCCCCTCCCTGCCCAGATCGTTGTCAAAATGCCAAAAATGTTTGTCATAGTCGTATAATTAAATTTAAATGTTTTCGCTCGAGTCGTGGCATCAACACAGACGCAAAAAGAGAAAGCGCACGCGAGAGAGAGGGAGAGAGGGAGATAGAAAGAGGGATACACAGGTATATGAGAGGGCTTAGCCACGTTAATTGCAAGTTAAAAATTATGACAATTCCCTGGCGACAGTCGCCAGTGGCCATAAAATATACGCATAATTAAAAGGGAAAACCTATTGAAGCGAAATATATTCATTATAAAATCGAGCGATTATCGAAAATGAAACGAAATACGATTTGCAGTTGGCAGCGATGCGGTCTTCCATTTGACAAAACTTAATTAAACACCTGTCAGCCGCTGCTCACATTTGTTTGCCCAGCTATTAATATAATATATATGATTATTGCATCTTTTTTTCGCACATTTCGCCATATTGATCCATTATAAATAGAACATTCGCTATGCAAAAAAAAACAACTTGCATTCATATATTTAAATAAATATTGGGAGAGTGCGATACGCCAATAGCTCACTTATTGTCAGCTTAAATTCATGACATATGGATCATGACAAATTGAAATAAAAAATAAACATTTTTTCACCTTTTATTATTTTGCATAAATTTCAGCACGGCAATCGCTGAAGCTTAATTTAAAAACAAATAACAACAAAATGCGTTTAACGCTACTATGAACTATCGACCGACGCAGAAATATCCTAACTAACCTAAATATCAAATAACCTAACCTATTACAAGCAAATACATAAACTTGAAAGATCTTAAAGAGAAATATCGAAAAAGAGATATATAAATATTGAATATTTTTCCATATAGTTCAATATAGTGTAAGGTAAAGTAAGTTACTTGAGAATATCGATATTAACACACTAAAGACTTTAAGTCAAGACCTAGTTCAGTAGGTGACGTCTGAGTCTTTTACTATTTTCAGTGCAGTTCTTCAGGCTGCAATACCTAGAAGTAGATATAAAGCAAAAATATACGTATAGAAAGATATAGATATAGGTATAGATACAGGTATAAAAAAACTTAAGCTGTTATATTCTTGATTTTCTTTCAATAGTATAAATTGTATTTAGATTCCGATATAATATAAAGGTTTTCGAAATGTATAGCACTCTAATAGATTGTTGTTTCGATCAATAACATCAGAACGATATATATAATATAAATATATATATAGATAAATATATAAAAATATGAAAAAATAAATATATATACATATATATATATATATAAAGATATATATATATATATATATATGTATATATATATATATATATAATATATCATATAAATCCGTTCGTTTGCTTAACAAAATAAAAAATATTAAATTAAAATGGAAATTAAAAAGTGTTTTCTTTGCAAACATTAATGAAGCATCAAATAAAATTAACACGCACCTAAAATAACTAATTAAATCATATTTACGACCAATTAGGTTGCGCTCCTGCAGTCTGAAAATAAGTTTCTCTACACACATTTGCCGATTTACAATCAATTAGGCAACTAAAATGAATATAATCACATTATTACATGCAAATTTTCAATAAAAAATTTTCCCCAGTTTTTCACTTAAAGGTAAATCGAATTTACGAACTGCATTTTCAGTAACTCAATTTATATAAACAACACATGTTAAGTTAAGTTAATTATATGGAGGATGTATTTAACTTAAGCTGCATATATTTATATATATATATATATTTTTTTTTATTTGGAAGTTAATATTAAATTTGAAATATATAAATATTTATATACATTCATATACAATGTATTTATTTGTATATGCGTACTTGAAAACATAATTAAATAAATTTTATATGTATGTATATTTATTTGATAAACTGAATAAATTGAACTGGAGTTAAAATCTAGAGAATAAAACATGAAGAAAATGTTTCCGATCAGCCGAATCGGTCGATTTCTGACAAAGTAATAGATGTTTGAAAACAGAGACTCAAGACTATCACTACTCACACTTGTCAAAATTTGTGACATATTTGACATGAAATTTTGTCAAAATTTAGATCTCTCAGAAACACTTTCAAAATTACTTTTTATGCTTATATTAACGTAAAGAACTTTTTAAAAAGAATTTTTTTTTATTATTAGATACTAATTTAGCTAAAGCTGATATAATTCCCGAAAAAATTTAAAATTTTTTATTTTTGGCTGAAACATAAATGTAGAAACAATTTAGAGGATAAAACATTAAGAAAATGTTTCGGTTCAGCAAAATTGGTTTATTTTTGACAATATTATGGAGGCTTGAAGACAGGGTCTAGGGACAGTCACACCGCACACTTGTCAAAATTTAAGACAATTTTGAGATAAAAATTGCCCAAAATTTAGATACCCTCAGAAACACTTTTAAACACTTTACTTTTAATACTAATATTAGCATGAAGAACTGTTTTCAAGTAAAATTTAAAAATGACAAAACAAAAAAAAATGTAGAAAAAATAACAAGATTTGCCCTGAAAAATATCGAAAAAAAATTGATTGAAATTGAAAT
This sequence comes from Drosophila gaucha, assembly GCA_035045545.1. Lineage (NCBI taxonomy): Eukaryota > Metazoa > Arthropoda > Insecta > Diptera > Drosophilidae > Drosophila > Drosophila gaucha. The sequence goes on from JAWNOY010000035.1 coordinate 1,353,475, forward strand.
TTAGAAACCAACTAAAGGATAAAACATCTAGAAACATCTAGTTTCGGATCAGCAAAATAGATCTATTTCTTACAAAGATATAGCGGTTTGAGAACAGAGCCTCAGTACTCTCCTCTCACAGATATAGAATAGTTTTCTCTATTCTCGATAAATTTGTAGAAGAAGTCAATTATAAGCATATTTGTTGATTTTGTCGTGCTGATGAATATATATACTTTATACAGTCGGAGAGTATAGTAACATAAATATGTATAGAAAAAATATATATAATAAAACTATAATATACTTATATACAAATTTATAAAGAAAATTATTAAATAAAAATATTTTAAAAAAAAATTTAAGTAAGAGAAACTAAAAGATATATACAGTGAAAGCTCTTGTCGCGAACAGCTCCCGCAAGATTTTTACCATGATTTTCATACAAAATAAATTTTGTTGCCCCACACACACACACATATATATATATATATACATATATACATATATGTAATGCAACTAATGAACTCTCTAAGCGCGTCTCGACTTTAGCTTTTTGCTTTGTGGCGCATGCCATAAGCGCGAGTATAAGCATTCCGGCGGCTTTGTTAACAGGAATTCAGATGTTAACTATTCGATGTTGGCTTTAAATTCCGAGTAAGGGCCACGCAGCAGCAGCACCACGCCCCACCTTTCGCACAACTCTCAGAATGTGCACATAAATCTCTTTAAGCCAAGGGCTCAACTTTTGCGCTTTATGTATGCGTGACTTATGTTTACAGTTTATTTATTATTTAAAACATAACAGACAAATGGGCCTGGCACAACAAAGATACAAATAATTTTTAAAGACCAACAGCAACAGAGCGAGACAGACTGAGTAATAGAGAGAGAGAGAGTGAAGCTTACACCTCTGGGGAGCCATTGCCCAGGGATACTTTCGAGTTTCACTTTGACTTGGACTCCATTTATATATGTCCAAGTATTTTTCAATACCCTGCTCCACCTCGTGCCCGCCCAGTGGGCATTTCTAATGCCAAATTAAACTGAGCAGCTAAAGGCGTTTTGGGAGCTCGATTAGAGGCCAAGCGGAAGCAGCGAACTTGCTCCCGCGCCAACTCTGGATCCAATGACAAACAGGCAAACAAAGGAAATACACACACAAAATGTGCCACCAAGATGCGGGTGGCCCGCGCCTATACGAGCTTGGTAGGCGGGGGCTTTGTTTTGGCTAAGAAAAAACCCTTTTAAGACGCAGGCGGGCCGCAACGCGCGTGCCTTTTCGTTTGTATATATTAAATGCGCATTGCATACTTTTTGGCGATAATGAAGGCATTTTTGCGCGAACGAGAACAGTATAATTTGGGGGCGTGGCAGAGATAACCCACAAGAGAGGAAGAAAGGGAGAGACTCTCTCAGTCTCTCTCCACATAGAGTGTGTGTGTGTGTGTGTGTGAATGTGTGCGTCAATTAACTGCGCAACGAAATTAAATTCTTCTAGCTTCATTTTAAATATATATTTTACAATATATCTGGCATATTTGGTATATAAATATATGTACATATGTATATATATATATGTTTAGCTGGGTTCAACTGTAATTCACGCACAATCCGACTCCCTGGAGCGCTGTTTTATTGTACCTTTTTCTTAATTCCATGTAGTTTCTATGACAACCCGAGCAATTCTTTATAGAATGGCATTTGAATTCATTCAAATTTCGCTTTTGCTTGCTTTGTTTGTTAGCTCAAAGAGATATTTGCATGATTTATGCTCATTCAGATATTCCAAATAAGCTAATATCATAAAAATTGCAATGCAATTCAGCTAAAAGGGTTAAATTTATATTTAGTTTAAGTTAATGAAGACAAAAGTTGAAATATTGCGCATACGCCATGTCGCACAAAAGCTAAATAGTTGCGAATCTCAACTAATTAAGCTGAGCATGTTAAATGCTTGAATAATTGACATTAAAAGAGAATAAGCGAGAGAGGGAGGAGGAGAGAAAGGGAGAGAGAGCGAGTGAAAGTGGAAAAGCGGCTGCGAAAAACACGCTTCGGGGCTTGGAGCTGCGGGCAAGGCAGGCCACAAAGTATGCAACGCTGTGCTGCACATGAAAGGACGACGCAGCGCATAGACAGAGAAGTGGACAAAGCGACAAGCGGACAGACAAACAAACGGACAGACAGACCAGCGAGCCAGCGAGAGAGCTGCAAGCAAAGACCTTCAATAATGTCACAAACACCGCTAAAAAAATGTAGAAAAAAAATTAGAGAATAAAAACTGAAAAGAAGAAAGAAAAAAAACTAAGCAAAGTAATTCATGAGTTGAATATGCGCGACTGGCAGATTTCCTGTACACAAATTATAACAACAACTTATTCTTTTTTAATGTCGCTTTACTTTTATAAATATCTTAACATATTAACCATTTTAGATAAAATTTGAGATACATTTTAGGTAAATTTTAGATACATTTTATATAAAATTTTAAATATATTTCAGATAAAATTTTAGATAAATTTTAGATAAAATTTTAGATAAATTTTAGATAAAATATTAGACAAATTTTAAATAAATTGTAGATAAAATTTTGAATTTAAGATACATTTTCGATAAATTGTAGATACAATTTTAGATAAATTTGAGATACAATTTTAGATAAATTTGAGATAAATTTAAAAGTCGAAATAGCATAGCTATAAGTCAAAGATTCCCTATACAGATGGGTGCAAGAAAAAACTGGAAATTAATTTTTATCTATTTTTTTTAAGAAAAGATGTGAAAGAAACAGAAGATCGAGTAATTTACATACAACATTTTTATTTCTTATGAGTACGAAAGATAAAGGCAAATTTTTAAAGCTAGCTAAGATAAAAAATATATATATACATATATATATATACCTGACATATCTATTTGCATACACCCTTATATCTATATAGATATATCTTTATAGATATATCTTTATATCTTTTATACATATATATCTGTCGCTACATCTCCCGCTATATACCTCGTTCTGCACAACTTCTGTGAACCCTTTTTATTCATTTTTAATGGATGCAAGGTATTCAAGGAAATCCATCAAATATCAGCAAAAATTCAAGTGCAATTCAAGCCTGTCAATAGGGCAGCCAATAGTGGAGCCAGCAGTGGGTTGGGCAGTTGAGGTGGGTGAAAAGGGCAAATCGAGTGGCAGCTGCCGTTCGTCTTGAATCAGCAAAGCAGCGTGCTTTTGTTTGCATTTGACTGCTCGAGAAAAACTCAAGATTGTAATTACATAATACACTTTAATGCGCATTAGAACTAATAGCTCGACGAGTTCAATCAGAGTCCTTAACAGTGACCCACTGGAGACTGCAAACAAGCGCTAAGCAGAAGCTTTTCAACTTGAAAAAAACAACCGTTGGAAAGCTTTAAACTTTACACATAGCTTTTCACCTCAGCCAACTTTTGGCCCAAAAAGTTCTCGGCGCTTCTTGAAAGCTTCGTGGAAAATGTTAGAAGCTTTTTCTGACTACGGTTCAGGAAATCAAGCTAAAGCTTCGAAAAGCTGTTCAAGTGAAATTATGCTGAAATGGAAAATGTGAAAAAGCAATAACTGGTGAAAAAGAGCTTTTAATAGTGCTCCTTTGCTGTCTAGATTTAATAATTGAAAAGCAAATAGAGCTTAATGAAATAAATGTATTATCTATATATACATCAAAGCTTCGAAATTCAATTTGTACGGAGGCAAAATAAGGAACGAAGAAAAAATGAAATTAAAATGAAATTATAAATAAATTTTAATGAAATTAAATAAACTATAATTTCAATATAAAATTGTAGCTTCCTTTAAGTTTTGCTTGTTCTTTTGCAGCAATCTTATATTTTTCTAAGTTATGCTGAATATTAAATCAAGACTAGGATATAGATTTAGTTTTTTCTGATTTGCCACGCCCCAAAGAGGCGGATATATATCATTGTTGATAAATTTGTGGAAGAGGTCAAGAGGAGCTTATTTGTCTATTTTTGGGATTCCTGTCAAATTGTAGAAAATACAGTTTTTACCGATTTGCCACGCCCCTAATTGGCGTAGCTTTATAAACCATATCTTTTTGTATTAGAGTGGGATAGTCAATTACATATTCCAAATTTCAAGTCTTAAACTTGGAAAGTGCCAAAGTTTTCCCTACTGAAACGATTCCTGAAACCAATCTGGCCCATGGGATCTATATGATATAGTCATCCGATCCAGATGATTCCGAATAGCAGAATATGTACAAAATTTCTGATTTAGTAACGGGTGTGTAAACATTCAAAAAATTAAGAAAAAAAAACTGATTTCCATAACTGAGGTGTTTTTACTTAGTTTGTTTCTTTATAATATTTTAAGACTATGTTTTGCATTAGCAATTACAAATTGCTCTTTTTTCTGCGTCTGTCATTACCTTTTCAAACATCTCGGGTGTTATAGCATTGATTTCGGCACGAATGTTCGCCTTAAGCTCAATAGTCTGAGGCTTGTTGGCGTAAAATCTACTTCATAGAAATATAAGTCCGGGGGGGTTAAGTCAAGCGACTTGGGTGGCCAGTCAATATCGCCTCTTTCTGACAGCAGACGTTCTGGGAATTTCTGTTGCAGAAGCTGGATTGTTTCATTGGCAGTGTGGCATGGCGCACCGTCTTGATGATACCAGTAACTGACTATACCATTATTTCGCATTAGCGGGCAGGCATAGTGAGCCAACATCGACCGATGTCGTTTTTCATCGAAAAAGTATGGCCTACTGATGATTTTTTTTTCCGGTCATGCAATGGCGTTTCATGCATCTCGTGTGGATTCTCAGTTCCCCAAATGCGACAATTTTGCTAATTAAAGCTACCAGAGAGGTTGAAATATGCCTCGTCAGTCATTAAAATTGTGAGTGTTAAGTTTGAGAAAGATTGAATGACTATTGACTATACTATTTAAGCGCGTTCTTTTGGTGTAAAGCGATCCATGGCTAAGAATTCACTAAATTAAAGTTTCGATAACATAACTATGGTGAAATTTATCGATTGGTAAATGACAAAGCTATGCTATGTTTACATACCAAAGCAAAAGAAAGACAGACATACAGACAGATAGACATTTTTTAAAACAGGACAGAAAACAGAACACAAAACTAAACTTTTAATATATATGTATACATGTGGGATAGTTAGTTGTATCCCTCATATTTATTATGATTATATTAATTATTTTGATTATATTATATTAGAATATAAGATAGATAGATTAAATCTCGGCTTCCAGCTTTCTCAACTTTGACTTCACCTTTTCGTCTCTGTCGGCCTTCAACTTAATTGAACTTCACAACTTGACTTCTTCTTCTCGACTATCGATCAGCCAACACTTCTTCGTTGTGTACAACTCTGCGGCATGGTCCTGCCACCTCGTTGCACTGCTACTCTTCGTTACATACATACATGTATATTAAAGCGATTTCAACGTATTATCAACAGTTTCGTATAAACTTGATCTGTGCCCCTTGTTTTGAGTATTTTCTGGCACCTCGTAATTATGGCAGCAGATACCATGTCGCTAAAGCTCGATATACGATAAATCGATAACCTAGGATCACAGTTACTATACATTTTAAGTGGAGATCTGATAATTATAAGTCCGATTCCACTACATTCATCGTTAAAACAAGAATATATATACTTTATGTGATCTGCCACGCTTTTTTCTGCCTATTAGACTACAAAAAATGAGAGATCTGTCGGGAAAACGGCTGAAATAACAACACTGATGTATATACCTTATATGCCTTGAAAGCTATGAAAAGCTTGGAATGTGACTCTTAAAGTCACATTCTTAGGGCTAAGTCTATAATTATTACATAAATATATACATATATATAATTTACTATATATTATAAGAATTGAGTATCTAAGATTTTGATACAAAAAAAATAAAACAAATTTATATCCTATATATGTTAATCAAACTTTAATTTATTGACTAATTTCTTGCCTTCTTTTGTCTTTACAGGTAAGTTAAAGTCAAGTCTTTGCTGTTATCACTGATATTACCTGGTAAGCTAAGCCAAAATCTTTATATATAGTATGTAAAGAACAAGAGTGAAGCATGGAAAAGTCGCTTGAATTTTCATGGTATTGAAGTGAAATTTAGTTTCGGCATTAAATTGATTCAGAACATTGCGTATACGCAGCGTGGATGGCGACTGAAAAATACAGCTAACACACGCCCTTTTCGGATGGCCTGCGGGGGCGTGGCACAGTGCGTGGCTGCGATGTCGATCTGAGGCCGTAAAAACAATCAGCAACACGTTGAAGCTCGGAATTTGTGTTCGCGTTTTTTTGCAGCTTTTTCTGATTAACTTTTTGCGGGCGTTTTACATGCAGCCGCTTGTTGACTTGCAACAACCCCAAGAGTGGTAGGGGGGAGGGGGGTGCAGGGCGTGTCTGTGGGGCAAGCTAACGCCTGGCCCCAAGCTGTGGCCGTTTGTGTTATCAAGTGCAACATGCACAAAGAAATACAAGAGCAGAAGAAGAAAATAAATAAATGAGAAAAATATTTTGTGAACGTATGCAATTTGTTGGCTGGCTACTGCCCAGCACGCCCACCCGCTGGGCAGGAGCTGCAGTCGAGTTTACTTTGTGCCATGGCCATAATAAACATGTATGCAGCAGCAGCACACACACACACAGCGAGAGGAGGAGGAGAGAGAGAGACGGCACTAGGCGAGCAAATCTCAAACAAAAAACAGAGTTCAAAGCGCAGGAAATTGAAAGCATTAAAATAAACGAAAGCGAGATGAAATATTTGATTAGAAAGCACCGACAACCGAATACGCTATGAAATGCATAAAGTTTCAATTTTAAGTATATGAAATATTTTTCAAAAAATGTTAAATTAATTAAATTTTATTATAACATAGAATGACAACAAAATTTAACTGTTTACAGGCCATACCCAAATCCCATTTACAGGGTATATTAGTGTATGAAGATGCTCTAATACTTTTTGCTTTTTTACCAAATTCCTTTACTTCAACTATTTTCTTTTGCTTATCAAATTTGACTAGCAACAAATATAATAAATTCTCAAAGAGAATCGCTTATTTCTAGAGAATTCTCGGAAAAACTTCACTTTATGGAAATTTGTTAACTAGATACGAAATGCTGTTAACATTTGCAAAGTACCCAAAAATCTCGAGCAACAACAACAGCAACAGAAATTTACAGACCAAAGCTGAATGCTATGTGATTGTTGTTTTTGTTGCTTGCTATTGTGGGTCCACTGTATCTAGTATATCTGTAAAGCGAGTGCCTCCTGGGTGCCATTTTCCATTCATTATTTAGTTGTTCAGCCCTTCGTTGTTGTTGTTGTTGTTGTTGTTGTTAAAAGCACAAAGCAGACAGCACACAACAGCAGCAAAAGCTGAGTAAAAAGTTAAAACACAGAAGACAAAAGAACAAAAAGCGCAGAGATTGTTAAATGCTCTTCTGTGAGGCAGAAGTGAATGCAGAGTGTTATCGATAGATGTAAAGTGCTCTTCTGTTTGGCAAAAGAGATGCGTATTGTTATCGATATATTCAAAAATCAATATAAAGTGCTCTGTAATCGATATATAGTGTTCTGCTTCTGTAAGGAAGAAGTGAATGCAATTATCGATAAATATAAAAATTGATTTATAGTGTTATTTTTGTAAGATAGACGTGAATACAATATGTTACCGATAACTATAAGATGATGAAGCGATGTTTATTATTATCGATATGTTGAGTAATCGATTTATAGTGCTCTTTCTGTAAGACAGAAGAGAATACAATAAGTAACCGATAAATGTAAAATAAAGAACGAATGTTTATTGTTATCGCTATATTGAGTAATCGATTTATAGTGCTCTTTCTGTGATGCTGAGGAAGCCGTTAATCGTAAGTGCCGTTTTACCTTATCGATAAGAATTATTTATCAATGCAGATAGTTATTTTACAATAACCTTTTATACTATTTATCGATACATATACTTATCGATTTATATGGACCTCTTCTGTGACGCAAAACTGATACGTGATCCTTGACTGCTCTTTATCGTTATCGATATATGATGGTACTCTCCAATGCATGCAAGTAAAACTTACATCAGTTAATCGCTATCGATTTATTCATTTATCGATATTTTGAATTAGCTTTTACTTGTATTTGTCGTAATCGATGTATACATATATCGATATATTATATATAGTGCAGTCACTCGGTATATATATATATATCATATATATATATATATATGTATTAATCGATATTTAGTGCTGTTGTGTGATGCACAAACGATAAGTTAAGAAATAAACTGTATCTTGCGTTCATTCTTATCGATATATGTATATTTATCGATTTATATAATACTTTTCTAAAATGCATAAAAAACAAATGAATCAATGCTGCTCTTATCGAAAAAAAATATATAACTTATCTGGTCGTCTATCGTTATCGTCATCAGATTTCAAATATCGATTCTATATAAGTAAATTCTATGAAAAATCTAGAAAATCTAGAAAGCTAGAGATAAGAATAAAGATTTATATGAGTGATTTTCAAATGGGACAAACTCGTTGCCAACTCGACTTAGCCCGCAGAAGGCCAAAGGGCGCGAAGTGTATCTTTGGTCCAAGAGCGAACCGCAGGCTCATCTTGACAGATCTTAGCAGTTGGGCGGGTTTATGCAAATGATGGCAAAGGGCAATGCTGTTGCTGCTGCTGCTGCTGCTGCTGCTGCGAAGCTGGCAAGTGACAAGCCCCCCAGCTAGGCTATAAAACGTAAAAGTAAACGTAAACGCAAAGCTGAACGGAACCAGGAAGTGGATGCTGGTAGCCAGGTGGCCAGGTGTGGCCTCTTGCCCAGCTACAGCTGGCCTCATAAAAATTTGCCACCGCGGCACAAATATCAGCGCATCCGATTGCCCATTGTTGTTGTTGTTGTTGTTGCTGGCAATTTTCATTTAAGCCAAGTGGCCCGCTGATGGATAACTCTCGGGGCCTCGAGTAGCAGGCACCGGATAATTGCAATGCGAACCTCGAGCGGAGCAGGATGAAGGGAGGGAGGGAGGGTCGAGAGCGTCTCCTACACTTTGTGTACGCCTGCTTATTGGATTGCTGCTGGGCAAGAAAAGAAATTTGAAACTTTCCGGGCAGACGCTGGATGGACCACTCAACCTGACATACCAGCGCACACCTGACGCACCTGAGCCAAGCTCAAGAGTCCAATAACGTAGAAATGTCAGCCAACTGCAGCGCCTGTCACCTTCAGGGGGTCACTTGGCATTGGGTTACCCAAAACCTGAAGCCTAACGAAATTCGCGTGACTTGAGGTTGGGCACAGGGGATTGTAATAATACTGATAGGGAGAGAGGGAGGTAGCGAGAGAAGAAAGGGGTTGATTGTAATCAAGTCATCAAAATTTGTAATTACACTAACTAACTAAATTGGCTAAGCGACATATTTATATTACTTTTCATTATTATATTGTATTATCCAAAGTGCAGTTAGGGCATTATGATGTTACAGAAATTAGAGTGGACCAATGACTACTATTATATGAATTTGTATTATATTATATAATTATTATATTACAATATGGTATTATATTATATGTAACCTTCAAGTCATCAGATATAGGGTTCGAACCCTACTGAGCTCGTAATTAATCCGATCAATTCTATCAACAAATTGGCTTGACAGTTGAAAATCAAAAATAAATAAAAAAAATATAAAAATCAAAATCAATAACAACTAGAATATTTTAGATATAGTTTTCTCTGGTTTGCCATGAATAGTTCAAGTTTGACGTATTTGAAAATTTTTGTGAAATTGGGCATAGTTTAATATACTATATTTTGTTGTATGGGGTTGGGACACACAAGTATTTACCCCAAATTTCAAGTCTTAAACTTTAAGTATTCCCCACTAAAACAATTTCTAAAACCGATCTGTCCTATGGGTACCATAGAATATAGTCATCCAGACAGACAGACCGACAGACGGACAGACTGACATGGCTATATCAAGTCAACTTGTCGTGCTGATGAAGAATATACAGTCGAATACCGTATGTCGTATGTACATAAAATTGTGTTGAGAAAAATAGGAACGCGATTTCATATATACCATAAAGATAATTTTCTACATGGTCTGACTTTGAAATTAAAGAATGGTTTACAGTTTTCGAAGAGTGGAGTGTCAACAACTAATAGCAACAAAAATACCATTAGTTTTGCATTCCATTTCGATTTTATAGCCAAAGTAGCTATAAATAGTCTTAAATATATGTAAATATTCTTCTTTTCCTCATTTCATGTTGATATTTAGCTTGAAACTCAGTCGCGTTCCTATTATTTTGAACACAACTGTACATATGTATATGCTTTATGAGAATTATTATATTTATATAAATTTGTTAAATAGTTTTTGTGCTCTCATTTTTGATTTTTAAGAAATCAAAAATAAATACTAAACAGATTCCAAGAGATAGTAAAGTAATCATATAAGTTTTAATTCAGATAATTATATATAAAATATAAGATTTAAAAGATCCCTCATTGTCTTGGCCACCGATCAAAGCATATCCGATAAGAACTTGAAACACTTTAATGGCATGCATTGCCTGCAGGACATCCATCGATAATTTGTAGCACAGTGTTAGCTGAGACGACAACCAAGCGACCTGCCTCCCAATACTTGACCCCGCATCGACGTTCTCCGTTACAAATGCGAATGCAAATGCCGTTGCCTATTATGGATTGCGAGAGGTGGAGGGGGAAGTGCAACTATGCGTAGATGAAGTTTTCAAGTGCAATGCGCAACAACAACAAGCAGAAGAACAACAACAACTGCTCTATGATAGTGACAGCAGCCGCTTAGCGCTGGCAGCGCAGCAGCAGCGGTAGCAGCAGAAGAGCGCGCAGCTGTGTGTTGCTGCGCAATGAGAGAAGATTGAGAGCGAAAGAGAGAGACGACGTCCATAGGCATAAAGGTTGCTGCTCTCTCTCCCCGTCTCTCTCGCTCGCGCTACTGTTGACAATTGTTTAGCAAATGAAAAGCAATCACAACAATAACAACAGCCGATAAGCAGCAGCAACAACAAAAGTGGTTAAAAAATTAAAAATTACAAAAAAAATTGCCAACGTCCACCTGCTCACTGCGCAACAACAAATAACTGCTAAGCTTTAGCAGCAAAAAAAAAAAATAAATAAATAAATAGCAAAAACAAAATACAAAAAAAAATAAACGATGCACAGCCTACACCGTAGCGACGCCGACGCTGACGTGGACGTCGACGTCTACTATTATTTTTGCGCACTTTATTCACTTTGAAGCACGCAGCACGTAGACGTCGAAGCGCCGCTTAGTCTCCGTCTCCACACAGCTTCCGTTAGCTTTTGGCGGCGTGCGTGGTCGGTTGGTTGGTTGCTTGGCTTGGTCGCTAGCTCGCACGTTCGGTCAGCGTCAGCGTCAGCGTTAGCGTCGGCGTCGACGTCGGCTTCACTGTCGTTGCTCTCCCACAAATAACGTTGGCGTCGCGCGTCGCTGGCTCGTTTGGTGCCAGTGTTGTGCGGTCGCTGCAGCTGTGAGCATCGCGAGAGCGCGCCGCGTCGCTGTCGTCTTGTTCATATGTGTGTGCGTGCGAGCGTGTGTATGTGTGTGTGTGTGACAGACAACAAACCGCCTCGCGCTCGAAATATTCATAATAAATAATACTACAAAATAAAAACAAGAAAATAAATTAATTTTTTGAAAGAAAGATAAAAAACAGCAAGTGCAAAAAGCATTGCAAATTAGATGCATTTTTTTTGACTATTTTTTTTTAAAGTGTTTCGGCAGCGCTGCGGGCCGGCGACTGTCGCAGCGGCAGCATCAATAGCGACGCCAAAGAAAGAGGCGCACAAAGCAAACAAAAATTACATAAAACAACAGCAAAACCAGCCAAATAGCAGCAGCAGCGGCGCCGGCAGAGCCAAAACCAAAAAGCGAATCTAAATTAAAATCGTAAATCAACGCAAATCACACAGCAGCAGTTGGAGAAGAAGAAGAAGCAGCAGCAGCGGCGGACAGCGAGACAAAAAGAAACAACAGCGCGAAGAAGAGGAAGAACGACAACAATCGCCGCTTATCAAATGCCGCGACGTCGACGTCGCTTAGCGCCGCGTGCGTGAGTGTCGCTTTGTGTTTGTGTGTATTTGAGTGCGTGCGCTTATCTGTGTGTGTCTGTGCATGTGTGCGTGAGTGAGCGGCAAACTTTTGAACTGGCGGCCAAGGGCGACAACGCCACCGCCGCCGCCGCCGCCGCAGCAGCAGGTGCAGCGCCAGCAGCGCGTCAACGGCGCAGTCACAGCCTAACGGCTGCTACAACAACAACAACAACAGCAACAAGAAACGGCGCAACAGCAGCTGCCTCAACCCAAACGCCGGCATTTCGAACAAGACATTTGCTAAAAGCAACAGCCAAAGTTAAAAAGAAGAAGAAGTGGAGGCAAATCAGCTTCGTTGATGATACACTGCAGTCGACGTCGCTGCTAGTGCCAACAGCAGCAGCAGCGTCACAGCAACGCAAACGCTCCACCTGCAGCGCGCCGCCAGCGCTGGGCGCAGGCAGCGCAGCTACGCATTTGCATTCCCATTCACAGTCAGCGACAGCTCGACGTTTAAGTAAATTCCTAAAGCACAGCGCAGCACATAAAGCAAGCAACGACTCAGCGCCAGCGACAGCGCAGCGACGCAAATCCTCGGCAGCATCGATCATTGTCGAGACGGCACTGAACCGTTGTGCCGGCGGCCGAGCCGCAGAGAAAGCAGAGGCGGAGAGAGCGGCAGAGGGCGGCGAGCACATTGCGAGCCGTCACAGCAGCAGCGCGACAGAAGACGCCAGCAGCAACTGCAATACCAATACCAATACAAATACAAATACAAACACAAACGCAACATCAACATTCGCGTCCGCATCCGCATCCGCATCCGCATCCACATCCACCTGGTGCGGCAGCATTAACTTTCTCGTTTATATGGTTTGCTCCTTCTGCTGTTGCTGCTACAATTATCGCAATAGCCCAACAAGGTTAGTGGGTAATCCCCCCCTCCTCCTCCTTCCCTTCCCCCTTTCGAATTGTGTATGTGATGAAGTGATCTATACCCTATATACACTTGCAGAGGGGTTGTGAAAACCGATTGGTAATGAAAGCTTTATAAAGAGTTCCGAAAATGTTTTCAATCAAACCAATTTTAGGTCTTCTATTTTTGGAAATCTACTTTCCAGAGAAAATCTTTTAAGAAGAATTACTTTAACAAATTTGGTAGAAGACATAACTTTTTATCAAATTAAATTTTATATTTCAACTTTATTTAAAAATTTGTTGAAAAGCATTCTTTAAAATTTAATCAAAAATATATATTATATATAAATATATAACCCACATATCTGCAAGAGTATTTAATCTTCGGCAATTCGAAAGGAATAGTTGTACTTAAGTTGTAGCAAATCTCTTGAAAAGATTCCTTTCTATATAGCGAGTTCCCCAAATCCTTAAGTGTTTATATTAAAATCTGTAGTTCTACAAGTTCTAAGTTTATTAATGTAGTTCTTAAGTTTCTCAACAGCTTGACCATCTAAAATTCCCTAAACTCTTTCACTACTTAACTTAACTTTTAGACTCTATTTGAACTCTGCGAATATATCTCGAGAAATTCTTGTCAGAACTATTTTATGTGCTCTATAGGTTTATTAAAAAAATTTTTATTCAGGGAAATGGAGATTATGTAGTATAAAGAATATGATTTTTATATTTAGAATTAAAACTGGTTTTCATATGTAATTCTTATCTACAAGAAAAACGTCTTTTAATTTAATAGTTTAAAACAAATATTTTGTTCTATATGTACTTTAGCTATTTCATAGAACTATCCAAAATTCTTCGTTATTAAAAGCAATGGAAAAACAACTACAAATTATTAGAAAAAAAATACATTTATAATTTCCGAACATGGCAATTTATAAAATTTCACATTTTCCTTTACCTGTAAACAGTGTCCTTGCTATCGAAAGGCATTTCATTCGTCCCGCCCAACGAACCGCCCCTAACGAATTTCTGGTTTAATTTGCAGTTTTCAGATTTTTACTCTTTGAATTTTGTGCAAATCATTGCTCAAAGCTTGACTCCCCCTCCCCTCTCTCTTCTTTGTCTCCCTCTCCCATGCAGCAGACATTGATTTCGATGTTTCGGCTCTTCTTTTTTTCATAATCAGAACACTCCAGCTGACCATTAACCGCAATCAGCCTCCTACTCCCTCCCCTCTGCAGCAGCAGGCCTAATGGTCGAGAGGCCGAGTGGCTCTCGTTGCTATGAAACCCACTTGGGACTAATTATTAGTTTGCCATTCCGTTCGAGTTCCAATTCCATTTACCGTTCATCAGGCTCGTTCATCTCGCACGCCCACTGGGTGCGAGCGAGCCAGCAATTGAGTTGTCGTCACATATCGTCAAGTGGTGGAAGGAGGCGAGGAATGCTATGGGCAGGTCAATCAAATTTTTAGGCTCAGATTAGAATGCTTACACACACACACAAACGTACACACAAAAAGATATGTATGTATGTACATGCTTGTACTTGTAAGTGTGTTCGCAAAGCTCTCCACTGACTGCTTGGCCAGGCGTGAGGTCAAAGTTCAAGGTTGCCACACACACACACATACACAGACTTTTGTTGCTGCTGTGCGCATTCATGTGGCGGCGCCTGTTTTGCTTGTTTAACATCTAGCAATTAACTGTATTTCTCACAAGTCCCATTTCGTTGTGTAAAATGCAAAATCTGCACAACATGTCAATCGAAGAACAACAACAAAGCGACACAACCCAACTTCCAATAAGAATTTGCCAGACAGCGAAAGCTTCAAGCACGCAAATACTTCAAAGCAACACCATCTGCATCGTTGCGCTCTTTCTCTTTCGCTCGCTCTCATTTTCTTCTTCTCGTGTTTGCGCTGTGTCTCTGCTCTGTCGCTGCTTTGAGTTGTCTGCTGTTCCTTTTTCGCTGTTTCTCTGCAGGGGGCCGATCTGGACGTCTCTTCTGCGCTTGTTTCTCTGATAAGCGCTCGCGGCGGCTGCGGCGATCATTGCTGTTGCCTTTTGTTGTTGTTGTTATTGTTGTTGTTGGTGCTGCTGGTGTTGATAAGAATCGTCGGCACACTTTGAAGCTGCTAGCCGATTGCAAATAAAACAGTTTGTATACCCTGTAAACACCTAAAACAGGCGTTGGGTATGTCTAACTTGTAAGTTAAGTTTGTAAAGCAGATAGATGCCATAAACTATATATGTATATGTAAGTGTACTCATTTACAGAACTGTCAATTTACGAAATCATGCCACATGCCATGTGCACATCTCAACAGATGTACAGAGTATTTTCAGGTCAAATATTCGTGAATAAACCACGCGTTTTCGTTTTTATCACAAGTGATAAATTGAGAATAAAAAAAGAAGAAGAAGCACAAGATTAGCGCGCGACGCATTAATAAAAATAAGAATAAACACAAAGAGTAAACAAAACTATGTGCAATACGATAACTGAAGCGAGATCTGCGATAAGTGCAGACGCGGTGCATTTCGAAAGAGCACCAACAATTAGGAACACTTATAAAAAATGCCCGAGTGGACCGTACTCTGAGAACTAGCATGCCTCTAAAGGAGAATAAATGTACGTACACATATATGTACATATGTATAGCTTATGCAGTCACAGACACTTTTTCTGCCTGTTCCATAAGTTTGCTCAAAAATAATATACCCTCTTTAGTCGTTTTCAATAAACCTAGAGTATAAGAGATAAGCCTGATTTGCTGTAAGTTAGCATGCGTAAGTGTGCACGTGAGTCTGTATATGTGTGTGCTCAATGCAAGATAATTTGCAAGTTCGATTCTTCTTTCGGCACTTTTATTCACTATTGCAGTCATGCGTATGCCTCTGTACATGTACGTGTGTGTGTGTGTGTGTGTGTGTTTTTGAGTGTGATTGGCGGCATCAAGTCATTGTACTTCTATAAGCTGCAAGCTTCGCCGTCGTCGTCACTGTGTCTGCCCTTGCATTTGGGCTCTGCCGCTGCTCTCTGCTTGTAATTGGATTTCCGCTGTTTACCAACGAGAAAGCGTGCGAGAGAGAAAGAGAGTGCGAACGCGCAAAGCACAGCGCGATTGAAAGGTGCAAGAGAGGGCGATAAATGCGGCAGCTGTTTGATGATGAATCTTTTGCAAGACGCCGTTGTCAACGTCAGCGTCGCCGTCGCATTACAACTTTCAATTTCGATTGCCAAATGCTCTCGCAGCGGCACTTATTATGCCAGGGCACGTATCAAAAGGTTGGGACCACCCAAAAGCGCCACCCACGTAGAACCTAGAACGTGCGAACGCAAAGCTCTCACGCATGGCGCTCTGCGAGCTCTCTCACTCTCACGTCGTGCTCTCACTTACATCGCCTTGTGTCAACTTCGTGCACTCATTCGCCTCGTTTCGTTTCGTTTCGTTACGCTGCTGCTGCTGCTGCTTCTGCTATTGCTGTTGCTGCTGCTGCTGCTGCTTCTTGCTCGCTTGCTTGGTCTCTGTCTGTGAGCCGTTTCGAGCGCGTTGTTCGTTCCGTTCGTCGTTGCCGTTTCGTTTTCATCATATAACGTATAAGCAACTTCGCTCGTGCGGCAGTTCGTGTGACTTTTCCTATGAAAAAAATTGTATTTTGCTTAAAAATAAATAATAATAAGCACATAAACGTATAAATATAAATAAAATTAATGCCAACAAAGCGGCAAAGGCTCAAAAAAAATATAAACTAAAAGTTGCATTAAACGCGCGCGCGCCTCTCATATAAAATATTCAATTTTGTAATTGTTTGTGCGTGATAAATGTGCCGAAAAGTGGGCTAAGGGGACTGTTGCTGCAGCAGCGGCGGCTGTGCGGCAAAGAGGGAACGCCGGAACGGGGCGAGCAACAGTAGCCAACGTCCAATCGAGCAACTTATTCGCCAAGTGTATATAATAATAAAAAATTGCAATGCACAAGTGCAAACGGCGAAAGGCAAAAACAAGTGGAACAGACAAATAAACAAAACGCAGCAGCGGCCGCCTCACAAACACACACACACACACACACACACGCGAGCGTAAGAGAACGCGAAAGAGAGCGGGAGGGTGACAGAAAGCAAGTCTTAGTGAGCGTCACCCAGAGAGTGAGCAGGAGGAGGTAGTGGAGAACGCGTGAGCAACTACTAAAAGTGCAAACTAGCGTAAGACAACAAAAACAACTACTGCAACAATAAAACCGCTCAACGAAATTAATTAGAAAAAAAGAAGCCCCCAAACGACCTCATGGCAAAAATTTTAATGTTTTAAATTAATTGCGGCCGAGAGGCGATAAAAAAAAACAGTCCAACAATAATAACAACAACAAAAGTCGACAAAACTGTTGATTTTTATCGCGCGCCGTAAATGCGAAAAACGTAAAATGAAAAGCAGCAGCAGCAACAACAACAACAGCGAAACTCAATGAAAATCTTTGCTACCACCCAAGTACATAGCGTGCTCTTATATGAATGTGTCTGTGTGATTGCGTGTGTGTGTGTGTGTGCACAGCTAAATTGACATCGGGCTTCCCAAATTGTCGCGTGGCTGGCTGTTTGCTTCAAATTTGTATTTGCACTTGAAAAAGCAAGACACGCACACGCACACATACACGCACATATATATATATATTTATATACATGCGTATGTATGTATTTAGAATATAAGCAGACAGACAACACCGACTGGTGCATACACTTACCCTTAGGCACAATCATATATGTATGCACTGTAATTATGATCACACTACAATTGCAGTGCATTTGCATATGATTGCATTTTTTAGACGTATGTACATATTTCTCTTATATTGTAAATAGATCTGTTCCACTAAATATTCGCTCTTTCTTTTCGCTCGTCTAACTCTTCGAAATACATAAATAAGCATGTGTGTGTTGGCATACATAGAAGTGGAACAACCAGTGCAAGTAATTAAATTGCCGTCTTATACTGCATTCTGCATGCTTTGGCGCTCTTTAGCCCGTCTTGGTTTAAGCGTCGCTTAGTAATTGCTACAGAGTATAAGTCGTGTATGCGTTTCGTTTCCATTCTGTGCCTCGCTCACCTTTTACAACTTGTGATCTCTCAGCCGCAGAGGAGATTTTTTTTCTTTTGCCGATTCCTAAACTCTTGTATTTTGCTTTAAAAGCGACCCAATCCATTGCGCAGTATGGCCGGGGGAGGGGTTTCACAGACTTTTTACTTCTATTTCAACTAATTTGATATCATTTCTTTGCTGCTGCTTCTGCCTCTGGTGTGCATTCAAACGAAAACGAGAACGAAAATCAAATCAAATCAAATTGAATTTTCAGCACAGTAAAACGGTTTGCCGTATACCCCCCAGCCACGCCCACACGCCGCCCAGTTGCCAACAGCAGACAACGGGCAGGATACAGCCATCCCCCTCTCGCTCCCACAAACATATTGTACATAAAGTTGAATGGATCAGTGAATCAGTTGCTGTCTTCTTCGTCTTCTTCTTCTTCGTCTACTACTACTACTTCTACATCTACCACTGTTTCGTCTTCTTTTGCTGCTCAGCGAGCATCATCTAATGCGAGGCGCTGTTGCCGCACTTCTCTCTCCTCCCTCACTGATGGCTTAACTCTATCGGCAAGGCTGCTGGCGTTGATTAAAAAAAAATGTAATTTACCGTTCAACATTTATATTCTATTTGTTTGCGAAGCGTATTTCCATTTGCTGCTTGGCTTGGCCGATGCGACGCGTAAATTAAAAGCGGATGCCAAAATAATAGTAAACAAACAGAGTGGAAGTAGTGGGAACAGTGGGACTGGGCTGCTGCAGGGGCTAGCTGTGCAGAGTGATTGGGACAGCTGTGCTGCTGGCGTTAACGTCAGCGCCAGCGTCAGCATTGACGTCGACGTCGCCTTCTGCTTTGCATAAGCCAAACGCAACAACTTTTTACCTAAACAAATCAAAAAGTTTTTTTTTTGGGCCCTCGCCAAGGGACATGAAAGGACAACACTTTCTCCCTCTCTCACTCACTCTCTCTGAGTGTCTGTGAACGGTAGCAGCTTCTTCTTCTTCTTCATCTTGTCTTCTACTTGTTCATCGTCTTGGAAGAGCGGGCGTTGATGAAGTGCGGCAACATGGCCAACTGCAGCTTTTTAGGGCAATATTTTTTAAGCAACAATTAAGACGGAACGTAATTAAATTTATAGCCAAGCAAGAAGTTGAGCCAGAATCTGCACAAACTTAATTTGTATTAAGCTAACAAGAATATATGCAGGCGCAGAAAATGCACTGCAAGAAAATGGGCAAACTATTTTATTAATATTGTCAGAAGTAAATTGATCCTGAAATGGGAATAAGCAGAAATGATTTAGATCATAAATGAAAAAAAAAGTTACATTCCACACATTTTTCACCTCTGCGAGTGGAATTACCAAATAGTTCGTTTTCGATTTCTGTTCCATTCGGCTATTTCGCTGTTCGTCAATGTGAATGCTGACTGTTCGAGTTTTGGCTTTGGCAAATATTCGCATAGAATTCGTACGTGTCTACGCGCAGTTATCAAACTTTTTAATAATTTGTAAAATGTACATGGCTAAACCATTATCATTTCTATTTATTTCCCTTTTTATTTGTCTCTCACAAATGTATGCTTGGCGATCAGCCACACCTGTCACGTCGCTTGCTGATGCGCACGCTATTCGGGACACCACTGTATTGTTGCATAGCTCAACTGATCAGCAGCACACACTCACTTACATACGTACATATATATTTTATTCAATTTCAATTGTTCCGCAATGCAGACCTGTCACGTAGTAGCCTGCCTGACAGCTGATATGTACACTATTTGGGACACCACTGTACTGCTGCATATGTATTGACATATGCATGTGATTCAATTTCACTTGTTCCACGATCTGAGCTTATTTTCATTTTCTTTCGACGTTGACGTCGCGATGTTGCTCTTGTTGTTGCTTTTGCTAAGATGTTTCTGTTCGTTTATACTCTGTTTACATAGCGCAAATAGGGTATATTGGTTTCATTGACTCAATTGATTATTGCATCATGCGTTCGATTAGTATAAGAGTATACTCTTATAAAATAGAAAATACCCGTTAGTGTTCTTTTCATTTTGTTGTCGGTCTGCAAAATTAATCGGATTCTCTTTTGCAGCGCTTAACTGTTTAAGCAAATTACCATTGCTCAACCACTTAGCTCTTAAAGTGATTGATTGATTGATTGACTGACCAATGGCAGCCACTCAAATCGCTTTGATTGACTAAATGTCCGCGTTTTTCGGTTTTGCTTGCAATTTTTATGCAGTTGCGATTTATTGGCCGATTGCATTAGCATGTCAACCGCTTAGATGGCCACACCCACAGCAAACACACAGACACACCCACACGCATAGCACACTCAGACACTCACTGACACACACACACACATACCCAGTTTCCCTGCCATCCAACTACAACTAAAACTTGTACAAAAAATTTATTGATTTTGTTTTGGCGGTTTTTTGCACTTTTAGCTTCCATTTTTAGCTAGTTTTTTTCTATGCTTCCATTTATTCTTTTGGCTTATTTGCTGAAAGTTGGCCCGCACACTCACACACACACACAGAGACAGAACGTTAGGGTCTGGGATTCCGGGTCTTTGGCTGCGTTCCTTTAGCGATAAAATTTTTATTTATTGATTTTCATTTATGCTCTCCATGCGGTGTTTCACCCACTAAACAGCTGCTGCATGTTTTATGTGCCATCCAACCACCCCGCCCACTCGCACTACTTGGTGCCAGCTTCCGAATGAGCGGCTGCTGCCCCACTGAAACCACCGGCGACTGCAACCACCGACGCAATTACATCTTTTATCCACTAATAACGGTTTTTTATGGCCCTGTCCCATGGAAATGTGGGTAAAAGGAAGACCTATTTATAGGCGCATTTAGACAAAGCTATAAGAGTTGGGTTCTTAAACTTATCAGACCTGTAAATCGTAAGAAAGTTGTCAGTGGTTCGATTGATAGTTCAAATGAACTAAGTATGAATTAGAAATGAACCACTTAATCACAATAATGGGAAAAAAATAAACATAATTTTTCTGGCAAGAAGCTGAAACTTTGAAAGTCTACAGAGCTTTAAATTGTCGCTGGTTCCAAGAACAGTTCATATGAACTAGGAGCAGAAACAAATGGAAAACTCTTATGTAGTAGCATATGAACTAGGAACTATAAACTAGAGTTGCAAATTTATTGTAAATGGACTGTAAATTGTCTTTGGTTCCAAGAACAGTTCATATGAACTAGGAGCAGAGACAAATAGATATATCCTAAGTAGTTCCAGTTGCATATAAACTAGGAACTATAAACTAAAGTTGCAAATGGATTGTAAATGGACTGTAAATGGACTGTAAGTTGTCGCTGGTTCAATGAACAGTTCATATGAACTAGGAGCGGAGAGAAATGGAAAACTCTTATGTAGTAGCATATGAACTAGGAACTAGAAATTTGAAACTTTAACGTATCAGAGTTGCAAAAGTATGGAAAATTATAGTTAGTTTGGTGAATGGTTCAGAGGTTTGATCCGTGAACCACATCACAAATATGTGGCTTATAATTCTAAACAAAAAAAGTAAAGTTTTATGAAAACTATGTTTGTGTAAATATATATTTGCTTATCAAATCAAAATTCATAATCGGATTATTTTTTGTCAATTTATATTACATTTTCCTTTGACTTATTACATTGAAGTATTTTTCATGGTGAGGTTTTTTCTTTTTAATTCACTTAAATATTTCTATTTGTAGTCGATGCGCAAATTCCATGGCAAATCTTTGCTTTGGTTTTGTCTTTCACCTATTTTTGTATTAATTGAAATTCCTAGTTCCTAGTTTTTCGTTTTCATAAAAATAATAATTGCGAAATTCCAAAGACCTTCAAGTATTTGTCTATTTTGCTGTTGATTATTATTGCTCTCGTGTGTGTGTGTGTGTGTGGGCAGTTTGTGGGCGCATAGGTAGGGCATAATATAGTACGTATATAATTAAAGAATCTTATTAAAAAATAGCTAAAAGGCCGCAGGGTAGTGCCAGCAATCCAGCTGCAGAGGGCGCCAGGATGCCCTGGCAACATCGGGCTGAAGGATGCGCCGCCTCCTTTCTACTTACTTCTCATTAAGGTGGGGTAGGGTGAGTTGTGTTGGGCTCAGCTTTTGTTCGTCTTTCAGGTAGAAGTTTTGTATCTGCTGCTGGCAACAACTTCTTCTTCTTCTTCTGCTACTGGGTGCCATAAAATGTGTGTTAAATTATTATGAATGGGCCGCGGCCAGCCGAATGGAAGGGATACACTGGCCTCCTCCTGCACTATGGGACCAATAGCCATTTTCTGTGGCATAAATATAAATAGTTTAGGGTTTTGGCGTGAAGGCGAACAGTTTTAGAAAGTTCTTGAAGATGGGAGTCAAACTTAACAGAGTTTAGCTAACAAAGACTGTAGTTAGTAGAGGATAACATTTAACAGAGTTTAGTTTACGTAGACTTTAGATTGTGGGATAAGATATAATAGAGTTGAGTTACTTATTATGGGATAGCTTATAATAGATTTTAGTTAACATTGTCTGTTAATATAAGATATAACATAGATTAGTGAAGAAGAGACAGAAAAGACAGAAAAGTAAGCTCTTTTTTAATATTACCAGACTTATGTAACAGAATCTATATGCATTGGCCTGCTCCTAGGATATATTTTATGAAAAACTGCAGATATCTATATCAAGATATCTGTCATAGAATTGCAAAATAAATCCAGCTTCATAAAGTTTATACATATATTCGTTAAAATCATTAGTTGAGTCTAGAATTTCTTGATTTTCCACTTTTTTCAAGCATTTATTCTGAAAATGTACATACATGTACATACAGTTAGCATGAGAATAATCAACTACATTAGCTTTCTATAGGTTCTATAAATTTCTCCATTCACACAAGATTTGATCAAAATTCAATTCACATTTTCTATAAGAAAAACATATGTAACTGCAGGGATATTAAAATTTGATTTTGCCAAGCTATTCTTAAGTTTACGCACACACATAGACATGTGTATACATATTTATGTATTTGTATGTGGGTAGGATCTTTTTCGCTCTAGAGCATTTTGCATTTTGGTTTGCTTTTATCTTTTGTTCGCCTCAAAACTCGGAATTGTTCATCTATTAAAACAGCTTTATTATTATTCTTTATTGCGCTCTTTTTGATGACAGACAGAGAGAGAGGGGGAAAGAGAGAGAGGGAGAGGAAGAGCGAGGGTGTAAGTGAGTGGGGATGTGTTCGTAGTGGATTGATGTCTTCCACAGACGCCTTGGCACATTGTCGACAGGCCGGCATGTGGATTTTAATTTCCGTTTTCCGTTACATGCCGCTGTCATCGTTATCGTCATTGTCATCGTCGTCGTCATCGTCATCGCCGTCCCTATTTCTGTTCCTGTTGTTGTTTCTCTTTTAGTTTTTATCATTCTCTTGTTGCTGTTGTTGTTAGCGTGGCATTAAACGAGACGCCTTATCCTGTGCTTAGAAATCCACTCGAGCTATTTGCAGCTACAGAATTCAATTCAAATCAGTTAACCAACACTGTTTTGCGCATAACAATTGCTGTCAGTGCTGAATAGCACATGAAAAGTGCTTGAAGTACTGTTTTTAATATGAGTTTTCCTTAATTTTGAGCTTTTACTTGGTTTCTGCAGATGCATAAATAGATAAGTATGAAAATGTGTTTGAGTATTTATATGAATATGAAGATAGAAAGGTACGGGTATTACTATGGTAATAAAGATGAATAGAAGTATGAATATAAGTATGAATATGAATATGAATATGAATATGAGTTGGAGTATTAATATGAACATTAATATGAATATGAATATTAATATGAGTCTGAATATGAATATGAATACGAATATGAATATGAGTATGAATATAAATATTAATATGAGTCTGAATATAAATATCAATATGAATATAAATAGGAATATGAGTAGTAGAAGTATGAATGCATATGAACATTAATATGAATTAAATATGAATATGAATAAGAATATGAATATAAATATGGATATCAATATGAATTTAATTATGAATCTAAGTAGGAGTATGAATATGAACATTAATATAAATATGAGTATGAATATGAATACAGAAATGAGTATGAATATGAATATGAGTACGAGTATTAACATTAATATGAATATGAAAATGAATGTAAGTATGAATATGAATATAACTATGAAATATGAATAAGCATATGAATATGAATAAAATTATAAACATAAACATAACATCAAAATATTTATCAGCAAATTAATATTGTAATTGAAATGAATAACATTAGCAATATAAATGAATATGAATATGAATAAATCTAATCACAGATACCCACGTAAATGTCAGACAAAATGAAGTACTAGCTATTAGGAACTATCTGCTTCCCATTTTAAATATCCGAGTGCCTATTTAGGTGCAGCTCATTATAATTGATGGGTTCTCAAAATAATTACAATGCACAATAACGTATTTGTAGCTAAATTGTGAACATGCATTATTATTATGCACTATTAGCTGGCTACAAAATAGAAACACGATTCGAACATTTGTGTAACTAATTGTAATAAATAAGCCAGCTGCTTATTAGCAACAACAATTGCGCTACATATAATGATCATTCGGGAATCGCGTGACTGCTGCCCCTTTGCACTCTCGATCATCGATTGAATTTCGGTTCGAATGTTTGTCATATATCATATATCATATATATATATATGAGTTGAACAACTGATAGCTGACCATTATAATGGTTGCCTGGCTGGCAGCACTTGACTTCATAACGAATTTCCATTACCGAATCCTCCGATGCTGCGCCTTCGGCTGCAACGCCAGCTTTGTCTTTGAGCCAAAGTTGTTTGGCAAAACTTTTGCAAGAGCAATCATTGAAGGCAGCAGCAACAGCAGCAGCCGTAGCTGGGTCAGGAAGTATTTGAAATTGCATAAAGTCGCTCGGCTGCTTGTGCTCAAAAGGATTTCAATTAAAGTTGTGCGCCGTCCTCCTGCTGCCTTCCATTCCTACTCTCACAAACAGCTTATCCTGGTAAAAAACAAATACAAGAAAAACAAAGCTGACAGAAAGGACACTGAAGCAGTCGGTATTAAGTGTAACACACATGCCAAGTCTTGCCTTCATTGAAAAAATGAAAAGAAACCGAGCTCCACAAGAGTGCAAAGTGTGACCAGGCATCCCCAAAAAGCTCTGCAGCAGCATTATTTCCTATGACCTTATGAATGACATTGACTTTTTTCATAGATTGTTTCATCTGTAACAGAAACCTATTTCGCGATTTCTTCAATAAGTGATGACAAACAAAATGACACTTAAAGACAAGTCTTTAAATTTTACTATAAAAATTCACATCGTTTATATTTCATTTATATTTCCAACAATTTTCTATTATATCAGGCTATTAAGGTATTGTGAGCTTAAAAAAAAAATATTTCAGGGAACGCAGAAACTATACGAACTACAAAAAAACTTTACAAATATAAAAAATATTCCCGTAATAAAAATACGAAAAAAATATAACATTTCAAAATTACAAAAATATTTATTTAGCATTTTGCGTTGGAAAAAATTCATATATTTTGTCACAAAAACTACGAATGAATAATAAAAAATGTTCAATTGCAAAGCTAAATAAATATGAAATATTAAAAGGTTGCAAATTAAATCCTTAAAAAAATAAAATAATAAAAACACTTTATTTTTAATTGCAAAATTTAAAAATATTTAAAATGTGATTAAACTCTTGTTGAAAAAATATTTGAAAAAAGTTTTTCACATTTTCATATGCAAATTTTGTTTGGTGAAGTTAAAACAAGTTTTATTATATTAGTATTTTTATAAAAATAAAATGATTTAATATTTTTTTTATATATTTTATATTGCTTTAAGTCAAACAACTTAAATAGAAATTATATTATTCTGCTAAACAGAAAAGTCTTAAGCATTCAAAAAAAGAAAAGGAAATAAATTTGAGAGCCAAAATTAGCGACGCGATTCGAGTTGACCTTTGGCTGCTTTAACGATGTGTGAACTTATTGAATACCACCATTTCGGAGGCGTGTCCAGCGCCCATTTAGTGTGTGAGAGAGCGAGAGAGAGAGTTAAAGAGAGAGCAAAAGAGACAGATCTAAGTAAATAAAAACGTGCGCTGCATGACATTAAAGTTGATCTAATGACCGCCTACGTGAGGCGACTGCCCAACGGCCGCAATATTTATGGCCAAGCAGTTCAGCAGCGTTCCGAAGTGTGGCCGGCGATGGGCGTTGGGGTGGTGGGCGTGGCCATTAATGGCTACAAAGCGGATTAGCCAACAGGCGGCCTTGCGGTGCCCCAAAAGTACATGAGCGCAAATATATTTAAATATATGTACAAACGCATATAGTATCTATAGATATATAGATATATATATAAAGCCAAAGAGCATTTTTAATGCAAATTGTTAAAATGTCAGAAAAAGCAGAAAGTAGAAGGCGGGAAAACAAAGTAAATAACATTCAGAGGACCACAAGGCTCTTTGTTACAGGAGCGCGAATATTGCACAAACACAATCAAATTATTACGGCACGAGGGCGGACAGAAATTGAGGGGGCGTGGCAGGTGTGTGGGCTGCGTTTGGGACGCATGCAAAGGCCATGAAATAGAATTAAAGCACTTAAAAAATTTTCATTGCATATATTCTGGCGCGCAGACAAAACTGCGGCATAACGTGGCAGCCACACACAATACACACACAGACACGCACACACACACATAGAGAGCGAGAGAGATTGTCCCGACTCACATTTTGGCAGCAACAGCAGCAGCAGCAAACGCATAAATATTAATAAAGACATCAAGAATTGATTGGATCGAACTGCTTAGAGATAGCCGCGTGATATGCTCCGACAGGGCCCGAATTGCCTGAGATTATGTTTTAGGCCCTTCATTTTCGATTTATTCGAGTTGTTTGCTTTTATGCAGTATATATTGTCTTCTTCAGCCCGCAATCATCATCTTTTATTATGCCACACGTATATTTTAATATTCCAAATATTTAACAATCTGTCTGATAGACTTTAAGGTGTTCGGCTTGAATATTTATAGATATGTATATGTAAAGGCATACATAAAATAATGTTTGTGTGAGAGAAAGATTGCTCTCGTCTACTGCTTGACTTATAATTGAAGTTATCGATAACTTTGTCAATAATTATCGATAAGTAAACACATTTTAACAGTAATTTGTCTACTTATCAGAGTTATCAATAGCTCAGTCAATAGTTATCGATAAGTGAACAGTTCACAGTACTTTGCCTGCTAATCGTTAGAGTTATCGATAACGTTGTCAATAATTATCGATAAAGTATTACATATTTACAGTACTTTGTCTAATTATAATTAGAGTTAATTTTAATTATTAGTTTAGTTTTATAGTTATATATAACACTGTCAATAATTATCGATAAATCAACACATTTCACAGTTCTTTGTCTATTTATATTTATAGTTATCGATTACATTGACGATAATTATCGATAAGCAAACACATTTTCACAGTACTTTGCCTACTTATAATTGTAGTTATCGATAACACTGTCGATAGTTATCGATAAGCTAATACATGTTCACTCGAGTAATATTTTAAATTACTGAACTAAACAAATTTGTATGTATAATTAAAACTATCGATTGTTATCGATAAACGATTCAAGGCCTAGGTTCTGAAGAGCAGAACTCACGGGTTATGATGATCTCTTTGCCTTGAAACGTATAATATAAAATATCGATAATTATCGATAGTCGACATAGAGCCTTTTGTTTCACTTTTGATTCCGTCTTGTATATAAACCAATTCGTGTCGTGATTAGCAAGTAGAATCTGCTTCTCGCGCACGATCCAAATCTGCGCCCATGTGTAGCCTGCTTCTGTGGGACTTCATGAGTATATATTTTTGGGTAGCTGCAAAGAAAAAAGGGCCTAAAGAGGTGCGGGAAAGGGAAGTTCTTCGCTGTTTTCGGCTTAATGAGTTGCGCAAATGAAATGCAAACAAAAATATGTTAAAATTCAATTTCAACTTGAGGCAGCAGTCAGAATAAAACCAAGGCACATACACAGAAAAGTTTGTGCAAAGGTTGTGTTGGTTAAAGGGACGGAGGGAGCGGGAGAGAGTTGCGGGCGAGGGAGGGGCAGCTCAGCAAGGGCTGACAAACAGCTGTAAATTGTGCGGTCGCCTAATGGCGTTTGGTTTGATGTTGATTAGGCGTCGCTTTAGCTGATAAACTCGCTGCCAACCGCAAAGCCCCTGCCACGCCTACACCCGCACACACACACACTCAGAGGCAGACAGACGAACGCCCACACGCTGCTTTTCATATGGAAATTTTTGTTGGCCACAACAACAACAGTAGTCGAAAAAGTGAAATGTAAAACTTTTTGGCACAAATATTTTTTATGCAAATTGTTTTGGCATTTATTCATTTATATATGTATATATGTGTGTGTGATGTCTCTCTATGCCCCGACTCTCGCATTGTCACAATATCATTGTGGCTGGCATTTTCATAATTTAACTTTCGAGATTTGACGCTGCGAGCGAGAGCTGCGAGTGCAGTTCATTTTCTGGTAGCCAACTTGATTAGTGGCCAAAGCACACACAAAAAAATATACATATATACATACACATATATATGTGTGTATGTGTGTGTATTCCCTACTGCCCTTGGGGCACACTTTTGTCACACTGCTTCGTTTGCCAACATCAACAACAACAGTGAGAGGAGCAACAACTGCAACGACAACAGCAGCAGCAGCAGGACTTGAAGAGGCTCAAGGATCCTCTTTTGCGCGCCAAGCTGTTTTTCTTCTCATTACTGTTGTTGTTTTTCCTTTTAGAGCTTTCACTTTCCTCATGTCGCATTTGTTGTTGCTGCTGTTTTTGTTTTCTTATTCTATTTTCTATTATTATATTACATTTTTTTCCACTTTGTTAATGAGAATTTTGCTTCGCGCGACGAGTGCAACAGAAATAATGCACAAAAAAGCTATAAAATTTGCACTTGTTGCACGGCTATTTATTTAATACACTTTAGAGGTCTGTGAATAAGTTTCGCATATATCCAAACTAAATAAAAATCGTGCGTCACATTTATATTTATTTTTCATTATTTCCTTAAGTTATTTGTTTTTTGTATATATTATATTTGACTGTCGTTTACTTAAAGTTATTGCCAAAACCAGTTGAGAATTCTAATTGAAATGTCTGCTATGTAGCAAGCTGTCTGTCTAGGCTTGCATACCCTCGTTTTAGCTAGGGTAGCCATTAGGCAGACAAAGCAAACGAAACTTGTGCCAAAATGGCACATAAGAGGCAGACGGACGGCCCATTCGGCTGGCCAGCCTAACCAGAGACAAGAGAGAGGGAGAGGGAGAGGGAGAGAGAGAGGGAGAGAGAGAGAGAGGAAGAGAGAGAGAGGAGAAGGCAAAACAGATGGCGCTGTCGCACACTTAATGTTGCATACTTTTGAGGTCCTTGTGCTAGTAACGTTTCCGTTCATTCTACATTTGCACTTTTTGTTGTTGTTTTTATTTTACATACTATTTGCATATGACTCTCTCTCTCTCTCTCTTTCGCTCTCTCATTCTCTCTCGCTGTGGTACATATTTCTGTTTTGTGATTATTTCTAACTTGTAGCAAAAGAGTTGCCTAAAAAACATTTGGCATCAACCCAAAAGGTTTCTATATAAATGAGACATATCTATATATATTTAAATGTGAGACATATCTATGTATATTTAAATGTGCTTTCGGATTGAATAAATTATTATTTATATAATTACAGCAAAATAATCGATTGCTGGTTGCACCAAAATCGTTAAGTATTTTGTTTGTTAATAAACATTGAAGGTTTCTCAATTTGAAATACTTTTAACACACTCGATACGATATCGTTAATTTTGATTCGTTCATATCGATATATTTATAATCGATAGTTTTTCAGCACTATTTGTGATCGAAATTGTCACTCGATTATGCCATATTCTTGCTATAGCAGGTTATATATGTATAGCAAGCTATTTTCTGTTACTTAAACAAAATTCAACTTTAAAGCTAAGTTTGCTTAGCAAAAGTCCACCTGGCATTCCTTTTATAAGTATTTTACACTTAGTTATATTATCTACACTCAGTTTTATCTTCAAATTCATCTTCTTTATTTCACTTTTTTGCATTCTTCTTTTAGCTGCTCTCACAATTCCCAGCTGTTTGGCCGTCTCTTGTTCTCAGAGTTTCTTTTCAGGAACTGAACTACTTACATTTCCTCCATTTCAAACTCCTTTGACTACTTTTGTGTCGGTGCGTCTCTGTGTGTGCGTCTGCCTGTCTGTGTGTGTATGTGTGTGTGTGTGTGTGTGTGTGTGTGTGCATTGTCTTTGTGCACGCTGTGGCATGTCGTTGTCTGTGTTTCTTACACTTTATTGCACTTCCGCTTTTGCAATTTCTTCAATTTGACTTCTCGCATTGCCCTCGGCATTTCTCACTTATTCCGATTGTCTCTCGCTGTCTCCGCCAACGCGCTGTATCCTGTCTCCTGTCTCTGAGTCCTTGTCGCCTCGCATTTTGCCACCACCTGTGCGACTTTTGTCGCCTAAAACGATGCTATGATTTTTCATATATACATTTATATCGCTCTCTCTCTCTCTCTCTCTCTCTCTCTCTCTCTCTCTCTCGGTTTTGCTGTCTCTGTGTATATGTGTGTGTTGACTGTAAGTTCTGCCACTTCATTTGTGGCATGCTATGTGTTCTGTCTACCCCCGCTCTTTGCTGCCCCCAACCAATCTCTCACTCACTTAGACGCCTCTGGCGTCTTCTTTGTGCTGCCTTTGTTCCCAAGCTGCTTGCAGTTTATATGACAGCTTTTGCCACACACACACACATACATACACACACACACACACACACACACACACGCACACACTTGTCTTTATTTGTATTCGCATCAAGCAAAAAAAAGATGAAGAAGAAAATTTGAGAAAAATACAGAAAACCCTTTCAGGCGCCTTTGCCTTTCAGAGAAATGCGAGTATATATTAATGTACCTCAATGTGACCGCATTTATCTCCCTCTATCTCTCTCTCTCTCTCTCTCTCTCTCTCTCTCTCTCACTGTCTACCTCTTCTTCGTCTTCGTCTCCGTTTTGCTCATCACTCACTCACTTGTCAGACTCAACATTCATACACACACTCTCTCTATCTCAGCTCTTTGTCTAGCTCTATCTCTTTCACTCCACACATATATATATATATGTGTGTGTGTGTGTTTTGCATTTGTATTCAAAACGCTTAAAGTGGATTTTTATTTCCTGTTTCTGTAACATTCGCCAGCTTCGCATCCATACTTAGCCATCTCTTTATCATCTCCTCTCTCTTTATACCCCTCTCCTACGGCCCGCCAGCACCTGCTGCCACACCCCCAAGGCAGGAACGCCCATCATCTGGCTTTCAATGTGGCTGGTCTCCTTTTGTGTATTTCTAATGCCATTTTTATACGCATTTACTCTTATTTTGGGCAACATTCCTGTAAGTACATATGAGTATATATGATGAAATATTTTTATGTGGTATTTTTATATCGTCCAACAACAACTCCAACAACAACCACATCGACAACATCGACAGCAACAACACAATAACATCGTTATCCTTATACTCTTCAATGGTTTGAAAATTGTTGTCGATTCTGCTGTAGGCAACAAAAGATATTTGTATTTGTACTCGTATTTATATATTGGAACTACATTATAAATATATATCCCCCCCATTCAGGCAACAAATGGAAATTGAATAAATCGAAAAAGAAATATGATATAAGATCTGAACAGATCTGATTGAATAGACATGAAAATGTATTGACAAACTTTTGTCAATGTGCTTTTAACTTTATTATATCTTCTCAACTTTCTGACTATAAATTGTCTGTCAACTTTTTAACTACAATTCATCTGGCAACACTGTTTCGCTTTGCTTTACATTTTCTCTTTACCTAATTGATTTTTAACAGAACTTAATCATTTCTAATCTATATTGATTCTCACTATTCGAACTGTAAATTGTCTGGCAACTCTGCTCTGTGACAAATCCTTAATTGCAATTCGTCAAACAACTCTATTTCACTTTGCTTTCCAGCAAATTCAATTTACTTTATTATTTCTTAACAAAACTCTATCTTATCTCAACTTTGTGACTGTAAATTGTCTGGCAACTCTGCTCTGCGACAACTCTTTGACTGCAGTTCGTCTGGCAACTCTGCTTTGTGCATATGTTTTGCTTTACTTTGAAATTCCCCTTTTGCTTAATTGTTTTATAACAGAATTACTTGTGGACCAAGCACTCGCCGCTCTCTGTTCACATCTCCCCCTCTCTTTCCCTCTCCGTCTCACCTTTACACCTGCCACGAATACAGGCAAGCAACTGGCCTTATGGTTAATTGAAGTTGCGAGACAAAAAGAATATCGAAACGAATCGTTTCGCTGGTCAACTCCTTTGGCGTCGCCTCATTATCATCATAATTATCATCGTTACCATCATCATTATCATCAGCATCATTGCCATTAACATTATCTGGCACGCAGTTTATCGCCTGTCGCTATTTAAAGCTCATCATTTAAGCAGAGGAACGTTTAATTTTAATTTAATTTATGCACACACAGCTGCTGCCACAGCTGCTGCCGCAGTTGATGTGGCGCCACGCCCCCAACGCCCAGCCGAGCCTTGCCCCACGCATTTGCAGCTGACAATTTGCAGTGCATTAAATGATTATAAACTAATTAGTTATTTTGCCGCACAACATTCCGCCTGCCTTGGCATCATGTGCGTCAACTCAGCGGAAAAAAAGAAACAAAATAAAAACGAATTTTCAGCCATTTTCAATTTTATATCTTTATCCATAAATTTGTGTTATTAGCAATGCGCTTTATTTTTTTTCAGTAATTTTATTTTGCCAGCTTATTTTATATATTAATTTGAATTAGGGAAAGCAAAATATCAGAGAAAAGAAAAAAGTTTGAAAAGGGTAAATTGATCGAAAAAATATACTTTAAATGAACTTTATATTATAATTCTTTAGATTGAATTAAATGTAGTTTTGTTAAGATAATAAGTAGTCAAAAGAGTTCAGGAATAGCTCAAATATCGATATCTAAATAGAAAACAGAAACTCTTCAGCATTTTATTACCTTATTTTAAGCTCAAACTAAATTGAAATAATTACTTAAGCTTTAGGTTTTTTCATGTTTTCTTAAGCCCAGACATTTTTCAAATTTAACACATTTAGTTTTTATAAATACTATATTATATTTTGTAGCTGGAATAACGAGTATTACTGCTAAGGTTATAATAAGTAAGGCCAATAGCTAAGAACTAACTTAAATATCAATATGGTAATAGGAAACATTCTCTTTGGCATTTCTTTTACTTCTTTTAAGCTCAAACTGAATTGAAATAATTACTTTAGCGTTAGAAAGGTTCTATCTTTATTTCTTTTAAATGCAGATATTTTTCATTGCAGTTAAAATCTCTCCTTTCTTCTCGCTATGAAATGAAAAATATTTGTGTTCTCTTTTCCTTGTTGCTGTTTAAATGTCGCACAATTGATTTGCACAGGCTTTTGCTCAAACGACTGTCAACTCAACTGTTATACCTGTATACCTGTCACTGATACTCCACTCTGTGCCAAGCGTAACTCAGGGGGGGGGGGGCAGGCAAGGCAGGGCGGGCATTAAACATGGCTACAGTTCAAGTTTGACAGCTTAAACCTACTTAGCTTCAAATTGAAATGGCTTAGTACAATGGCTGGAAACTTTGTCTATGCGAACGGTACTCAATTTAAAGCTCCAACTTTGAAGTTGCCTTGCAAGCACACACACACACATAAATATATATGGTTATATAGATATAAATTCATGGCAATGCCTGCTGGGCACACATGACGTATGCGCAATTTGAGGCCGCAAGCCAACTGCCGTCTCGGGTTTGTTACGGAGGCAGTTTTCCATTCCATTTCGCAAGTAACTGCTTGCAGTTTATAGCGCCTCACAAGTGCTATCAATGTGCTAACACACACAAGCACACACACACATACACCCACGCACACACATACACATGACTACACACAGCAGCCGTTGCTCTCCTGAGTGCCGCATGCATTTTTGTAGGACATTAGCACACAAACAACAAGAGCGTCAGCAAATAGCGCACATTATAAGACACACATACACACACACACATGTGTATGTATATAGAGATTTATATATATATATATATATACAGACAGTCAGTCAGAGCGAACAGCGAGTCGATTGTTGCTACAAGCATAATCGTTGCTTATTGGCAGCTGCTGCTGCTGCTGCCATCGCCGGGCGATAAAGATGAAAACGCTGATGGCGCTGCGATGCGGCTGCTTCTCAACAACAAATTCGCATGGAATTCGCCAAGAATAAAAGCAAGAACGTTATTTGATTCGGTATTTGAAAGAGTCCTAACAGCTGTAGCTAAATTTAAGTGTTAAGTGCTGCAAAATATGTGAAGAAAAATTTATATGAAGTTTTACTGATTGAATTTTTCAATTATAACAATCAAATGGTATCTAAGTTATTCACTTTTAGCTAGTTTTGCAACACTGATATACAGATATCTATAGCATATATTGCAAATATAGCTTGCAGGTCAAAAACAAATATGAACAAATCTACAAATCATTGTCGTGCATTAGCTTTTGAATAGTTTTCCAACACTGACTGCTGTGATTAGCTTGTAACAGAAAGATTTCGCTGTTCATTGAAGATATTTTGACAAATATCTACATTTTTATTGAAGATGAGTCGAGAGAAGTCTGTGAAATAATCTTCAATAAAAAGTAAGATATTTCTTAAGAATTGTCGAAGATTCGCATAAATATTAAATTTTTTAAACTGCATTGAACTAAAAATAGAACAGACAAACATTAAAGCTAATATCATATTATATACATGCGCTTTACAACACTTGAAGCTATTTCAAGCTGTTATAGGCAAATCTTGCTCTCTTTCAAGGTAATTTGATATTTCTTTGCTGTGTAAGAGGTGCCATAGAAACTTGTTCAGTCTTGGGAAGCAGCTTAAAAATGCTTTTAGTGTTGCACAAATACTTTGTCAACTTGCAACACTGAATCATGCTAAAAAAGCAGTTCTTATATCTGGCTTTCCTCTAGTTTTGGTTCAATTTCATAAAAACTTGTTTTCATGCATATTTTATTTAATATCTCCTGGTTTTGGCATTCAAATTTAATTGGAATCTTCGTTTTTTTTCTGTTTCTATCCAAACGAAAATTTGTCAATTAACGTTTCGCCCACTTTCGCTTCGCGGAACAACACTCTAAATGCTTTTGCGTGTGTGTGTGGGTGTACAAGTATTTGTCGCACCTGGCTGCTGTCACAGCTACAAGAATTTCTTGGGCTTCTGCCTGGGAGCTGCTGCTGGTCCTTTTGCTGCTTCCTTTTGCCATTGCCATTGCCTTTGGCTTTTCCGATGCCTTTTCGCGCGCATAAAGCATACTTTTAGGCAGCCATTTTCACTGTCACATTTAATTGAGTTTGGCTCGGCTGGCACGCTAAAAGCGACGTCATTACCTTTCACCCATTCCACAAATGCTCAACATTTTTAAGAAGATGTCCTGCTCCAGCTACAGCGCCAGCTGCTGCCTGCCTTCGATTCCATAGCAGCGGCAGCGGCGGTAGCTCATCACCCACTTATTGTTTTGCCCGGCAAGCGCACCATTTAATTGTCAAATGGCTCTGCCAGGGACTCGACTTGAATGTCTTTCGCTGTGCGTTAGCTTCAGGCAACATATATACACACATATATATATATATATATATACAGGGTAGTTAGGGACGTTCGGCGCTATGTCTCTGACGTGACATTTGTTGCAAGCTAAGCTATTTTTATAGCCATCGGACGAGTAGACTCGCTGCTTGTGTACTTCCCTCAACTCCAGCCATTCAAAAAATTATTGTTGCCAAAGCTTCGTGTTCTTCTTCTTCTTTGGTCGCATTGTCACTTCGCCGTGGTCCTTTCTGACGTCACCAGACGCCATTTTGCGAACGTCCGTTCAATTTTCCCGCTCAATTTGCCATCACAAAAGAAATTACAGCTCATGAAGAGATGAAAGCCAAAAAAAAAAAAGAGAAATAAAGGCAGAGCTGGCAGGTAGCAGCATGGGTTCGTGGCGCGGGGCAGGTTTACAGGAAGTGGCCTTTTAAACAATCGTCTGCCAAAAATCAAATGGAACATTTTCGCCATCCACATTTTCCTTGTTTTTCACTTATTTTTATTATTACTATTTTCTCGCAATTTTTTTTTTTTTGGTATGATTATTTTTATTGCATTTTCCGCTTTGATTTCATTTTTGGCAGCTGGACCAAAAAGCAAAATGGGCGTGGCTGGCGCGCTACCTTGGCAGCCGCAGCCACTGTGACGCCTTTTGATGTTGTGCTCGAGGCGTTGCCCAAGAAACTCTTTCGCCAGCAAAACGCCAAATTGTTGCTAGACGATATGAGAAACAAGATCTGTTTCAGTTGGAGTTGCCCAACTTTGCTTTCGGCCGAAAAAGTCTTTGTGAAATTGCAGCGAAAGCGATTTGGCAAAAATCAGTTCGTTCCGTTTGGCTTAGTCATGTATCTATGCACGCTGCCAGCACAGTTTTTGAGCACGAGCCAAGTGTCAAAGACAAAAAGCAAGACACACTGTGACATATACACACACACACACACATACACACACACATACATACACTCATAGACAGGCGCCTAGTTATGAAGATGTTTTCATGTGGGTGTCAACTCTTGTCTGCTTGACATCAATTGACTTTTTGAGCATGCATACACACACATACACATGCACATGCACGATTCAAGCACTGGTCACAGGCAGTCCAACTAGCAGCTGGCCACGCCCACCACGCCTCTTGGCAGCCGGCCCTTAATTATGTTGTCATTGAGTTTAATTGAAATTTTTGGTAAAAAATTTTTAAAGTGCAAAGCATTTTGTATATTATGCAACACATGCAGTGCAAAGTGTATGAGTGTATGTGAGAGGGGGGGGGGGGTCTGCAAAGTGGGCGTGCCAAATGGGTTAAGTGTGTTAGCTACAAATTCATGGCATACACATAGGCGCCAAGGGAGCACAGGCAACAGCGACAAAAACGTTGACACACATACGCAAATTGCAACGCTATTAACAACAACAACAACAACACTGATAACTTGTGTAATTCATGTGTGTGTGAGTGTGTGTGTGTGAATCAATACGTTTGACACTAATTTGGGCAGCATTTGCATTGAGATTCATTGAAAATGGCATCGTCATGGCCCAACAAGAACAACGACAGCAGCAATAACATCATCATCATCATTAGCATTGTCATTGTCATTGACATTATCATTGTTGTTGAAGGCTCGAGCGAAAGCACGCACACAAAAGCTTCAAATTGCAGCTGGGCCAACAAACGAATACACGAGCGAACCAAAGGGGAAAGCAGTTGCTTTGGGTTGGCTACGAGGTGGGGGTGGGGTAAATAAGGGGGGGGGGTGGTCGTAATAAAAAGCGACTAAAAGTGCTTGCCAAAAATTCT
The DNA here is from genome assembly GCA_035045545.1 of Drosophila gaucha. Taxonomy (NCBI): domain Eukaryota; kingdom Metazoa; phylum Arthropoda; class Insecta; order Diptera; family Drosophilidae; genus Drosophila; species Drosophila gaucha. The sequence continues at coordinate 1,391,323 of JAWNOY010000035.1, forward strand.
TGTCGGGCTTTGGCTTATGCGGAGCTAATCCATGGCCCGCTAAAGCTGATAAAATCAATTGTCAAGTTATAAAAACCAGTGCGAGGGAAACTAGCGCTATCTCGCTCCCTCTCTAGATTCTAGCAGAGTATATTGGTTTTGTACTATGTCCGTACGTCTGTCCGTATGAATACGCAGCATTTATAGACTTGAATATAAGCTCGTGTGTTACTGGGTCCGATCAAGTTTAAGTCTTTTTCCGATACGCCCACTGGGAGCGTGGCAAATCAGGAAATACTATATCTGGTATATATATCTACGCCTGTTTGGGGCGTGGCAAATCAGGTAAAATTGCATCTTCTACAGTTTTTGAGTTAGAGCCCTAAAATTTGATTTTTGGGGAGTGGCAAACAGAGAAAAACTTTATATTTTACAAATTTAAAGAAATCTCATTAATTTTTGCTTAAAAAAATCTATGGAAAAATCTGCTTAAATTTATTTAAACTTATATAATTTTTTGACAATTTAAGCTAATGATTTTTAAACAAACTAAAAATTGAACAACAACATTTTATATAGAGCATGAGAGATTTCTAGAAACCAAAATCTTGAGCAGAAATTTTACTTTAAATATTTTGAGTTAAACTTTTAAAGAGAATATTTAATATATGATATTTATCAAAATATATATGTAAATATCCATTTCAATTTGCAAATGTATATATGTAAATATGATTTATAAAAGTAATCAGACATGAAATTCGCTTGTCACATATCATTCTGAATTTTGCATTTTTAAAATTGGCGTAAATTAATAAATATGTTCAGCGTTTGTTAATGCCGAAAACGATAATTGAATTTGCCTATCAGAGAGATGCAGCTGCATCAACATATGCATCTCTCAGTGTGTGTGTGTGTATATTTATTGAATGGGCTTTTGGCATTGAATTCTCAGTATTTGTGAAATTGCGCATACGCAATGTTGTCGCAGCGGGCAACCAAAGCAATCGCTTAGCCAACGAAATATGCTTTGCATTATGCAATGCGCCTCCTGGCTGTTAATGCACTTGGTCACACACACACACATACACGCACACAGCCACGCCCCATGCTCTCTCCGCATGTATAAAACATGTTTTTGCATTAAGCGTATTTCGCATTTTGGATTTTCATATATATATATATATATATTTTGTAGTACATTATTTATGAGGGAAGGACGTTGCAACTATGACGAGCTCATGATGTTTCTAATGATTGCAGCAATCATGATAATGATTATCAACACGATGATGATGTTGCTGATGCTGCTGCAGCTGCTGAGCTGTATTTAAGTGCACACACACACACACACACCCAAGCACACATACACTTAAAGAATCGCCCTGCCTTTTAAAGCTATTAAAGGTCCTGGCCTGGCCTGGTTGCTGGCTGCTGCTGACTCGTTGGCAGCGCTCTGCGACCTGTTTGACGTCATTTGGCTGCTCGTTAGTTACGCACACACACACACACACACACACACGCACAGACACAGACAGATGCTCAGCCCTTTAGCCTAGCAGATCAGCAGACTTGAGCTTGGCTGGCTGCATCCGCAACGTTCTGCACTCCCACTAAGTTGAAATATATGTATAATTGAAATTTCCGCGTCGAGCCACATTTGTCATTCAACGCATGACTTCCAAAAATACTGCAAATGCTGCTTGCAACTATTGTTATGAAACTTTCGGATACCCTGTAAAACAGTGACAGAGCTCGGAGTGGGTAGCATATAAAGAGAGAGAGAGAGTCAACGTTATATATTATATATGGCTAATAGTCAGACATGATATATACTATCTCTAGATCTGACATATACAATATCATATATATATTTATATTATATATTATTGCAATTAGAAAAGCTAAAGGTTTTAGCCAATTACAGGGTATGTCTAGTCGCACATGCTTGATTGACTGCAGCGCAAAGGTTTTTTTTGTTTGCCTGGCCAGTTGCTTAGCTCAGCTCTGGTCCGGCTTTTGGCTGGCGACGCGCAGTCTAAAGTCCTTTTTCTGACTGTCTGACTGTGTTCCATCTCTCTCCCTCTCTCTCTCTCTCTCTCTCTGTCTCTCTCTGGGCAGTGCGAAAAATATCATAGCATACTTTTTTGGGACTTGTCGTTGCGCTTTATTAATGAACATGGCGCGCAGCGTGTCAACAGGACTCAGGCTCGGGAATGGGGCGCGCGAGCGAGGGAGACTTCACGCTAGAGCGAGACAGCATTAATACAATGTATAAATATTATGTAAACACGCAAACAATGAAGTGATTTGTTGCTACTTAAATTTAGCCCCCGAGAGTGTGCCAACAACAAAAACATTGGCAGCCACTGAATTTGTATGGCTCTTGGATGGCGGCCGGCCAGGAGCGCCGGCGGGGGCGGGGGCGTGCCAAAGAGGACGGTCTTAGCTGCTGCTGTTTGGTTTACTTGGCTGCCTTCGCTTCGCTTAGCTGATGCTGCAACTTGAAGAAATCTTTTCATTTTTTTTTCTCTTCCCCTTTTTTTTTTGCTCGGTGCTCTACTTTGCGCGCTGTATCCCTCATGCTTTGCGCGCTCGTGTGTGTGTGTGTATAAAAAAAACTGGAATTAGTTGCCAAAGAAAAGCGAGGGAAAAAAAATTGAAAGGAAATATGTAGCCAGGCGTCGGTTGTCGAGCGCAGTCTCTGTAAAAGTAACAAACAGCGCCCGAGGCGAACCAAAAAAAGAAAAAGCAGGCGGCACGGGTTTGCCAGCGAGTTTCTAGCTTGTTTACCAACACTTAAGCAGCGAGTGGGACCAGCTTGGCTTGCCCGACTACTTGCCTGGCTGCCAGGCGCGATAAGCCAGCCGCAGAGCCGCTGTAGCTGAGCGAGCGAGATGCTTGGCTAGAGTAAGAAAAAGTGGAAAATTGATGCCTGTACCTGTGGCTGTTGCATGTCACGATACACGCAAACACACACACACACATTATATATATAATGCACTTATGTGTATGTATATGCTCCAGCAGCACTTTGTCACCGAATGGGGGCAAATGTGTAGGACTTAGAGCAATATGTGTGCAACCTTTTAAATTTTTATAATTGAATATGAATAGCAGCAGCAGCATGAAGATCGTCAGCTTCTAATGCTTTCACAGTTTCCATTTTCCTTTATTCACAATCATAAGGAATTTAACCTTTGAAGAGCACAGATTTCAAGGACTTTGGTATACAAAAAGTTTCTAGAAAGCTGCGAAAATTGATATAGCACCAGATTTTGCTTATAAGGATCGATCTATTGACGTTAAACTGGATCTGATCTATTTGTCGTTCACGCATTGCTAACTTTTCTTTATATTGTGAGCCATTTTGTAACACTTGCATTAAAATGTCAAGTTATATTTAGAGCTTTTTAATGAGCATTTCCATGCAACATCAACTTTCCGATGATCTTCGACGCTTATTGTATTGATATTTATCATTTTTTTTTAAGTTTTATTAAATAATAAAATTATAGTCAAATCCCTTAAACAAGTCTTTTTTACCAAAGAATATCTGTGAAACATGATGCGCTTTTCCGATATAATTGTCAGTACTAAATTTTTTGGTAAAAATTGCAATGGCTGTACTAGAGATGGAATCGGGAGAGAAATTGGCTCCCGATCCATCCTGTCCCGGAATCAATTTTGCTTTTCCCGCCCAAGTGTTCCGAAATTCTTATCATTTTTCCCACGAATGCTGATATTACCTGTTATTTATGCTATTATTATTTTCCCAAGTGCATATGTATAAATATATATATATATATATATCTATATATATGTATGCACATTTATATCAAATATATTTGTATAAACTCTTTTGTGTCACATTTAATACTCGCCTTTGACATAATTATCCGCATATGCATTTGTAATGTCTTGTGTGAAATTTGCCAAATGTTATGCTGCGACGGCGACTGCAGCTGCAGTTGCAGTTGCAGCTGCAATGGTAAAATGAATTTTAATTATTTATGTTTGAATCGAGTCGTTACTAAATGAAGAAGCATTCAGCGCTTGTTTAGTATTCAGTGTGGGTGTAAAATGGCTTCGTTTTGGCTTTGGCCCACGCACTGGCAAAGAGACCTCACTTTCATTTCCGTGGCGCAAATACCAAAAAGCTGCCATTTCCTTTATGCAGTTCGCCGCCGTTGTCGGACAGCTTTTGCTGTAATGCAATTTAAAATAAATTAAAAATTGTGGTGCGTGGTAATTTTGACGCTGGCTAACGACAGCTGCCAGGTGCATGCCAGGTGCGGAGTGCATGCCACGTGGCCTCGTCGGCAGAGCGCCTTCTGCCGATTTGGCCCTAATCAAATGAAATATGTAATTATATATAATTATGGCATGACTAATCGCCTGGGCCTGGCTAGGACTGAATATTGAATGCGTATTTGAAATTGTCTTTGATGAAAGCAGAGCTAAACACAGTCGAGCACTTGACGTAATTGCTGTTGCACCTGCTTCAGCAGCTGCTCCTGTTGCATTTGCAATTGCAGTTCGTTATTATTCTGTAATTTGAGGTTCCAGCGCATTATTAAAACATATTTCGATTATAATTGAACTTCAAAGTGACGCACCACTGCCAACTAAGCAGCTCAGCCTGATAGCATATACTTAACTATAAGTTCAACTATAAGTCCATGCATATATATACATATATATAGGATGCCTTCTAAAGACATGGCTGCAAAATTCTGTTCGTAACAAGGCAACGAAGACCATAGAGCGCGTCTCCTTTACCAGCTTACTTGACTGCATTGTGTGTGTGTGTGTGTGTGTGTGTGTGGTTGGGAGAGTAGGTGAACTGTGGCCCATCCAATTCGCTTGTTAGTCCTGTGTGCATTCTGTTGCGCCATAATTGTGCATTGATTATCATAATGCTAGCCATCAGAATTGCGCATAATATTGCGCCAAACAAGCGACGCACTCAACAGCCACTTAATCCCCGACTCACCCACCCACTCACTCAGTCAGTCAGTCAATCAGTCAGTCAGTCAGTCAGTTAGTCAGTCAATCAGTAGTCGTTCAAGCGACTTCTTCAGATTTCGTTCGTTTAAATCGAAATTGATTTAATGGGCGTCTGCCTTTGATTGTCGATTGAAGTTGCTCATGTTTAATACATTTCCCAGAGTTTCTCAAATTGTTTTTGTGTTAAAAGAAAATCGTGTAATAGCTTATTGGAATAAGTTAACTAGAGTTATTAAAGATCGTTTATCACTTACATTATCTATGTAAAGTAAACACATTTCTCTAATTGATTTCTCAGTTCCACTTGAATTGGTGAAATAAAAGTTATTTGCTGTTCTCAAATTCACGTGAACTGGTGAAATATGAGTGAAAAGCAGTTTTTACTTGTAAATCAACATGAAATAAATAAAGTAAATAAATTTCATTTAAGACTCTCTCTCCCTCTCTCTTTTTATCGCTCTCCATCTGTCTCTCCTTTTCTCCCTCTTCTACTTATTGTAGCATTGCCCCTTCTCTCTCTCTCTCTCTCTCTGTTTGTGTGTTCTTATCTTTTTGTCGGCTTAACTTCCGTTTCCGCAATTGTTGTGCGTTGTACCTTTCTCTCTCCCTCTCGCTAACAGTCTGTGTATTCATATATAGCTCTCTCGTTCTCTCCAGCGCTTTGTATGCTAATGAAATGTTAAGTGCAATATTAAAAGCAAACACGAATAAAATTAAAGTTAATTAAAAATTAAAAGAAAGAAAAAAGTGAAGCGAAAAATAACGCGAATTAAATTAAACGAATTTCAATTCGAGATGCCAGAACACCAACACTAGACCCACTGGATAAACCACCCAAACCCACCCAGCCAACACCCACAGACGAACAGACGAACCAACGAAACCAACCACAACAATATGATTGCCACATTGTTTATAATATTTGCATTTATACGCGCCTTCCCCTGGAGTCGGCGTCGCGCGTACGCAGCGGCAGCTGGGCGCCCGCCGCTGGCGCTGACCCTGATGCCCGCCGACGAGGAGGAGCAACAGCAGCAGCAACAACAACAGCAGCGGCAATTGAACAATAACAACGCTCCGCGCCCCTCCATCACGACAATGGGCAATGGCCACGGGCATGCGGAGCATCTGCCGCGCACACGTCGCAAATCCTCCAAATTCCATGAGGTCACATTCAGCGGCAGCGTCGGCGGCGGCGAAAGCGACGGCGAGGGCGAAACGGGCCACACGGCAACAGCTGCTGCCGGCCTAACAGTGGTGCCATGTGGAGCCAGCAGCAAACGGCATTCGCTGGGCGCGACGAGCACCACCAGCAATTCGGGCTCCACAATAACGGCGCCGCCGTATCGCACGCTGGGCAGCAGCAGCCGATCGCGAGGATCGCGCGACTACGGCCATGGCCAGCACGAATACTATCAGCTGCAGGCGGGCTCCTCCTCGTCGAACGGCATGCGCGGGCTGACACAGCGCAGCGACACGATGGCCACCGAGGCGGAAGAGTTCGAGGACGAGGAACGGCCGCCGATGGACGATGATGAGGCGGAGACGTACGATCGGGAAACGGAACAGTTCTATAGCAATATTCAGGATGCCACGGGCACCTCGAGCAGTCGCAGCAAACGCTCGTCGCTTTTCTCGCGCTCCGACAGCTCGGCGACGACGACCTCGTCGAGTGGCGGCGGCACCTTTACGGGCGGCAAGCGCAGATCGGCTGCCTCCATCATGTCTTCCTCGCTCTGCTCCGATGTGATGGGCGGCAGCGATCGTCGCAGCTCGACAACCACCACGGGCTCGGTGCCAATCAGCAATCAGCGCCGTTCCAGCGGACGCATTCGACGCTATGTCTCCCGGATGACCATCGCGGGAGCGAGACGTCGCACCACGGGAAGGTAATGCCGGCGCATCCACACGCTGCACACGCTCCTCCACATGTCTCTTCATTTAACTTACTTTTACTCGAGATCTCTCTCTCTCTCTTTTTCTCTCTCTCTGTGTTATATTTTTTTTTTTAAGTTTTCTTTTTACTTCACTGAAATTCAATAATGAATAATTATGATTGAGTTACTATATCGCTTCACTGACTATCGTTTATCGGAGTTATCGATAAGTGTAAAATATAGAAAGTGTTGATTGTCCTACTCGACTTGAGCTCATCAGAAAGATGAGCCAAGCCCATTGCATTATTTTTACACTAAGGAAGATCGCCTTGTGGAAAGAGTTGCTAATCCAATTAAAGATCATTATTATTTTTATTAATATAGTCTATTTATACCCCATATATTCTTTCTACGCGCTTCTCACAAAACCCCAATATAGCAGACTTTATTATATTGCTTTTCCTTTTATTGCCAAGGAATCGTCGTACAACTAAAAACTTCAGATAGAGCATAGAATAAGAAGGAGACAGTGTGATTGGATGGCAATAATACTTGGGTTAATTTGAATTCAGGCAATCATGAGCCGTTCTCCTGTTGCCACTGCTCGTGCCTGGCCAGCAGCTTCCTGCCCAAGGGACGTATCTGCTTGAAGGCACGCTGCGCGCTGCCTTCCTGTGAGGGTTGCTTTGCTTGTGATGATTGAGGATCACGGTTGGTACGCGTGGCGTTACGCATACGCTGCATGCTGATCTCCTTGCAGGCCAGTCGTATCTCGTCGCCAGTGAAATGCTCGGAGAGATTAACCAGCTCATCGAGCAGTGGCTCCAGCTGCTTCCCGGTGAGTGTTGGGCTCAGCAGGCTCTGGACGAGGTTGCGTCGTTCGGCGGCACTGGGCAGCTGGACGAGCAGCTTCTTCTCGAATCGTCGGAGGAAGGCCTCGTCGATGTCCCAGGGCAGATTGGTGCTGGCCAGCACGAAGACGCCGCTGAGAGTATGCTCCATGCCGTCGAGCAGCTGCAGCAGCTCGTTCTTGAAACGCTTCGAGGACTCGTGATCGGTGGCGCGATCTCGCTTCGAGGTCAGACTCTCGATCTCATCGAAGAAGATGACAGAGGGCGAACGCCGCGCCGCCATATGAAAGAGGACGCGCAGTATTTTCTCCGATTCGCCGCGCCACTTCGACACCATAATGCTGGCCGTGATATTAAAGAATGTCACCTTGCCCCGCGTCTCGGCGTACAGAGCCTTGGCCAGAAAGGTCTTGCCACTGCCGGGCGGGCCGTGCAGCAGAAGCGAACGCCAGGGCTTCAAGCCATGCGCAAATAACTGCGGATACTCGATGGGCGTGAGCACCGCCTCCTTGACCAGCTCAATGGCGCTCTGATTGCCGCAGACGTCCGACCAGCGCAACTTGACGTCCTCGGACAGGATGCTAGTCTTGACCAGCTCAGCCAGCGCCTGCCACTCCAGCGAAGCGAACAGCGCATCGTCGCCCGCATGACCATGCTCGATTTCGTTGAGTGCAGCGAGCCGTGACTCTGCCATCGACTCGGCCGTTTCCATCTTTTTGATGTGGAGCGAGAGGCGGTTCGCCTGCAGCTGGCCGGGTCCTTGCTGCTGCTGGGGGTCTGTGGCGAGGCTGGCAGCAGCTGCGGCAGTTGCTGCACCAACGCCCGCATGCCAATAAGCCTGTGATTCGCCGGGTCGTTGCTGCGATTGTGATTGTGACTGTGATTGCGATTGCGATTGTGGCTGCTCGGTTTTGGCGGCCTTTGTCGAGCTGCTGAGCTCCAGCTTGACCTTCGGTGTCATCTTTTTGAGTACGCGCGGATATTTGCCAAACTTCATGTTGAAGAAGCTGGCGTACTCCAGGTAGATGGCATCGAGATCCACATTGTCGCACACCTCGAACTCCTCGGTGAGCCGACCCTCGCCCTTCAGCATCTCCGCGCTGCTATAGTAACCATTCTCCACCAGATAGCGATGAATCAGATACAGCAGATTGCGTCGCCGAGTTGTGAAATTTCGGACGTCCTCGCACAACACCGTTGAGGCTGCTGTGGCAGCAACGCCATATTTGGTTTGCGGCTTCATCTGACAGCGCTGCATAAATTTTCCCCCGTTGACCGCTTATCCTATTGTGTATCCTATATATGTGTCTATATATATATATCTATATATATATATAACTTTCTATTGTTGACTGCTGTGCGTCTATCTAGAACTATCTCATCGAAATGGGAGTTAAACGTTATTGACAACATTCACATTGTTTGCCTGCTTTAAACAGGGTTGTCATAACAAACACGCCCGGGTTGTTCGGGGCAACCTCACAATGTGGCACAGTGGGGTCGATAAATGAAAAAGACGAAAAAATTATAGACAAACAAATTTGAAAATATTTATAATAATAAGCATTTAGAGATTATAGCAGGGTATTTTAATACATTTTTTTACTTTTAATCAGAATTTGAAGAGCCAATATACTAAGACTCAACTACAAAAATACAGAAAAACCTTTTAAGCATTCTATATTTTCTGTAACAATTTAACTGCTGTGGGAAATGAAATTAACTGAATGTATACGTAGTTCATCAGATATAATCAGTTAATTATTTCATGCCCTTACAATGTGTTTTCGCCCACTGTGCGTTTTGGGAAGCGTTGCCATTAGCTGCAGTCCACAAGCTGCAGCAAACAGTCATCAACATTTTGACTGTAGCAGAAGAACCGCAAATATGCTCAGCCGCAAAAGTCAACAAGATGCGAATGCTGCGACGAAATGCCTGAAAATGCGGCCGATTATTAGATAGATTCTGTGGCGAGATGGAGAGAAGCATGGGGGGGGGGGTTAGCTGGGGGTTTGGCATCTGTTCAGCTGCCACGATCCGTGCGTCAAATGTGTGTGCGTCTGCCACTAATTAAAATTGAGCAGAGCGTGAAGAAATCACCGCAATAATCATTCATTCGCACAAGAACCAAATGCTCTTCTTAGCGATTAGCTTGAATCAAATGAATGAAAGAAAAGTGGGCATAAATAAATGTATTTTAAAGATACAGATTAAAGACTAATGAATACTTGTAGCATATTTAAAAGAGTATTCCGAGTAGTTAGAGTTCTATTGAGAAAGTTTATTTTAAAAATTAGATATTATAGAAAATCATAATATTAATATATTTTTTTTTAAATTCTTGAATGAAATAAAAAGAGAGAAGAATAGTAATGAATAAATGTTAAAGATAGAAAAATGAATACTTGTCGCATATTTAAAAGAGTAGTTAGAGCTCTATTGAGAAAGTTTATTCCTAGAATTAGATATTAAAGATAATGCATATATTAATAGTTTTTTTTAAATCCTTGAAGAACATAAGTTTTTTTATATAATATTTAGCTAGTTACAAAATTAAATTATAAACTGTTGATACTATAAATCCTTTCTAAAATAATCTATCTGATTAATATGTAAATTCCCTAAGAGCTAATATGTAAATTCCCTAAAAACTTTCCTCAAAGCTGAAGTAACTAGAGATTTAGGCTTTAAGAAACAGTTTTCTTGAGCAATTAGATGTTCTTTAAGTTCTTTAAAGGAACATTTTGTCAAAAATATTTTTTAATTTTCACATTTTTTGTCAGCATTTAATATTTTGAGATTCGAACTTCAAGTCTCATGAAGTAGTCAACAGACTCGAGCATATTCATGAAGTACTTCAGATGAATTGTGAATGTGCGTCGATCGTTATGTTGCCAAGATGTTGCATGCTCAATTTGCTTTTGGTGGCCGCCAGGCGACAGCTGTTGCAACTGTTAATCAAATGCGCGACGCAATGAAATGAAAATCAACGGGCGCAGATGGGTTCGCTACTTTGGCAGCAGTTGCCTTCGCTTTTGCTACTTTCCGCACGGCCAGAAATTATGCAACATGCATATGCAACAGTGCCCGCCTCTGGCCCGCTGTCATCCAATTTTTTGCGCTGCCAAGCCTATCAGCATTTTGCTTTTAAAAAAACAACAACAACATCAACAGCCAAGGTAGCTGCAAGGCGGCCTAAATGGGTGGCAACTGGGTTGGGGCATGACTGATGATATGCAGTATATGCTGTGTATGTGTGTGTGTGTGTGTGTGTGTATGTGTGTGTCTGTGCTCATTTCATATCGCACGCTGCTCGCTCGCACTTTTAATTTGGTTTACACAGAGCAATGGCAATGCCAGCGATGCCTCCAGCTTCTCGAATCTTTTGGAAACCCAAACCACGCCCCTGCGCCTGCCCACTGCATATGGCAGTCAGTCTCGGGCTTTTGTTAATGGCCTTGTGATAGTTTTTTCTTACACATGTGTGCGTGTGTGTGGGTGTGTCTCAAAAGCAGCTGCCGCACAAGTGCTGCATGTGTCGTTGGATTGGTTTTTGGATTCGGTTTCAGTTACAGTTGCAGTTGCTGCTGCTGCTGCTGCTGCTGCTGGGAATATTGTGGCCAAGGTCTTATATCAGAGGCGCTTTGAATACGTTCATTGAATCCATTCATTGGCCGTTGCATTAGTGAGCCAGCGCATTAATGACTACGACATGCGAATGGATGCCATAAATTCCGAGCAACTCAATAATTCAGAGAGCCAACAAGGCAATGCACGTCAAGGTTGGCCATTCATTTGCGAAGTAATTTGAGTTGCAGCTTTAAGGTCAGCTTAAGCTCTATAAATTCCTAGTTCTCAGAAGTTGCGTGCCCCATTAGCGAGACGCGTGCGTGTTGCATAGTTGCAGGCCTGAGGCAACTGCTGCTCTAAGCCGACAGTCGACAGAAGTCGAGCAGCCTCTTAATTCCAACACCTAGCCGGGGTGGCAAAAGGACAATGGGTAAAGGGGCACACAGATTGTCATTGTTGTGGCAAGTAGGCAGCAGGCAGGAGGCAACCATTCAGGAAATGTGCCCCACGGCCGTAGCTCCTCATGCGCCTAATTATATGTGCAAATAAATGAACGACCCGAGCTGATTGTGATGAGTGTGTCACCGACGCTCTCTCTCTCTCTCTCTCTCTCTCTCGGTGTGTGTGTGTGTGTGCTTTGATTGTTGTGCGGCATAGGTTGAACTGCTGCCAGAGGCAAAGGCCAGTAAGCAGCAGCTAAGACCCACAACGCCCCCAACTTAATTAGTTTGTTAAGTAGGAAGTCGCTGGATGTGAAGTGATTGTATGCACGACTGAATGAATGAGGGATTGACTCTGAATAACTGCAAAACTTGCCGACATACGACATTAATCAGCCAGGTCCACAGACCAGCAAGAACAATTGGCATCAAAATAAAGCCTCGCCAAATATACACATACACTCAGAAATTATTCAATGTGGCAAATATGTTAAATGAAGTAAAACTTTGCTGCGAATTACGTATACACACATCTATATGTATGTGTGTGTGTGTGTGTGTGTGTAAGTGTGTAAAAGCTGCAAAGCGAAACTGAAAGTTTAAACTGAAACAACTGAATGCCAAAAAGACGAAAACTGTGGCTCTCTCCGCCTGCCTCATAACTTTTGAAAAGTGCTACAAAGTATGCCATGGTAAATGGCGACATTGTTGCGCACAACAACATTAAATAGAGGGGCTGGGGCGTGGTGCTTAACAACAACAACAGCAACAATAAGAGGCTAGCGTCAACTTTGTGCCAAGTTTACTTAATGACCCCGATATAAATTTTACTTAAAACATCATTTTTCTTTACGACTTTCGCTGCCAAAAGCGTCGTCGTTGTCGTGGCCTTCAAGGCGACGGCAACAGGAGCCGATTCACACACATACACACACACACACACATAAGGAATGCCAGGCCGCCAAACAAGGACACAGCTGCGTCAGAGCGTCCGCCTGTCCAACTACAAATACCAGCAGCATAACTGGCCAACTTGCGAACAACTTAACTTGGCCCCAAACGAAATATCTGCTTTTGCTACTGAAAGTATTTTCTTTAATTATGACAACGCCCTCAGATTGATGCATGTCACAGTTTCCATTCCATTCGCATGGCATCTGCAGCTGTTGCCTGTGGCATACGACAAATAGCTGGCAACTGGCAACTGGCAACTGGCAACTGCTGCATTTCATAGAGACAAAACTTGCATCAAACTTTGCCTTTTCCCTCTTTTTTTTATCCTGCAACTCAGTCAACTGTTATTTGAGCAGATAGCGACATCTATTGGCAGTTGATTGAACTTCCGCTACTAGAGCTGATGAATAAGTTAATTTTTAAAGAAATTATTTGATAATTACATGAATGATAAATACTTTTAGATTTAGTTATGAATTACTAGATCAAAAAAACGAACTTTTTTTGTTTACTGCAGCTTTCTTGTCATTTTACTGATTTAACCTTGAGCTTCCCTTCTAAAGATGACTAATTTAGCCATTGTGACTACAAAGCTAAATTGCTTGGTTTTTTTTTTAAGCTAAAATCAGAACTACTAAAGAAAAGCACAATACAATGATGACCTTGGATGCGAACCCGGGTCCACTTCAAACGAATTGCCTTAAGTTCTGGTAACTAGGGTTACTCGGCTACCGGGGATCATGAACTGTAAACGCAGAGCAGTGTTCACTGAATAAGTTCACTAGTTCATTAAATGAACCAAGAATTGAGTTAAGTTCTGGTAACTTACTCGTCTACCGTGGACGCCGTGAACGAACTAGCCTAAAACTGATCGTTCATGAACTGTAAGCTCATGCTACACTGACACTGCTCACTGAATAAGTTCACTAGTTCATTTTAAAGGACCACTCACGTGAACCACTTCTAGAAACTATCATTTACATATATTTTTTTTGTCTTTTTATCTGCTGAGAAATTCTTATATAGGTTTAAAGTATCTGATTTCTAATCGCAGCTTTTTCGTTCTACAAAATGGATTCGAATCTGAAGTCTGGTTAGTTTTTAAGCGCCATCTAGTTGGGCTTACTTAAAAAGTTGATCCTTGCGACCGCGTTAACTTGATCAGTGGCGCAACTTTGAATACACGGCCTTAGGGAGAGGCGGCTCTGTAGTCTGAAGTCAACTTTCGACTCAAGTTCCCAATAAACTTGGCTACATTCGGTGGCGCGGTCGACAGCGAAGGGTTGGAGTTATTTGGCTGGTTGGTTTGGGTGGCGCTTCTGTTACATTTTTAGCCGAGTTGGCGCAAAAGTTTTCATAAGCAACGCGGCTGACGTCGACGCAGACAAAGGGCGAAAATGTCTAACGAATTGAAAAACTTTAAAAGCGCCTTGTTAGGCGCGCTTCCGTTTCCTGTAGGTCGTCATCGCTGTTGTGTCTAACGCTCCCTGCTCTGCCTCTGCCCTCTGCTTAACTACATACTCCCTACTAACCACTCTCCATTTCTGGCTGCTGTCTTCCGTTGGCGCTGAAAAGTTGGCTATGTCAAGTCAAGTTGGCCGTCTATAACACGACTCAAGTTTGGCCTAAAAGTGTCGGACTTTCAATTATTTGGAGCCGCATGTGAATTCATTTCTATGGTGAAATTAACATAAATATATTTTTTTATTTTTAATTTACAGTTTCGATGTAGAAAATGGCCAGGGCGCCCGTTCACCACTTGAGGGCGGCTCACCCAGCGCTGGTTTGGTTCTACAGAATTTACCGCAACGTCGCGAATCCTTTCTATATCGTTCCGATTCGGACTTTGAGATGTCACCAAAGTCAATGTCCAGGAACTCAAGCATTGCTAGCGAAAGGTAAGTGCCAAAAAAACTAAACAGATTTCACATCTATGCTCTATGTACGTCGAATTGAATATTTATTGGTTTTAGTCTTAAAATCATTTTTCGTTTGAAATCTCGAATGGTTTATGGTTTAAATTGTGTTCGATTCATCTAGTTTTTCATTTACATGCTTTAATATGATTTGAATCTTATACAATATTCACAAGCATTATAAACTATTCAACATCATATCACGTACTTTCCATGAAAGCTACAAATACATAAATATAAACGTAAATATTACAAGAGCCTATAAAAACAAAATCCATGAAAACTGAACAAAATGGGTAGCAAAAACATGACATCGAAAGGCAATAAACCAGCAGATCTTAATGGCTCCATTAGCTGCGGCTTACTACTATTATGCTCCATAAAGAAGTTTTCCTACTATTTTACTTTTACTTTATTTAATACAATATTTTGATACAGCTATATAAACCTGATTTACTAGATATTATTTTTAACAACTTCTTATACTTCCCCTTACATGTCACCTTCTTTTCTTGTACCCTTTATACACCTAATTCTGTGACTGCAACTAAATATACTACTACTACTACTAACTTTACTACTTTTCTTAGTTACTACAACTTTTTCTTCTTTTTGCTCCTACTAATAAAAAACCTTCTCGCACTTCTAGTCTATTGTGGCAACACTTTCTACTACTGCTACTACTTTTGCTACTACTAACTTCAATACTACAATATTTCTACTACTTTATCTACTACTTCTACTTTACTATTGCACCTTTTTAACTAGCGCTACTACTACACTTTTTACAACCACTTTAAACTCTACAATTTCTACTACTATCGCTACGAATACTTCTACGAATCTACTACAACTATTACTACTGCTACATTAATACTACTTTCACATCTACTTCAACTGCCTCTTCTTCTACTGATATTCCTTCCTTTCGAGATTAAGTAGTAAAACTTATCTACTACTACTATTGTATTGTATTGTATATATTTCAAGATCGATCGACTTACTGCTATTTTTACTTCTACTTCTACTACATTAATACTACTTTTACAACTACTTCGTCTGTCACTTCTTCTACTGCTATTCCTTCTTTTCGAGATATAGTAGTACTACTTTTCCTACTACTATTTCATGCTTCTTGAGAACTTCTGCTACTTTTACAGCTACTCCTTGTACTTCTCGTACTACTTTGAACACTTTTTCCTTCTACTACTAATTCCAAGTACTTTTGTTGCCACCACAATTTCTACCGTCAATTTCTGCTACTTTTGAAGTTTCTATCACATTTTCTCTTACTTTATTGCAACGCCAGAATCTCATAATATAAAATTTCTCCAGGGCTTTTACCTCTCTCACACACACACACACACATGCACACAGACATTTTGTTGTTCCTTTAACTTTTTAACATTTCTATTTACAAGTCTTAAATTTCTGCTACCAATTTGCAGCATCTGTTGCTATTGTCTGCTTGCCTTTGCTTTTTCAAAATGCTGCCACAATTCACAATGCCACACCTATGTTGCATATATGGGTGTGCGTGTGGGCGAGTCTGTGTGAATGTGCAGCATCGTTTGCGGTATTTCAGGCACTTTGCCACATTTCAATGGCATTGCAGCGCCGCCTCTAGAGCAAAGTTGGCAACATCATCATCTGCTGGTGGTCAAGAGCCGCCCCATTGATGGCATTTCTGAAATTCATAGCAAGCCTTTTGCCACATCTGGCTGCCTCTTTGGCAAAAATTCCATTCCAGCAGTTCCGGAGACGTCTCCCCACCCTGAGCTCTTTACCGCTTTAGTGTGTTGTCCGTTGTCCGTTGTCCGATGATATGCGTTGCCTGGCGTCAGCTGCTCTGTGCTCTGGCCCGTGAGTTGACCCGGCTTTGACCATTGTTTTGACAACGCTGGCAGGCATCTCGAATAAATAGCAATGCCAACTTTTGTGTAGCTCCGGCAAAAGACGACAAACAACATTTAGCCACAATTTTGCTGAACTATTTGGGCTTTGATTAGACTAGACAGCTCTACCTGAAGCTGACCAAATATACATGCAAATGGCACTCATATGCCACATGAATGAACAACAGCTACACCACACACACATACGCACACACAAGAATTACATTATGCAACTGGAAACCGGAAATGCATTTGGGTTTTTTGGCAGCCATGTTTTGTGCAAGAGGCGCGACAACTTTTTAGTTTTTGATGGGTTTCTCAGCGCCAATTACACTGAACAACATGAACGAAATCAAAGCATCAGGTAGCATCATGTCGAAAGCAAATAAAAAGAAGAAACAGCATCAAAACAAGCACCATATGGAATTAGCCGGGGCATTTGGTCGGTCAGCAGCTAAATGCAACCTTGAGTAGACAAGTATTTTACAGCTATTTTTACACGACTTTTGGCACTCGTCGCCTCCCGCCGCCGCTCGCCCCTCTTTTCGCGTCGCTCAAAGGCCAAAATGCCAAAATATATATCGCGCAAATCGCGCAGATGAAAAATTGCAAAAATATTTGGACCGCAAAAACACTTAAGGCCCCCGCTCCCAGCTAGCCGCCCCCATCCCCAGTCGACAAATAAAGTATGTACTACAGAGCATACTTATATACACATTAAGAAGCCAAATAAAATGCTAGACAATAAATACGCCGACCTCTCTAATACACTAAACAGAGAATTGAGTTTTTGCGAATTGATTCTTTCATTCAATACAATCAATATCTGAGCTATCATTGATCAGCATTCTCATTCATCTCTCTCGCTCTCTCGCTCTCTCTCTCTTCGACTTCGACATTCTTAAAGATATTTCATATCGAACGATCTTCACATCTCCATTGATCAAAGCAAGTTCCTGAATGTCGCTAATTATCGGTTTTGAATGTGTGTAAATCTTATAACTGTACTCCTACTACTACTCTTTCCCTCTATATCGCTGTCTCTTTTCTTTATTGGTGTACGTTGTATGTTGTTCGATAGCTTAAGATGCTTTAAGCACTATATCCATATACTAGCATGTTGATGTCATATATGGGCTTAAAATTAACTTAACCTAAGCTTAAAAGTCTTGATTGACTGATTTATGATGAGTTCTCTAAAGTGAAATTACTTTAAGTACCTGATAATTATAAACTATTAAGCTGCTGTTTTGAGCAGCTGATGCACTTATGCATACCCTAGAATTTGGATAGCAGTTAACCTAAAGAAGAACATTTGAATACATAAACATTATATACGCCAGTAGCCTCTATTCGCATAGAGGTCGAACAAACACACAAAAAAAGTTTTTTTGGACTCAAACCAAAAGTGTCCTTGTGTCCGAAAGTGCTGGCCAAAGTTAGATGTGCCCCCAAGTGCAGTGGCCCCAGGCGCTGATGCTACCATAGAACATAAAAACGATTTAATTATACATAGTTGAAATAAATATTTTTGGTATTTTTGGTATTTTGTTGGCTCCCTTTTCGGCCATTTGGCAGCGACAGCAACGCAATTTGCATTTATTTCTCTTTATATTCCGCATTTGCTGTTGGCTTTTTTGTGTGTTTTTTTTTGTCCATTTTTCTTTCATTTTTTTGTTGCTCTTGTTTTGGGCTGACTGGGCCAGGCCAAAAAGTTTTTGGGTCTGCTTTAAAGTTTTTGGCAGGCCTCTAGTTACGCTGTGCCTCTGTCGGCCTGTCGGCCGTCTTCTGAGCGTATATTCCGGGGTCCGTTCGCTGCGTTTGCTTTCAATCAAGTTGAATATTTTTTGGTGAGACATATCGCAGCAGTTCCCTCGTCTGCCAGTCTGCCACTTTCAAACAATGTTGTTGATGAGCCTGTCAATTGCAAGCACACACACGTACACCCTCACATACATACACACACACACACATACTTAGTTATATATACCTTATGCGCTGGCAGTGACTGGCCCCAGCTTAGCTGTCATGACAACCAACGAGCAAGTTGAGTGAACATTTTCATAAAGATTTCAACACTAATAACAAATAATTAGCTGACTGACTGCGGCTGGCAAATGTCAAGGGCAAGCAAACAAAATAACAACAACAACAACAATTTAATTTAATACGTTAGTAAAATGCGAGAGATAAATAGATAAATAAATTGCACTACAGAGCTTAGCATAATCTCTACAAAAGTTGAGCTTCATAAGAATTTAGGTAGAAATATGTATACTTTTTAAGATCTAGACTTTCTCTTCAATTGTTTGATTTAGCTATACAAAACTTCAGCTTTTTAAGAACTTAAGTGGAAATATCTATACTTTTATAGGTCTAGACTTTATCTTCAGTATTTTGATTGAATATATCTAGCATATATCAAATAATATATTGCTATAATAGAAAGTCAAATCCCGATAATTCAAAATGGCAAGGAAATCACATTTTTTACGAATTACACAGGAATTCGAACAAATTTTTTTCAAGGTGACAACATTTTTTACGAATTTTTAAGGTTTTCGATTTAGCGTTGGACAAATTATTGGAATTCCACTGTATATATTATAGACATATTATAAAAGTTGCTTTTTATATACTATGTGCTTTTTATAGACGATAACGAGCTGTGCTCAAGAAGTATCGAAAATTTTGAATATCCGCGACTTATCTTTGCATATATCTTTGCGTTATTTATTGCGTTGTGTTAGTACTCATGTCTCTCACTTACGACGACAAGTTCGACAAGTTAATTGTTGACGTTTTTGGCACTTTTTTCGATTTTGCCTATTCCATAAAATGGATCAAAGAATCTGTATCAAATTTTATGAAACTGTGGCAAATAAAGAAGCTACCTTAGACAATAGCAACGCCTCATAACACACAAATTAGATATTCATGTATAAATAAATAAATAATTTCTAAAAAAAAACACAAAATCCGCAATACTTTTCGAGTTGATATTTCTTTATTAGAAATAACCTTTAAAGGAAGTAAACAATTCTTTGTGGAAAGCTGAATTGCAAGTCCCTGATTGAAATGTATTTCCGATGCTGAGGGCGAGTTTTCTGCTTCACGAAATTTATCATTCAAAGCTCCATTTACTAAATGCAATCAAAATAGTTTTAAAGTATTTCCTTGTGTAAGAAAACTAAGAAATTGCGAATGCTAGACTAAACTTCCAATATAGATCAGTTAATGAATTGTTGAATATAATCTAAAACTAATGCAAATAGGAATTAAGAAATCTTTTGATCAGAAGCAAAAGCTGAGAGTTGATTTAGAGCTGTTCGTTTAACTGGCTGTCCAGTCATATAAGATGCATCATATAAAGGCATATAAATCTATAAATAATCAATATCAGACTTCAGTTATTTCAGCATGTTTTGCATAAAGAGCATGAGTTATCAAATGTGCTCTATAGATTCAAGATAGATAAAAAGTAATTCACTTTGACCCCTATAAAGCTGGCCACAGCAGCTCGAATAGGCTATCTACTTGTCGAGCACGCCCTTAACTTGTTTTGCCTAGAGCATCTAAGCAGAGTTAACTAGAAATCAGTTCGCATCGCATTCGAACGTTGTGATTGCTGTGAAAATGCCTGAAGCACTCGATAATTGCCGTTGGATCAAAGTGCAGGTCGAGCTCAAAGGCAACTGATAGCCGTTCAATGGTGAAAGAGCCGTTCGTTCAGGCGTTAATTTGCGTTTAATGCCAAGGCGAGAAGCGGGACAAAAAAAAAACCAGGTGTGTTTGTCTGCTCAGTTGTGGGGCATGCAGCAAACACCACAACACAGCACACGCAACAACAATTTTAAGGCCAGAGCCCGGAAAAAGATTCAAGCTGTTTGTGTTTGTGCCTCTGGCATTTGCAAAGTGTTTAAAATGCAAGTCAGAGACAAACCAACCAATGCGTGTATATGTGTGTGTGCTGAGTTTTTTTCTGTTTTTTTTTAAATGTCAACACTTCAACTTCGACTTTTGTGCAGCGGCAGCGCAACTGCAGTTGTGACGTGCGCAACAGAATGACGTCACGACATTGCGCCGAGCAGAGCCAGTCGCTTATCTGTCAATTGCCGACGGGGTCATTGCCGTCGTATTGTCTACGTCAACGGCAATGCCAGCTAACGAGTCACAACTTATCCAACCAGTCAACCCCCTGCCACGCCCCCTGTCCCACGCCCCATACGTAACCCAAGCCCATATCGCTTAACTGCTGCACGTGATGTCTCTATTAAGCTGCTTCAATCCCATTTGCCACTCATTGCATACCTCAGGGCGTCACGCACAGACACACACAGACACACACACACACAGACACACAATTACTGTTAACTTTTTATTTGCATTCAGCTCAACAATAAAATAAGCGTCAATTAGTTATGCAAACGACAACAAAAAATTGAAAAATTGAAAAATGTGCAAAGCCTCGCAGAAATAAAAAACGAAAGTGAAAATAATAAAGAATTTGTTGACTTTAAGTTAATTGTTCAGTTTTTTATGACCGTTCACGAAGTGAAAAGAGTATATTGCTTTTCTGCAATGTCAGTCTCCGTCTGTCTCTCCGTCCGTCTGTATACATGCGCTGTAGGCTTGAAATATGAAACATATCTTTTGGATAAGCCCACTGGGGCGTGGAAAAGTATGAAAAACTATAACTTTTAAAGCAAAAACGCTGCTATTTTCAGCAAAATGGTTGTCTGAGAATTGAGACTTGGAGTAAATATGCGTGTAGGCCAGTCTTACATAACAAGATATGGTATATATAACTACGCCCATTTGGGGCGTGGCAAAAAGCTGTATCTTCTATAGTTTTCGAGCTAAAGATCCAAAATTTGCAATCTGAGTTACTGTTTCTGGGCATACTCCTCTTGGGGGCGTGGCAAATCGGAAAAGACTATATCTTTTAAAGCAAAAACGCTGTTATTTTTATCAAAATGGCCGTCTAAGAATTGAGACTTAGAGTATATATGCGTGTCGACTACTCTTACATAAAAAGATATGGTATATATAACTAATAACTAATTTTTCAAATCGGAAAAAACTGTATCTTCTACAGTTTTCGATCTGGAGACCCAAAATTCGACATATATGCTACTGTTTCCCTCGTCCATCGTCCAGCGTGGCAAATGGGAATAAACTATATTTTCCAAATTTTGCAGTTAGATAACTGTTACTGCGCTCTACTAATAGTCAAATAAATAGCAAATCCGAAAAAAAACAATATATACCTTTTTTTCTACTGTGAACGAGTATATATGCCGTCGGTAACACCCGACTGCAACGTTCTTACATGTTTATTTTGTATTTGTTCTTTATTATTATTATTTCTTATGTGTATTCTTAGTTATTGTCAGTTGTCAGTTAATCGTCGTTTGTTGCAACTCGATTACATGTGCCCCTACTCGTTGCTCTCTCTATCTGTTAAGCCTATCTACTTATTATTGTTATTTGTACTATTATCGTTGTTGATTATTGTAACCCTTTGCAGGTTTAAAGAACAGGAGGCCTCTATACTCATTGACAGATCGTACGTATGCCCAGTTCTATCTATCTAACTAACTATCTATCTATCTTTCAATCTTTACTCTTACCTATCTATATCTATATATCTATATATATATATATATATATATATCTGTCTATCTCTGTCTCTGTCTATTTGCCTGCTTGTTTGCTTGCGCTGCACTCGATGTTTGTATTGTTGTTGTTATTGTATTTGTATTTGTATTTGTATTTGTTGTTGTTGTTGTTGTTGCTTTAATTTTCATTTGTTTTCCTTTTATCGTGTTTCTGTTTCTTAATTGTTTTGCACGCTTGTCTGAACCAGGCTTTAATTTCTTTTCGCCAACGCAATTGCCGCCGCCTTTGCAACTTTGTAAATAGAACACATTTAGAATTGTTCTATCAGATGTGATAATGATAATTTGACGCTATTTTATATGCATATAATCGTTCGATATAAATATCTCATTTCTTTTTATCACGCATTCTTTTTGGACCTATCATTTTCTCTTTCCACAATTAGCCAGCGCAATTAGTTAGTTAATTTATTCATTTGAGGCATGTTGTACAGCAATTGCCGCACTGTCCAGCATAAAACATATTTATACTCTGCTTCTCAAAGCAAAGAAGGGCATATTGGGTTGCACTCAATGTTCGTCTGTCTCTGGTATAAGATATTTTATACACTTGCAGAAAGGATATATTCATTTTGGTCAGAAGTATAAAGAAGAAATATAAAGTATATATATTCTTGATCAGATAGACGAGCTTAGTTGATATAGCCATGTCCGTCTGTCTGCCCGTGTGTCTGTCCTTCTGTCAGTCTGTAAGTTTCTCTCTCATTCTGGATCAACGCAATCTCCTAGGCGTCTTTCTGCAGCAGGTATTGTATATCTCAAAATCTGCCGAATCGAACGACTATATCATATAGCTCCCATAGGATAAAACAGTTTTCAAAATTGTTTTAGTAAGAAAAATTTCGGCGCTAATGAAGTCTAAGACTTGAAATTCGGAATATATACCTCACACTCATACAAAAAGATATAGAATATATAGCTACGCTCTTTAGGATCGTGGCAAATCGGGTAAAGCTATAACTTCTGTCGTTTTAGAGCTAGAGCATATAAATTTGGCAAACGATACTGTTGACCTTCCTTTTAGATCGTTCAAAATGTTACATACCAAATCGGAAGGTCTATTTAGTCTTGAACATAAATGCTCTAATATATTGGGCGCTGTTAGAGTCAGTGACTTGAAACTTAAAACATACCCTAGAAAAACAAGATAAAGATAGATATATCTACGCTTATTATGGAAGTGGATAATCGGAAAAAATGGTATCTTCTAAAATTTTACACAGATCCAAAATTGAGCAATCTATCTATATCCTTTTAAACTGCAAGGGTATACCAATCTTTAGTGCTACTGAAATTAGCCAATTCCTTTAGTTATATATTCTGAAAGCTGCTTATATTTTATTGCTTTAGACTTAAATTTAAAATGGAAAATCTTGTCTGCTAATATCTTTAGATTTCATAAAGTATATGCCACTATAAGAAACAGAGTATCTCAGCAATCGGTAGCCACCGACTGCAATATACATATCTTTTACTTATATACTTATGTACATATGTATACATTATATCTACTTAAAATCTATAAATATATATATATATTTTTGCAAAATATTGTACATAAACTTTTATCATACTATTTCAATTAAACTTTTATTCAAGAAGTGCAATTTCGCATTGTGATGAAACACTTTGATAACTCGCTGAAATATTCAACAAGAGATTTGACTATTTGAGAACGGATACGTGAGTCACATCACGTTGCTTCTTCTTCTGCTTTTATTTTTTTTCTTTTGGTCGAATAACCACAACTCACATGACGTTCCGCGTGCCACTCGATTCACTGAATTTTTATCCCAGTCATAATTTGTCGTTGTCGCTGGCGCAATTAAAGGCGCAAAACAGGCTGCGAGTGTGGGCCAAAGACTGGGTGGACGGAGGGGTCAGCTGCTGCTGAATGAAAGCTGCCAAAGATGTGATATAAACAACGAGCCGAAGAAGAAGGCGTTGCAGCGACAGCGCAGCTAATTTAAATATGAAAAACATTTCCTATTTCCTGTACGCAAAGAAGAAGAAGAAGTCAAAAAAACCCAACGCGAAATTCGGTCAGTCAAAAAATGTAGACTGGGTATGGGTATGGGTTTTTTTTTGTGATGTTGACTAGAAGGGAGCGGGCCTGACCGTTGAAATGTCGTTGGCCAAATTCAATCACAAGCCATAACAGCCGCAGTGAGCGTCCCTTGCGTCCCACGTGTTGCCCAGTTGCCACATGCAGCGACTCTGGCGTATACGTAACGTGCATATTATTCATACGCAGCGTGACATCGAAAGAAAATAGGATTGCCAGCCAAATGAAATACGTTCTTTTCGCGTATTAAATTTGCCGCCTCAATTGCCGCTGACGCTGCCAAACGAACCAAAATTTTTGACATGCGCCCAATGCAAATCACACCCAAAATACATGTGTGTGTGTGCCACTTCTCTCTGTATGTGTGTGTGTGTGTGTGTGTGTTTTTCTGCATGGCTTTGAGTGGCCTCTTGTGCTTTTAATAAAAATGCATCCCACACAAAAATTTGTCATGCAGGCAGCAAAAACCAAAACCAACAAAAAAACTACGAAAATGCATCCATATTTCGTACATACGAAGTTTTTTGTATGAACAGCGTAAAACCAAAATTTATTCAGTTATTTTGTTTAGCATTTTAGTATGTTTCAATTAGTGAAATCAGCGTGTTAAATACAGGTTTCAGCTAATGCTGTTTTTGCACCTTTTTTAGAGAGAAAGTTAAGATAGTTTTTGAATTTCATTAAACGAATTTTCTCTATTGCAATTTCTATTTATACGAATGCTATGTTAGTTAAATGATATAATTACTCGATTGAGCTGAAACAGAAAGTGCCGAAGGCTGCAGCTCTTAACTATCTGCTAGGCCTCTGAGAATCTGAATACAATTCAGCTGAAGAGTTGACAAATGTATATAGGTCGAGCAGCCAAATGTTGTATACTTTGCTATATATAAGTTTTTAATAATAATATTATTATTATTATTAGTTAAGTTTAACGGAAAGTATTAATCAACTTCTCCACATCAACTTTGGCATTTGGGACTTTTTAAAAACTCTGCTCGACTTCAGCTTCTGCTTCAACTCTTTAATAACTTCGACTTCGACTTATGTTCTCAACTCTTTCCACTTCAACTCTTAGTTAATATATATTTGAATATGCTTCACACATGGGACAAAGACTTTTCTGCTAAAGCAACATTATGCTTGACAAAATTCAAATTGAATTTCATCTCTTTTTATACACTGAAACAAAAGGTGTGTGTTCCATTTTGGTCAGATGTAAGCAACTGCGTCTGTGTAAAGTATATATATTCCTGATCAGCGAGACGAGCTGAGCTCATATTGGCAACTCTCAATTCAAATATATAGAAAGACTTCTTTTTGCTGCAAATGCCCATGGTTGAGCACCCAAATTTAGTATATTAATTATTTATCAATTATTATAATTATTATTAATTGAATTTAAAGGCAAGTATGATTCGACTAATCAACTTTCTTACACTCAGGACTTCTTTATAACTATGCTGCTCAACTCTTTAACGACTTTAACTTCGAGTTTTGCTCTAAACTACGTTCCATTTCCACTTCTGATCTCTCAACTCTTTCTTCTACTTCTATCGTCTATCGATGTTCTATCACTGCTGCAACGCTTCCTGGTATGGCGTTGCCACCTCGTTGCACTTCTACTTTTCGTTACATATATTCCTTAAGCTTCTGAATCACAAATGAGCAATAATTAAATATAAATTGAAACACTACAAAATGGTTTTCTGCAGCTAGCACAAAAATTTCATTCAGCATAAATCTGAAAAAAAAACTATACCATATAGTTGAGCATATGTTATGTGTGTTACATGTGTAGATGTATGTTTGCAAATGTTTATGAACAATTTCATCAGTCACTTGACTCGATTCGAGGCGACTTAGTTGCGCCCACGTTGCCTGTCAGTCACGAGATTTTGTTCTATGGCTGACCCATTGGCCCCATCATGCGCCGAGCAGTTGCTTGAAATGTTTTCTTCTATTCTCCAGCTTGAATGGCAATTGTGTGTGTGTGTGTGTGTGTGTGTGTGTGTGTGGCGTTTGTTTATTGAATGCAGCGCCACTTGCCGCTCGTCATTCAAGTGGGTTAAGTGACGCAGTGGGCGGAAAGCTGCGAATGATTATCGTAATCGGAAATCGGGAGTATGTGCAATCGGCTAGATGAAACGCAATTGGATATTGAAAATTGGAAATTTCAAATTAAAATTCAAATTGAAACAGTGGCACTTATGTGGCGTATGAGTAATATGCCTATGTCGCTCTCCCTCTCTCTCGCTTGACAGCAGCAGAAGAAGAAGAGCGAAACACACAAGTGGGTTAGCTAAATTAAAAATTGCTCGAGATTATTATTAGAATTACGTGTGTGCGCGCATTTGCGACTAACCAGCGAGAGATATTAAAAATAAACGGTAGTAGTTAAAATACAAATATGCATATTAACATATCTACCTGTCTCTCTCACTCTCGCTCTCTGTGTGTGTATTTATGTAATGAGCGTTCATTAAGCGGGCAACAACAATTGGAGATCGCTCGAAGGCAGCCAAATGGCAATTTGAGTTGAGAATTTATTAAACATTAGCGTAGGTAAGTGCGCTAGAGAACAACTAGGGAAACGACGACAACGCGTGCGAGCGAGACGGAAAGAGAATGAAATTAATTTTGCGTGAATTTGTAGAAAACAGCAAACGGAGAGAAAGAGAGAGAGACGGAGACAATCAGGTGAAGGCATAAAATCAGCAATTTCTACTCTCTGCTGATGATAATGAAGTGCATCATAATGATTATGAATGATGATAATAATGATGATAACAATGCTGATGATGATGTGCTTATGTTATGTCAGGCAAGGACGCGCTGCCTGCCTTGCCGGACAACAGATATGTCAACTGTATATGTGTGTGTGTGCGTGTGTGTGTGCCATAGCAATAAAACAGGGTGTGCAATTGGTCCACCTTCATTATAAGTAACTCTAACTTACAGCTGTTCAAGGTGGGTATTCAAAAAGATCTACTATCTTTGAACTATTAAAGGCGCTTATCCAGCATTTAAGCATTTAATCTAGTATGTATTATCAGGCATTGGGAAGGTCTGGATTTTAGTTGAAATTGAAGTTAGCTTTTAGCTTGAAATTGATATAGAAATCGTAGAGCAGTAGGGTATGCGTTGGCATGCAAGACATTAGACATAGGGTTAGAACCCTACTGAGTTCGTAATAGTACGTTCAATTCTGTAAGCAAACTCGCTTGACGTCATAAAAAATAATATCTACCTGTAAAGATTGGGTCGTTCACTAAATAATTTTTCGTTTTATTTATTATTAATTTATCGTTTTTTTTTTAGTGCAATTCCAACACGATTTTTTTATTTTATAAAACATTTTAATAGTTTAAGCTAAGTTTGGATATGGAAAGTGTTTAAGCACTTAGTCTTTCAGTTTTTGTATCAAACTATGATCAATCTACGAAATGCTGGAAATTCGCAAAATATACAAGCTTAAACGTATTCATTATTTTTTTATGGTAAGCAAAAAGGCTTTTTAAGCAAGCCTTTTCCAACAATTTCCCACAACTGCAAATGAAATGTCGTTAAGTTCAGTTATATGTCATTCAATAAAATTCTAGAATTCTTAATTTTAAATGCTAAAAAAAGAAATAAAATATATTTTTATCATGAAATTAATTAAGTGAGAGCCTTAGATTCTTCTTAGATCTTCGGAACTCTTTGCAGCTAATGGCTAATGTTCTTATCCGTTAAATGAATGTGTGTCAAGGCGACACCCTGTATATTTCTATAATTGAGCAAATGTTGTACATGTTGTGTCAGTTCGTTCGTTCAGACTTTGTTGCTGTTGTTGTTCAAGATGAAAAGCAAGCAAAAATCTTACGCGCGCGCAAAAAGCACAAATGATGAAAATGAAATGACACACACACACACACGGGCGCGCACACAGGCACAAATTTAATTTTATTTATTTATATTTTTATTTTTTTTTAAGTTGAATATAATTTGTTTCTTACGTTACGTTCAGCTCAGCTGATGGCTGATGCCGCCCGTTGCCAGCTGCTCAGCCGCTGCTGTCGTCGCTGCTGGCGTCGCTGCCCGCAGCTGGCGTCGTCGTTTTTCTACAATAATTTTTCTTCTTTTTTCATTCCTGAGCGTGCGAGTTGTGTTTTGAGTTTTGTATTTTTGCTGGCCACGCCGCGGGACGCGCTCATTCTCGGCCAGCGCGCACTCGTGGAAAATTCAAAAAGCATTTGCGTTGTCGTTGTCTCGTTTGCGTTGTCGTTGTCGTTGTCGTTTCTCGTCTATTGTTGTTGTCATCTGAAATAATCCGCTGAATAGTTGTCAAGCAATCAAAGCAATCGGCGCAGATATATAGAAATTGAAATTGCAAATTGCAAATCGTAATCGAAAAAGAAATCGAAATCGGAATCGCATTAGCCAGGAATCGTCCTGGGCTAAGCTGTTGCCGGCTCAAATGATCAGCTTGTAACAATTTTATTTTCCTATTGTTTTACTGTGTGTGTGAGTATATATGTGTGTGTGATTGTGCGTGAGTGTGTGTACATGTGCCAGCATCGCCATGTTAAACAAGAATTCAGCCTCGTCGCAGTCGCTGCCGCGCGTGCACAGCTTCTTCAATATGATACCGTCGATAATGCAGGACGATTTGGCCGTCACCATAATGGCCGATCGCGACAATATGTTCTCCATCAAATCGCAGCGCAGGTAACAACAAAAACCAAAAGCCAGCTATCAAAAGCAACTATAAATTGCGCGTATATTGACGGCGCCCCCGCGTTTTATTTATATTTTATAGAAAAGAAGGAAAGCAAAAAAAAACTGTCCCAGCTGCCAGTTTATTTACTTACGCATCTCGAGCATAGATGTTGCTCTATTAATTATGAGCAAACACAAACACAAGCACAGACACAAGCACAAGCACATGTATGCATGCTTATGCGATATGCCTAACTATATTAGTATGCAATAATGAAAGCTATTTGCATTAATTGACTATGCGAAATTGCATTTTGTGCCTGCATAGTTTTCAACTAAATGCATTATTAATGGCTAAATCATTTTAATTTTATAATAAATCGATTTAATAAGTCGCTTAACACATTAAATAATACATATTTATGAATTATTTGATATTCCGAGCAGTGCCAAGTTTATGTTAACTATTTCAATATGACAAATGCTTAGAGCGCTCTGAATATATTAGCAAATATTAAATTTGATTTCTGATATTTTATTTATATTAATTATAGTTTAGACTATAGAGTCATATGCAAAGCATATGCAAAATTTGTAGTTTTTCGACACATTTTATGAGTCCTGTTTTCTTCATTTTTTTTTTCTGGTTCCCCAAACCCAAAACGCAGCGGATGAGTCATGAACATGTTTTTTTGAATTTAGCGGCGAAATGCGTCGCAGTATTCATAATCGAATAACAAACTAGAATCGCACTAAAGTGCTCAAGAGAACTGATTTCTCTGTTCGACAATATGGGAATAGGAGAATATGAGAATATACATATATGAGCAGAGCAGAGCAGAGCACCGCGACATGATTTCAAATGACAAATCACTGGCAAAAACATTTCGTCTGGCGGCTGCATAGTCTAGCGACGCGACGGGTCCAAAAGTGAAGAGTTCAAACTGAACTGGTGCTGGGGGCGGGGTCAGTGGCAGGGGGCTGGAGGTGAATGCTGTTGCATATGGGCAGCGGGCTTGCCGCTTGTTGTTATTTATGTTGTTGTTTATGGCTGCCACTTTAGATGTGTGTTTGGATAGACAAATGGATGGATGGATGGATGAGGGCGCATATATACAATATTGTATTTGTACAATTGTTGCGACACACACACAGAGAGAGAGAGAGAGAGAAAGAGATATTGCAGTAGTGAGACGTGCCAAAAATCAGGCAAACATACCGCAGATCGACCGACAGAGAGGGAGAGAGAGAGGGAGAGGGAGGAAGTGAGCAGAGGACAACCTGGCTGTAAATGAGTTGGCATCATTAATCGTATATCGTTGTCGCCATACCCATCTGTCTCTCCCTCTATATATACATATATATATATATATATATATATATATATATATATATATTATAAATACATCTTGCTGTTTCAATTTCATTGAACATTCTGTGAAACAGTCGCAAAATCTCTTATGAAAATTTCAATATTTCCAACCATTTTCATTGCCAGCCAATTGGCTTTCGAAAACTTAAAGGCACCTTAATACATGTGTACATATATATCCATATATAAATGTATAAAAATAGAAGAGTTGTGAAATTTGCATGGCTTGAAGATACCTAGTAACAAGGCTTCAAATCAACTTTTAACTTTTATAATCTCATTTGATGCTGAAGACTTTTATAACAAATAAAAAAATTTACCATCTAACAATTTTACAGGTTTGTTTTGAACTATATACTTCATATGCAAGCTTCCGAAACTATTTGAACTATGGATAGTATGTCAGTTATCGACTGACTGTTATCGACTATCTGTTATCTCTATCGATAACCGTTTAATATCTGTATGCTATAGCCATAGATCCCCCTTATACATATACAAAACTCCTGAACTAAGTTGAACTATTGATAGTATTAATAATGTCAGTTATCGTCTATCTGTTATCGATTATCGAATATCATCCGATATCGATTGTGCG
Source organism: Drosophila gaucha (assembly GCA_035045545.1). Taxonomy (NCBI): domain Eukaryota; kingdom Metazoa; phylum Arthropoda; class Insecta; order Diptera; family Drosophilidae; genus Drosophila; species Drosophila gaucha. The sequence continues at coordinate 1,422,232 of JAWNOY010000035.1, forward strand.
GCATAACTAATCTAATCTCTACAGATCCCCCTTATACATATACCAAATTCCTGAACTAAGTTTAACTATTGATAGTACTAATTGTGTCAGTTTCGTCTATCCGTTATCGATTATCGACTATCATCTGATATCGATTGTACGGATTAACTACTCTAATTTTACATACACGAAACTCCTGAACTAAGTGGAACTCTTTATAGTATCGATTGTGCCAGCTATCGGCTATCTGTGATCGACTATCGACTACATATATCCTATAGCTATAGACTTACTTTTTCACTGTTTGCAGTTAAACAATCTACAAATACCCCTTTTATGGACATTTTGCAAACACAGGGTATTCATACATATATGTCCATATATATTATAAGAAAAGAGAAATTAAAAATAAAAACTGAATTTAAATTTTGGCGCCGCTAACGTCGCTTTGTGACGTCACTGATGGGCCAAGAACTTTATTTTTGTTTATTTTTATTTCCTTCTTTATTTGCTGTTCGCTTTTCTTCTTTTTTTTTGTAAATTTTATTTTATTAATATTAATTTATGCCATTTTTTGTTTGTCAACGCAAACGACAACGTCTTCGTGCCCGTCTACTTATTATTTTTTATATTTTTATGTTTTTTTTTAAATTTCCCCTTTATTTTGTGTGTGTTTTTTGTCCATTTAATATTTATTTTCGGCACAAATATTTCAAGCCAAGTGGCTCGTGTGCCACCAGAAACGTTTCCACAAATTGTGTGCGTCGCTTTTCGTTCCGCATATCTATAAAATTGTCGAACCAACCTGCATCAAGTTGTGCGAACGTCCTTTACGCCATGATTCACCAGCTTTTCCTTTGCCTTCCTTTGTTTTCCTTTCATTTTTGTTTTTTTTTTTGCAAGTCTATTCGTGGCGATGCCGCTGACCTTTTGCGGTTGGGCTCCCAGGCCGTCCGTTTTGGGTACCCTCATCGGGGACTGATTTTCGTATCATAGAATGCTTTGGGCGTTAAGGCACCTGCGAGTATTCCAGTTGATTTGCCAGCCAATTGGGTTAAGCACATAGGCATTTCAATTTGAATCAGCTTAAAATTTGAATGTAAAAATATCTAAAAAGTATATATATGTATATAAATATATATATGTATAAAAATATCTAAAAATTAACTCGGAATATGGAAATTGCCTAATTTTTGCGTTAACTGTGCGAAAATTCTATCTTCAATTTTAATTCACTGGAAAGAATCACTCGATGCCAGCGATTAAGTATCTATATTTAACACTACGAGCGCAAGCCGCAAATTGCAGTTCACGGTAATCATTGAATGAACTTTGTTGCCAACCCTTAGGGCTAATCAAATTGCCTGAGTCAGCCAATTGCAGCGTAATCAAAGCGAGAAGCATTAATGAAACATTACATTACATTAATTGCTGTGTGCTCGCCTTTTGCTGATTGCAATTGTTACTTGAGGGAGCATCAATGCAAGAATCAACTGTTTTAGCCAGAAGCTGAACCTTTTGTATTGCTGCTTACAGTTTTAGGTCTTTTCTGAATTGAATACTTTTGCTACTTTTGTTACTATACGGTATTCTAAGTTATCTCTATAATATTGTCTGCAATCACTACGTATGTTAGAGTCGTAAGTTTCTCGCTACTCTCATGTAGGTTAGTCGCTAAATCTCTTACTCGCTTCTTTTGTTGTTCGTTACTTATATTCGAAAGTTCTGTTTCTCGTTTCTCCTGTTACTCGCTACTTCTCTTGCTCTACTTTGTTTTTCGCTACTTCTGTTACTTATGTTACTATATACTTCAGTAACTCATATTACTCACTGCTTCTCGCTCTTCAGTTTCTTTCTACTTTTGTTACTCGCTTCTTTTGTTACTCGCTATTTATGCAACTCATATTTTTCGCTACTTCTGTTACTTTTTACTCTCTACTTACTCTCTACTTTACTCTCTACTTAGGTAACTCATATTACTCGCTGCATCTGTTACTCAATACAAATGTTACTCACTGCTTCTGTTACTTGCTATATCTGTTGCTCGCTACTAATGAACCTCACATTATTCGCAATTTCTGTTACTCGCTACTTCAGTTTCTTCCTACTTTTGTTACTCACTACTTATGAAATTCGCTTCTTCTGTTACCCGCTTCTTCTCATACACGCTGCTTATGTAACTCATAACTCACTCGCTTTTTCTGAAAGCTGCATCTGTTACTCGCTACTTCTGCTATTCGCTGCTCTTGTTACTCAATACTAATGTAATTTATATTATTCGTTACTTCTGTTACCCGCTCCTTCTGTTACTCGCTACTTATGAAAGTCATTTTTTGTCTACTTTTGTTAATCACAACTTCAGTTTCCTATACTTTTATTACTCGCTACTTATGAAAAATCATATTATTTTGTTTCTTCTGCTACTAGCTTCTTCTGTTGTTCGCTTCATATGTTACCTACTTCTTCTGTTACTTGCTGCATTTATTACCTGCTTCTTCTGGTTCTCGCTACTTCTGTTACTTTATACTTATCTATTTATATTATTAATATTATCCTCTCTATTTTTTTTAATACACTATTTCCGTTACTCGTTACTTGTAAGACTCCATACCTATGTAAATCATGTAAATTATTTATCTTTTTATTCACTATTCTTTTATTCACTATTTTTGAGTTACTTTCGTTTCACTATACTTACGTTAATCACCTATGTAATTCGCTTTTAGTTTTACACAAGAGCGTACTTTTACCCTCTATATCATTTTAAGTCCATATGCTCATCACTTAGTTGGCATGTTTATGTATTTAGGTATTCTATATGCTTATGCTGATTGTGAACTGCCTTAAGTAATAAACCTTTCTTTCTTTCTCTTTTTGCAGCCATGGCGAGGATCTCATTGTAACGCCGTTTGCCCAAATTTTAGCCAGCTTACGTTCAGTGCGCAACAATTTATTAAGTCTGACAAATGTACCAGCATCAAACAAGTAAGTTTATTGTGACCTTGACACGCCCACAGCCCCCTCCATGGTTGACTTGTGTGACCCCCCGCGATCCCTGACAAACAAGCAAAGAGGCGTTATTCTTTTCATTCTTCAACCTGACTCCGAATTATTCCAAAAAGCAACTCTTTCTCGCCCCTTCCTTTCCTCCCTAGCTCATTTATCTCTCTCGCTCTCTCTCTGTCTCTCTGGCCCTATCTGACTCTCTTTGTCTTGCTGCCTGTCGATGTCCCTCGCTCGCACACTCTCTCTCTCTCTCTCTCTCTATCCCTCTGTCTCTCTGTCTCTCTTTGTGTGTGCTCTCTCAATATCTTATTGTCATCTCACACTTTAATTAATCAACTGCCAACAACAACAACAACAACAACAAAAACAACGACAATCAGAATCTATACAACAACAAAAGCATTAGGCATTCATCTTATTTTCCGACTAACAATAATTTTGTCTACATATGTATGTGTATGCATATTTGTTTATGTGTGTGTGCATATGTAAATAACCCCCTCCCATCACACACACACGCACACAAACACAGATGAATAAAGACCCACTTAAACAGAAATGACGACAATGATGCGAAGAAACAAACCACAGCGTTAGCTGGGGCTAGTTGGTGGGTTACGTGGCTCGAGGGGGGGATAGGTGCTCAGAAAGAATGGGGTGTCGGGACAACAGTTTGTGTGGCACCGTGTTGACGTGCCAAAAATACCGCAAATAAAAACCGTACCATATATTTTATTTATAATTTTCCATCGAATATGACGGAACTCAAATTTAGAACGTGGTCAGTTCTATTGAACTGGGCAGCCAACGAGAAAACGGGAGCGGGCGGGGTGGTGCGGGGGCGGGCTATGGACCGATCTGTGCTTGGAATCCCAAAAATGTCTCTTTTTATTTTAGCAATTGTTGTTGTTGTTGTTGTTGCTTTTGATGTTGATGTTGTTGCTTATTGGCACTAATATCTAAATATCTAGATGTGTTTTTGAATGAGAAATACCCTCTAATACACCTAAAGGGTCATACCCCCATAAGTTAATCCCCCAATAAACCGCATAAGTCCCATGAGTATGCAAATTAAATATAAGCTAATCAATAATCATTCTTTTTTAAATGTTGTACAGAAAAAACAAAACCACAGATTCTTCAATTAATTTTCGTTCATATTTTTTTCTCTCGTTCTCTCTCTCTCTCTATATATATATATACAATAATATATCTGTGTCACGCTCCCTCGCCAAAAAAAAAACGACATTTACTCATTGTTGTTGTTGTTTTAATGCAAAAATTCCCAATTCTCAATGTTGTAAACACGTGTATTTCTTGCTGTGTGTGGTTGTTAACAAACAAAACAAAAAAAAAACTCATTACTTATGTGTAACTCTACCTTTACCCCACTTTACCTCACATTCCCATTTGTCTGTTCATTCGTTATTTCATGCATTTTTGCATATTTCACTTTGTTTTTTTTTTTATATTTTTGATCGTTTTCCATTTCGATTTTCTTGTAAATTTTACTTTGTTTGTTTTTTGTCTTTTTGCGATTTTTGTTTGTTCTCTCGTTTGTTGTTGTTATTGTACCTTGTACCTGTACCTGTACCTATTTCCCTTTACCTTTTACCTTTTACCTTGTTCCTTTCATTTTCAAAACAATTCCCACGCTTTTCTTTCTCTCTCTCTATCTATTTTTTAACTGTCCACCTCTGTAACTCCCTCGCTGTCTCACTGTCTCTGTGTGCGTGTGTGTGCGTGTGTGTGTGTGTGTCTGTGTGTGTGCGCGGTGTGTCATGTATTAATCAAAAAAGATCCAGACGGCCAGCTCAATCATCATCCGTCGGACGGGCCGGAACTGCTGGCGGTGTACTAGCACAGGGCGATGAGGCCTACACACGCCTAGCCACCGATACTATTGAGGAATTAGATTGGTGTTTGGATCAACTGGACACCATACAAACGCACCGCAGCGTCTCCGACATGGCCTCGCTAAAGGTGCGTCTATCGATAATTGCATCAATGCCAATCGATTACTGATTCCATCCTAACTTTTTTCCAGTTCAAACGCATGCTCAACAAGGAGCTCTCACACTTTAGCGAGTCCAGCAAATCGGGAAATCAAATATCCGAGTATATTTGTTCAACATTTTTGGGTAAGTCCAATAACATTTCCAACAGTCCGTGGTTCAGTTTAAGGTCTAAAACAGCAGCAGATATAAACTGAACTTACAAGAAGTAAAACAATGTCAGGCGATAAGAACTAATATGACTCGTAAAGCTTCCAAAGTCGCTTGAAGCTTTGTCAAAACTAAATCTTAATCACGTTTTAATACTCGCCCACGAGCTGAAAAGAGTATATTTGTTTTGTGCAATGTCCGTCTAATTGTCTATATAAACGAAAAGCATTTCAACCCCTTTGAAGCTAGAGACCTGAAATACGGAACATTTACTGTAGGTTTTTAAAGTGTCAAGAATTTTAGAGCACGCCCACTGTGGGCGTGGCAAATTGGGAAATACTATATCTTTTAAAACAAAAACGATGTTATTTTCGGCAATATTGCGGTCTAAGAATGGGAATGAAATCGGATTAAAATAAGAATAGAAATATATTGTATATATAGCTACGCCCTTGAGAAGCGTGGGAAATCGGCTTTATCCTCCGCCGATATTTCGAGCTAGAGCCCAAAAAATTAGACACATAAGTTACTGCTTCCCTCCAGAAATAAAAAAAATCAATAGTGTACGCCTTTTGGGGACGTGACAAATCAGAAATATATCTATATCTGCCACAGCTTTAACGCTGGAATAACTGAAATTTTGAAACTAAATTACAGTTGATCCACTCTACTGATAATGAAATAAATTATATAGTCCGCCCAAGGGGGCATGGTTATTCCGAAATCAATATTCCATTAAATTAAGCTTACATTTTGAAACAATTGTGAAATTTTTTTCTAAATTGATTTGGATTTACATTTAACAAGGTCAAAATCTAACTTTAAGCTAAGGCAGTTCAAGGTGTCCATAAATATATGGCAAAAATGTATGTATATAGTTAATATAAGTACGCATTGTATACGCTTTTCAATTGAAATTTAATTAAAATATTTCAGCTCGATAGAGAACCGAGATATCTCTCAGACATTAACCAATTTTCAATGCAACTCAAATATTTGTAGAAATTTATCCAAGAACTTTTGCGCATTCAACATTTTGCTGTCTGCAGTTGGTGACATTTCTATTGTAGTTGTTGTTGTTGCTGCTGCTTCTCAGCGACACACAAAAGTATGCAATAAAATTGCATTAACCACAGGAAAGTTCAAGTAGTGCCAACACCTCCCCAAGCCGCCCCCGCACTTGCCACTCATCCAATTAGAACTATGCAAAACAAAAGCGAAAACTTTTGTGATATGCGAGTAGCCAACTAAAAGCATACAAAAAAAGTGCATAAATGAAAAAGCTGAAAGTAAAACGGGAGAGAAAAAGTAAAATTAAATATAAAAAAAAATGGTGGGGGTGGGGGGTGGGGTGAAAAACTGGAATAACAAGACTTAAACCAAATCCGACGAATTGAAAGTGCAAAATTAAATTATGCAGAGCAGCATAAAAACAGATGAAGTGGAAATTTCATTGTTTAACCTACGAACCCACTGACACGCCCCACGCCCCGCGCCCCATCGCAGTCCCAAACCTTTTAGCAGCAAAAAAAAAAAAACTATGACCACGTTTGACGTTGCCTCGGGACGTGCACAAACAAAGGCGCGTAGTGCAAAGCGAAAGAGTTACACACAAAACAAAACACAGAAGAGAAAACACACACACACACTGAGGGTATCTGACCAAAAAAAAAGTGTAAGAGTTGGGGAGGACGCCTAAAAGTGTAGGTGTGGCCAAGCATAAGGTGGGCAACATATTTGCACATTTGTCCATATTTCTGCTTCGATGAGCTGAGCCAAAGCTGAACTAAACCGAACGGAACTCAGCTCTACTCGGCTCGGCTCGGCTCGGCTCGAACTCAACTTAAATGGCCAAGTTGCCAACTGGCTAAAATGGGCCGGGGTTAGGCCTTAACTGGTTTTTGTGCTGCCTACCTTTGCGGCCACTAGCGTATTTTATTTTGTTGTTGCTGCTTTTGTTGTTATTGTAGTTTATCAAGCATAAAATCGCATTTCACCCACACACACACACGCACACATACACACACAGAGACACACGCATAGGCCTAATGTCCATTTGTAACACTTCATTTGAAACAGAAGCGACTGCCGTTCGTTCGGCCAACCTAAAAGTCACACAAGACCAGGACAACATAAATGTGTGTCGCCCAGTCGATAAGTCGACTACCCCAAGCGAAAGAAAAAAGCAACAACAACAACAACAACAAACAGCGCGCACGGTGCGTATACGTGATGTCCATGGCGTTAACTGCGATTGCTATTGCGAATGTGGCGGGCATTTAATTGAAACGGCTTTCCACTACGCACACACACGCATTAAATTTACATATGAGAGAGTTAAAGAAAGAAAGATTGAGAGAGAGGGCGGGCTGGGGGGAAGAGCAAATATCTTGTGGCTGTCGCATATGTTAATCAGGCAAATCGTTAAGCTCCATGCGCGCAAATATAAAAAACTGTGAAACGGATTTCACATTCAAAACTCAAAACCAAAACGAAATCGTATGCAAAATATGTACATATGTCTGCATACACTCACATCACTGAATCTCTGCAGCTGTGTGCGTGTGTGTGTGTGTGTGTGTAGCAGAAAAGAAAGAAGAGCAAAATAACAGCAGCCAGCTGAGACAGCTTTGCGTCGAGTTTTAGCCGTGGGGCAGGCGAGCGATGTGTTATGGATAGGATACGTGCCAGGCTGGCTCTATGTGCATATGCGTGTGTGTGTGTGTGTATTTGCTTTCTATGTGCATTTTAAAGAGGAGGCTAAAGGCAATGTGCAACCACGACAGCCAGATACCCTTTATGCAATACGAGCACTGCACAAACATTTACTTTAAACTTCTTTCATACTTTTGTTTATTTCAACTTAGTTTATGTATCAAAGTTGGCTCTAATGTGTGTTGTAGCTGTAAAGCCTTTAAATTCGATGTGGCTCAACTGGCATTAAATGTGTATTAAAAACAGTTTATGCCTTTGGGCTTAAACAAACATACCCTAGCTTCGCTTGGCAATTTGCATGCGCCTTGTAACTAAAATATTAAATAAGCTTTTGCCAGTATGAAAAACATTTTCTGATGAATGTATATTACTTGGAATTTTATGAAAATGTTTATACATTATATATTTGTATACATTGGATAGCAATTCGTAGAATTCTTTGAAGCTTCTAATTAGCCATGGCTTAAATTTCACATTAAATGTTGTTGAAAGACTCGAAATTTAGGGCAAAGCTTTATAGATCATCACAAATATGGCTAGCAAGACGATGTTAGCAGGGTATCTACAATTTCATCATCTATTGTTTATATTGTCTACAAAGTCATTTAAAATTTAAATAAATCTTATTGTATGCACAGGCAATTTGCAATTGTTGCACGAAACAAAACCAAATAGAAAAAAAAAACTAATTTTACGCCCAAAAGTAGGCAATGCAATTCGGATTGTAGAATTTTGTAGCAGACCTTTGCAAATATATGCAGAGCTGAGCATAACTAAATGGCAACATGAAGTGTTCATTTGTTTTCTTGTTTTCTCTCATTGCAGACAAACAACAAGAGTTCGATTTGCCCTCGCTGCGCGTTGAAGAGAACCCGGACCACTCGAACATACAGACCACCATCAGCCAGCCGTATCCGCGCAGTCGATCGCCGCGCGGGCCGCCCATGTCACAGATCAGCGGCGTGAAACGGCCTCTGTCGCACACGAACAGCTTCACCGGGGAGCGCTTGCCCACATTTGGCGTGGAGACGCCCAGGGAGAACGAGCTGGGCACGCTGCTCGGTGAGCTCGATATGTGGGGCATTGAGATATTCAAAATTGGCGAGCTAAGCTGCAATCGTCCGCTGACCTGTGTGGCATACACCATATTTCAGGTGGGTCTATCGATCAAAAGGAACACGATTTTCATTATCACAATCAATATTATTGTCAGTTATATTGTCAATGTCATAAACAATTCCTTCATCATTATAACTCTTATTATCTTAATGAATGGTTATTATTTTGATAATTATCAATATCATTAATCTTATTTATTATCATTATCATTATCATTATCATTATCATTATCATTATCATTATCATTATCATTATCATTATCATTATAATTATCTTAATCATAGACACTGTCATTAGTGCTATCAATGTTATATACATTGTCATTGTCATTATTATTATCACAATCAATATTATTATCAGTTCTATTGTCAATATCAATAACAATTCCTTCCTCCATTGTTACTCTTATTATCTTAATGAATGATTATTATTTTCTCAATTCTCATTCTTATTCATTATCATTATCATTATCAATTATCTTAATCATTGTCACTGTCATTAGTGCTATCATTGTTACAGACATTGTCATTGTCATAGGCAATATCTTTGACATTATAATTGATTTATCATCACTGTCATTGTCATTGTCATTATCATTGTTATTACATTGCCATTATTGCTATCATTATTATATACATTGTTCATTTTCGTTATCATTATTGCTCACATTATTATAGACATTGCTCATTGTCATTATTGCTATCATTATCACAAAAAAATTGTCATTGTCCTTGCCTAAATTCGTATATGTATACTCGTATATATGCATGTATGAGAGATACAACTGCAAATAACTGTAATTGAAAGACTTTCACTAATGCTTTAATTTGTATTTTTTTCTTATGACCTTACAGAGTAGAGAATTACTGACCAGTCTTATGATACCACCGAAAACTTTTCTTAACTTTATGACTACTCTGGAGGACCACTACGTCAAAGACAATCCGTTTCACAATTCGCTGCATGCCGCTGACGTGACACAGAGCACAAATGTGCTACTAAATACACCGGCTCTGGAAGGTGTATTCACGCCCCTTGAGGTGGGCGGAGCGCTGTTCGCCGCTTGCATACACGATGTTGATCATCCTGGTTTAACCAATCAATTTTTGGTTAATTCAAGTGAGTAAATCAACTCAACATATGCATATCGAAATAAATATTAATATATATATATATATATATATTATTTATTTTCTGTAGGTTCCGAACTAGCATTAATGTACAATGACGAATCTGTTTTGGAAAATCATCATTTAGCTGTTGCCTTCAAATTATTGCAAAATCAAGGATGTGATATATTCTGTAATATGCAAAAGTACGTAATTAGCTAGACGATCGGCGTGTTGACTATATCTATATTGAAATGTTAACTTTATGCATTTAGGAAACAACGCCAAACATTGAGGAAAATGGTTATTGATATTGTACTCTCCACGGACATGTCCAAGCACATGAGCTTGCTGGCCGATCTGAAGACTATGGTGGAGACCAAGAAAGTTGCCGGATCTGGAGTTCTGCTGCTGGACAACTACACAGATCGCATACAGGTAGGACAAGACAAATCTATATATATATATGTATCAATACAGCTCACTCTCTCCCTCTCAGGTACTTGAGAATCTGGTGCACTGCGCTGATCTGAGCAATCCCACCAAGCCATTGCCGCTATACAAGCGTTGGGTGGCGCTGCTTATGGAGGAGTTCTTTCTACAGGGCGACAAGGAACGCGAGTCGGGCATGGACATCAGTCCGATGTGCGATCGCCATAATGCGACCATTGAGAAATCGCAAGTGGGCTTCATCGATTACATTGTGCATCCGCTGTGGGAGACCTGGGCCGATCTGGTGCATCCAGATGCGCAGGATATACTCGATACGCTTGAAGAGAACAGAGACTACTATCAGAGCATGATACCGCCATCGCCGCCACCATCGGCAGCCGATGATATGCCGCAGGACGAGAAGATACGATTCCAGGTAACCTTATCAGTCCATCCGTAACCTTATCAGTCTTATATAACGCTTTGCCAACTTTTGCAGGTAACGCTGGAGGAGTCCGATCAAGAGAATTTGGCCGAGCTAGAGGAGTGCGACGAGAGCGAGAGCCGGGGAGATGCCTGCTCCAGCACAACCACGGGCACAACGGCGCCCAGCGCAACAGGCGGTGGCTCCGCTGGCGGTGGCAAGCCGTCTGGAAGTCAAAATCCTGCGCCACACGTTGGAATATGACGGAGAGTCGTGGGAATTTATCGCAAATTTACGGAAAAGGCGCACAGCTTCTTCCTACTACGTTAGTGACTATAATTAACAAAAACAAAAACAAACAAGAAAAACTACAACCAAAAATTTAAGAAAAACTAAAATCTAAAAAAAAAAAAACAAAAAGTTATGAAAAAAAACCACAAAAAAAAGGATTAAGCAAATGTTTAAAGCATAAAACCAAACAGCAATAGCAAAAGTACCGTTTAAACTTCTAGAGAAAGAAAACGAAAAACAAAACAAAACAAAACAAAAAACAAGAAATTAGAAATTTACTTACTGGAAAATGAGATCGATGTGTGGAATACACTGAAAACCAAAAAAAGAAAAAGAGAAAGAGCAGCATTAACATAACATTAAAATAACTAATCTTAAAAGCTCCCCAGCCCCAACATTAAAGACAAGGCAAAAGCGCACTGAAACAAAGCAAAAGCGAAAGCAAAAGCGAAAGAAACGCAAGCGAAAGCAAAGCATAAAAAAAACTAAACTATAAACAAAATAATCCCAACCATAGACGTTTTTTGTTGCAATATTTTACTTGATTAAATATTCTCCTTCTTTTTAAATCATAGTTAGGCAATCCGAACTTTAGTTTTAAATATGTATAAACAAAAATCAAATTTCTGTTAAATTTAATATTCTATGCATAGTGTTTTTTTTTTATTACATTTTATTATATTGACAAAGCAAGGCCAGGAAGGCAACTAGAACAACAAAAACAACAACAAATAATAACAAACTTACCTTTAAGTTATTTTTCTTATAGCTAATTTGCAAGCTTTAAAAAAAAAGGAAGAAAAGGAAACAAAATTATTTTGCATGCTTAAATTTACACATTTCATCATTGATTGAATGAAAAAATTGATTTTTATTGAGAGATGACAACAGCAAGAAACAAAAACAAAAATATATATCAAACACTAACTGCAATTAGGTCTATATAAACATACTGTAAAACCTTTCCCTAACCCGCCTAGACAAAACAAAAAACAAAAACCCAGTGAATTAAACAATATTGAAAAATACACAAAAACTCAACCAAATTGAAGCAAAGATTTAAAAACAAAAAGAAAAAAAAAAACAAAAAAAATATATTTAAAAACATATTTACAGCGCGCAGCTCGGACTGCGGCTGTAAAGTACTATATACACATACATATGTAATCTTACATATATATACATATATATAAAAATATAATACGTTGTTTTTTTTTTAATATTTGTACATAATTTAAATGTTGGACTCGAATTTAAAATAAAGCAGCAAATGCTTGCAGCTAAAAACTAAAAACTAAATGAAAGATTAAGAAATGATAAACAAAGCCAAAAAGTAAAAAACACACACATATTTAATTTGCTTGAAACAAAAACAAAAACAAAAGCAAAAAGCAAACATATTTTTTACAAATGAGTTAAAGAAATTCTTGATTTTTGTTGCTTCCAAGGGAAACGTTGTCTTCGCAAAATATTTTATTATTTTAGTTGTAGACAAACAAGAAACAGAATGACTAACGGTAACAGTAACAGTGACCGTTAACAGAGTGAAACGTAACATTACAGTAACAGAGCTGTTAACAGAGCTAAATCAACTGAAGCAAACAAATTCGATCTGTGCATGTGAAAGAAAAGAATGCGACACGAATTTAAACATTTTAATTGATTTGATTTCATTTGAATGACTTACCTTAATTTAAGATGCTTCTTTGGGCCACAGTTTACAAAAGAAAAAACAAAACAAAACAAATACAAAACGAAGACTTAACAAGCACAAGCACTAGCAAATTCTTAATTAAAAGCGAACAACCAAAAAAAAAAACAAAAACAAAAAACAAGAAAAAAGTCATTGGCTATATAGCATACAAATACAACTACAACTATACATATAAGTGCAAACTTATGCAAATGTATGTAAAGCAATCTATATATATATACATACCTATACATATATATATATATATATGTATGTGTATATGTGTAGTCATGTGACTCACGCTGGTGCGTGATCGATGGAGCGTGTGGCAGGCCAAACTAAAAAGCGCATAATTTATTACGTTTATTGTTATTAATTTATTAATTTTTTTTGTAATATATATATATATATATATTTAACCCACACACATACACACTATATATATATATATATATATAGACATATATATTTTATTTTGTGTTTTAGCGGGCAGGATCCGTGAAATTGTGTTTTTTTTTAATAATATCTACATAATATTATACATACATATATATATAAAAAGAAAAATATTTAAATGAATGAACCTTGATGGTCTAAAAATATCATTAAAATTATTATGCACTATTCAAAATACAAGAAAACTATATAAATATATACATATATATATATATATATTACTATATATAAAAAGGAAAACAAAACAGCTTCAAATGTATATTGTTTAAAAGAGCAAGTTGTTGTAACTGAAGTAAAGAATTAAATACTGTAAAACTGTTAGCAAACCAAAAAACATAAAAAACAAAAATACTTTACTAGAAACTTAAGCAGCATTGTAAATGTGCGCTTCAGATTTACTTTTGAAACATAATGAAAAGATTTCAAATAGCAAAACAAGTCATAAATACTATATCTATATACATATATATATATATATATATATACATATGTATATGTATATATGTATAAGCAATAGTTGAAAGCAGGGCGCAGTCCATGGCAAACTGAAAGCTACTTTAACATTTGAGTGAAATGAAAAATTACAAATAAATGAAACAAACAAAAAACCAAATGACTTTTCTCTACCAAAAAGTAAATTATAATTAAAATATACCAAAAGCAAGCAGAGATAACAGTTAATTATACAAGTATACATACTATATATGTATGAAGTGTACATGCATTACCTATAATATTACTAAACATATACAAATATATATATATATATATATGTATGTCACATATATATATATATATATATATATATATATGAGTATTCCAATTGGTTACTAACTACACTCAAATAATGCAAATTTAAACATTTCTAGGCACTTGAGTGTTAGAGATAGCAGATATCTACATATGTATATGTAAAACCTCCCCCCACACACACACACGCACACGCACACTCTTGACAGCACAGCATATGTTAGATACAGTTAAATATTGATATTTACATTTATATGTTTAGTAATTAACAATGTATTTACCTACTATATATACATATATGTATGTATCTAACCATGTGTTGTACGCGTATTGTGTGTGTCACTGTAATTGATGAATTTAATATATATACATATATATATATTATATATCTTAATCCGATAAATGTCGTTGACATCAATTCTCGCATTGGTAAACCAAAAGCAATTCATAAACTTAAACTTAAATATTTACAAAAATACACAAAAAAAAGCATAAAATATAAATAAACGAAAACTCATTGTTAGCTAAAGTGAAAATTATGAAAACTATATATATATATATATGTATGTATGTATGTACTTATTAGAGAATGTAAAGCGAGTAGAGCTAACCCCCTTCTCTTTTGTACTTCGTATACTTCGTAGTTCAGCTCGAACTCTCTGTCAAGGTATGCACCGACATGCATACCTGTGTATGTATATGTACACACATACATACATACATGGGCAGCATGTATCTAACTAACTATCGATCTAATTCAATTTCGATGGCTGTGGCCCAGAGAGTTTGCCCAGTTTTGACTGAAGCTTGCAGCATCGTATAGTTCGCATATACATATATACATATATATGTATATATATATATATATACATATATATATATATATATAGAGGCATGCCGTCAAGTATATCAGCATATATATATAACCTATATATATATATATGCATATATGAGGTCTTATACATATGCATGTAGTATTATATACATCGTGTTTTTTTTGCTAGTAAACTACGTCCCGTAATGTTAGATGTTATATATGGATAGATCAGCATTATAGCACAGGATGGCCAAAAAAGAATTTTTTGTTTTTTTTTTTTGGAAAAACCAAAGCGTAAAAATTTGTGGCCCAGTTAGAGATATTTTGCTGGTAGCTGTAAATTAAAATTTTTTTTTGTGAATTGCAAAGAAAAACAAAAGAAAATTACATACATAATATATATACATATATATATGTATATGTATGTACATAGATGTATGCCTAGATTAAAATGAATGTACACATATATACATATATGGTTATAAAGACAAAAGCCAATTAAGGGCAAGAAGAAAGTATCAAAACACAAAAAAAAAATATTGAACAAAACGTATTTACTTAAAAATATATATAAATATATGAAAGTATATATATAAATGGAAGGCAAGGCAAGTAGTTTTGTACTTAAATGAAATGTAAAACACCAAAAAATGAAAACACAAAACTCAAAGGAAAAACAAAACAAAATAGAAACCAAATTTAATGTGCGCAGGCGACGGTTGTTAAGAATTAAAACAAAGAAACAAAAAAATTCAATATACTCTTTTTCCCTTTGGGAACAGAGTATAAAAATCCCCATTGAAATGTGGCAAAAATGTAGCCCAGAAATTCGGGCGAAATTTAAGGAAGAAAGCAAAAATTGTGACAAGAAGCAGAAATCTGGCAGAGATATGAGAAATGATATGTATAAACTATTGTATATGTATATATATATTGATATATATGTATATATATATATAGTGTAACGCTGGCGTTACATGGAAGCAGTTAGACATGATTTTTTTTGAAATTTATACAATTATATACAAGAAGAACAAGAGAATTCAACACACACGCACATATACACACACGAAATACATGCATGAAATACTTCACACACACATACACACACACATAACTGAGATCGAAAACGAAAAAAGAAAAGCCATATAGAAAAGTTGGCTTGAGCGAAAGTAAATAGTTAAAGCAAAGGTATGTGAGGCAAACTAAAAGTACGCTTGAAGTTAGAGAAACGAATTGAACCGTTAAAATAGCCAAGTAATTAGAAACGAGTTGAAATCCAAAATAAAAACAACAAAAAAATGAAAAGAAAAAAAAGCAAAATATAAATACATTACAAATACTATATATGAGAATACCATAAAGAAAAATACATTTACGAATAAAGGGAAAACAAATTGAAAGAAAAGAAAAACTATCCACTGAATTACATCAGGCGTATGCATAAGTATGTATGTATCTATAAAGAAAACATAATGGGCTACCCCCATATTACATGACAAGTTTCTAGGTTTTTTTTTCTCGTCTCTGTCTCTCGTATAATCCACAAATCTTGTACATATATACTAATATATATGTATATACATGTATGTATTTAAGCATATACACGCACACATATATATCTAGCTATGTATGTGAAATAAGCATTAACATTTATAAAATGAACTCTACCCAAAAAATAAAAACCAAAAAAATAACACAAAAATGAAAAATGAAAAAAACGGAAAAAAGAAACCGCAAAGGAAAACAAATGAAATTTATTCAGTTGGCAACTAATTCGCAGAGATGAGTTACATAACTCCCTAAGGCATATACATATATATATTGTAAACCAAGCAATTGGCATACCAAACATACATACACCTATGTATATGACAAGAGAAAGTATAGATTTATATATATATATAAATATATATAAATATATATATATATAAATCTATACTATATATATATATATATATATATATATATATATATATATATATATGCAGACACTTGAAAGATAAAAACGCGAACAACAAATGAAGAGAGAAATAAATAAATCTAAATGAAAAGAAAATGCTTATCTGACTTTTGCAGCAGGGCGGAGGTGAGGGGTGGGGTCTTATAGTCTAAATTGCAATTGAGTATATTGCTTGATATGCTGCGTATTCTATATTCAAAACGCATTATGTCCTTTCGACCTCTGTAAGGATATGACAGAGTTGGAGCTATTTTTCTGAAAAAGGACATTATTTCGTTAGCTATAGATTAGACAAATCCATAAGGTTTTTGAAAGAACATAACATTTTTCCACCGAAAGTTTGACAACAAAAATCGACTGAAACTTGGCCATTTGAACGACTATCGGGACGTGCTTTGGACCAAATAATGTCCTTATATTGCTGATAAGGAATTAAGAACAACAAGAACGAAAGTCCTTTAAGCAGCTGAGATGATATCAAACGATTTGACTGAGAAAATAGCTTATAACTCGGCTGTATCGTTGCGTATCCTGGCAAGTAATGTATTCAACTAATTAGGGACTCAATCACTATCAAAGGGCCAAAGGCTATAAAAGATACCAAAATCCCCAAGGACTTGATGTATTTGAGGTCATTTCATTTCTGCATGATTAATAATTAACTTTAGCAGGATTCGAACCGGCTGTTGCTCTTGATCAAGAATATATATACTTTGTGGGTTGTGCCACGCCTCCTTCTGCTTGTTACAAGCATTTTAGCAAGCCATTATGTAAAAACTAAATATTTAATTTTAATAATTATGTTTATTTTAAATAGTTGTTTTTGTTTTTGTTGTTGTGTTTTTGTTATTATTATAATTATTATTATGTGTATATACTTTTTCCACTATAATTTTCATTTAATTATTATGTTGTATGTTGCTTAATTAATCATTTGAAATAAATTCATTAACAATTCGTTTTAACAAATTAGGAGTTTATTTTACTGGCTTACGCTGACCAAGAGAAAAAGAGAGAAATAAAAAAGTTCCCATGCATAATATATAAATATACATATACATAGATGTGTATATTTATGTATCTATTTATTTGCCTCTTGTTCTGTTTTGTTCTGTTAGTTCGTGAAGTTTTTTAAACTCATTTTACTTTGGTATAATACGTGCATTGCGAGCTCTATTTTAAATTGTTTTTTTTTTGTTTTTTGTTTTTATGGAATTCTGGTATTCGTTTTTAAGCCAACAGCTAAAGTTAAGGTTTAGTCTCTTCGTTTAAAGAAGTCACTTGTTAGTTTTTATTTTTATGCATTATTAAAAGTCAAATTTAATTAAGTCTACGGTCAACAATTGAAACGTTGTTTGCTTTTGAAGAAAATTGGCGAATTTGCGGCCTAAGCGAATTTATTCTGGGGCCTTTTCATTGTAAAGTTTCTAGAGAGATAGAAAAACAGCTTGGTCAATGCTTAGCTACGAGACGCATCTACAAATTGTAAGCGAATTCGGTATGGAATTTACGTATTGAAAACTAGAAGAACAAATGCTATTTATTGCCTCGTTACCTTTAATTTTCGTATTTTCTGTTTTGACTACAAAAAAAACTTAATTTATAAATTTTCAGAACAAAATTCGGTTAACTGGAAACTGTGCTACCTTAAAAACGTAAATTTTTGGTGGTTGTCTGCCCATTAAGAGGCAAATGAGTGTGTGTTTGTGTGTGTGGGTGTGTATAGAGGGAAAGTCTATATTAGTATTATATAAATATATATATATATATATAGCTTTATATATATATATACATATATATGTATGTGTGTGTGTATATATGAAGGTGCAAAATTGAACACGCGACCTGGTTAGAGAGGCGCAACTTTAGACATCGATGACGCTGTCGTTCTTCTTCATCTCCATGAGATGCGTCTGCTTGAGCTTTTCCTGCATTTGGGTGAGCATGTCCTGCATGCGCCGGATCTCCTCGTCCTTCTGCAGCAGCAGGCGATCCGTTTCCGAGATGGCCGCATCGAATCCATTCGTCGAGCTAATCGAGTCGCGCTTCAACTTGCCCCGCTCGCGCAGCGCATGCTGCGATATCTGTGAGATGCACTGCGCCCTAAAGTTCTCGTAGTGCACATCCTGCGACAGCAAAACAATACATCAGCAAATATATTGCGAATACATTTCGTTCTGCTCACCTGTGTGGTATCCTTTAGGTCCTGCATGTGCGTGGATATGAGGAATGTGCGCAGCTTGATGAAGTCGCTATGCTCGGCGTCCTCCACATTGACCACGCCCCACGGATATTGACGGCCACGCACCTTCTTGCCAGCCACCTCCAATATGGTATTGCTGCCCACGACGGCAAAGGGTATGGAGGCCTTTAGCTCGCGATCCTGCTGCTTGAAGTCGTCGTCCTCATCGGAATCGCACTCGGGAAACTGATACAGCTGTATGTGATTGTCCTCGAGATCCTGCAATATGCGCTCCTTCAGCTTGCGCACCTCCGTCTTGTTCAGGCAATCCGCCTTGCCAATCACCAGCACAATGTTAACCTTTCGATGAAGTCGCCGTATCAGATCCAAGTCCATCTGCCGCAGGCTGACAAAAGAGATGCATTTAATATAAATATGAATTTGATTTGAGCATCCACTCACCTGTGTCCCCAGGGTGGGACAAAGTACAAACAGCAATGCACACGATTGTCCTGTATGTTGCGGCGATTCAGGCCGCTCTCGTCGGTGAAATACTGCCGGAACTGTTCATCAATGTACTGAGTGCAGACGCGCCAGCTATCCTCACAGTTGATGGCATCTCCGAAGCCGGGCGTGTCGACAACGGTTAGACGCAGACGCACGCCTCTCTCCTCAATGTCCATGGTCTTCTTTTCCACACGCGTAGTCTTCTCGATGCGCTCCTCCACATTGGGCATCTGGCGATTCTTGTAGAGATCGCCCAGAAACAGGCTGTTGATCAATGTGGATTTGCCCAGACCCGATTCACCGACAACCATCAGCGTGAACTCGAAGCCGCGCTTCACCGACTTCCGATGCACCTGCTCCGGCAGCGTGGCAAAGCCAATGTAATCTCGATCCTTATCAAATGACGGTGTCTTTGCTGCAAGACAAGAACAAGACAACAAAGAGATGAATGAAGTGGATAACGTTCACGTCGCATCAGCTCAATCCTTGCACTGGCCAGGGGCGAGGGAGGGGACCGGAGGGGGTTAGGGACCGTTCCTGTGGCACGTGCATCAGCACACGCTGAGCTGAGTGGCAACTCCATTTGCTCATTAGTGCAAAACAAACAAATTGCTGGCCCGCTTAGCTCAAGTGCCAGCACACAAGCTACTTTACAATATGCATCGCTCGCTCCCTTTTTATCACCTGCCTACGCATATATATATATGTGTGTGCGTGTGTGTGTGTGTGTGTAATTTACTTACACATGGCGCTGTGTGTTGATTTGTCTTTCGTTGCCTTATTCGTGTGCGTGTGTATATATCCGCCTATTTCAGTATCTAATGGGCCTTGCCTTTTCCTTGGCACAAAGTTCTTTTAATTTCTAAGTTTACTTTCGTTTTGTTTATAATATTAAGAATTGGAAAAATCCCCGAGTTTTTGAACACTTTATTGTATTTATTGTTGTTGTTTCTTGTATTTTTTTTATTGTTTTATTGCTTTTCCCGTGGCTGGAACAGCTTCAGCACGACTCAAGTCACGGAGCTGAACAGAGCGGTGCACTGGCCCAAGCAAAACATGCCCCAAAAACAAAAATTGAAGAAAAAACAACAGAAAATATGCGAAAAGAACAGCCCATGAAACTTTAATGGGCCCACTTTAGCGCTCTCTCGCGCGCTCTCAGCCAAAGGATAACAGCAAGCTGACCGGGTCTCTCTCTCTCTCTCTCTCTCTCTCTCTCTCTCTCTCTCTCTCTCTCTCTCTCTCTCTCTCTCTCTCTCTCTCTCTCTCTCTCTCTCTCGCTGTGTCTGTCTCTCATTGCGTCTGCGCCTTATGAATAGTGAGAGGGTGCAGAGGCGTGGGTGGCGGCCGTGTCCATGCGAATCTATGCCACTTGCTAGCTGCAACTAGTTTATATTTGGGGTTGCATCAAACAGCGTTGCCAGATGATGTAACAAAGACATACTCTGTTTACAAAGTGAAAAGCAACATATTAGTTTGATTACAAGATCAGTTTCGGTTTTATAGACTCAGAACTTTGATATATGTATAGACTCGTATCATCATCAATCGAGCAATAAATATTATTAAAATTCTATATGTTAATATATATATTTATTTTCCTAAAGAGTAAGAGTGCAAATATATCCAAAGATATATATATATCTTCTATCTTCGATTTTCCATATCACACAGTCATTTTTATAATAATACGCTTTTAATAATTCCTGACTGTAGTTAGTTAGTAGACATTTAACTATAAGAAATTGACTATATGTAACTAGTATTTGCAAATATTCTGCTAGCTATTGATAGTTGTCGATTGAAGAATAATCGATTTGTAACAGGCCTTTAAGGTAAGGGTAAGGAACGATAATTATCGGTCATGCTCATTTACAATTGCACTACTTATAGGTAGCCATAGGAATATCATCTAAATTTTGCATACCTATTAACACTTAAGGACAGTTATCGATTGTTAATAAATAATAATTGATAGCTTATTAAAATTTCGATATTTCATCGATTATATCAAGCTTTTCAGAAAATAGATTTGTATACCGAGCTGAAATACTATCACATATGCTGATAGGCTTAAATTTGTAATGTGTAAACCCAATGAGAAATATTTAAAATACCCATAACTTATTAAGGTCCCGATAGCACATCGATTATATTAAAGTCTTACAGAGCATCGATATCCATATCAAACCGATAACTGATAAACTATCATATATAGTGAAAGGCCTACTTAATTTAATCTATGAGGAAAGTCCAATAAGCAATGTTCAAAATACCGATAACTTATCGAAATCAAAATGGCACATCGATTATATTATAGTCTTATAGAGGATCGATTTACATATCAAACTGATAAACTATCTTTATATATATTATAAGGTGTATTATAATGACCGATAAATTATCGAAATCAAGATAGTACATCGATTATATTACAGTCTTACAGAGGATCTACGTACATATCAAATTTATTATTATATACAATGATAAGCTTACTTAAATTTACGTAATGTGGCAACTCTTACTGTGCAGTAAGCACGCACGTCCACCCACCCCTAATGAACAACAGCACTAAGGGTGGCCGCTGCACATGCTCATCCTTGGCTCGGTTGCCAAGTACTTAATCGAGTTTGGACACGTCAAGTAAGCAAATCCAAAACTCTCAACAAACAAGACGCGTGCGTCGCCTACCCTCGGCCTCGTGGGTGGCTGGCTGATCAACCCTTAAACACTACTCGCGTGCACTTATCGATAAACAACAACAAATGCAAGTGAAACAAAAGGCGGATATCAAAATCCAAAATAAGAAAACAGAAGGCGCAGCCAGAACCCCCACGTAGTCGCCCAGTTGGCAATTAGCCAAAGGAAATTGTGTTTACGTAAAACTTTACGCTCTTGTTTACAAATGCGACTTAGAGAGGCGGCATGCTTCCTCAAGGGCTGCTTATGCAACACTTCTGATTGATATGCCAATTAGGAATGTGTTGGAGCATATTGTTAAAAGGAGTTAAGTCTTTCATCTCAATCTATCGAGTATTCACGCTCGTACTTACAAAATTACAAAACAAATGTTTTACGGTCACACTCAACATTTAATCAAGAGCCATTTTAGATGTGCCCGCTGCTCTTTTGTGTTATCGTTTATTATCGATAGTTTTTTAGAGAATTTCAATCGGTATTTGAACAAGAGTTTAGTTTAGTTATTTATGATATTTATAAGATCTCTCGCTTTTTGTTATTTTAGAGAGCTTTTTCATATGATTTAAAATAATTTCTTGCTCTTCACGGACTTTTTATTTATTAAGAATATTCAGGATATGAAATAATTTTTAATATAAATAAAAATAAAAATAATATGATGAATAACTTACAATGATATTCACAAAATATGAATTAGTAAGTTGAACTTCAAATAACAGTGAAAACTATATTAAATAACAGTGTTTGATTTGCTAACTTTTATTTACTAAGCAGACAGATAAAGAAAGATTTGCAAATATAAATTGATTTATTGAAATCACTATATATGTATTTTCTTTATTAGATCTGTAATTTTTGAGACTGCCCTCGTATACATAAGATCATGTAATAACGAAAGTCTTTTTAATTTTTGTTATCACACCTATTCGATCACTTAAATGATCCATGCCATAACGCACTCCAGGAAGCGTATTCGCTAAGTCGTTGTTGCTGCTTTCTTGATCTTTGGATTTGCTCAATTGTTGCGATATTTGCGCGAAAATAAACAAACATCACATAAAAGAAGAACAAGAAGCAGACGAGAAACGAGCGCTGTTTACTAACGACTTATAAAGACTTGAAAGGCTCAAAGACTTGGGCAAGAGGCACAGATAACTCTTAAGCCGTATCCGTATCTGTATTTGTTTCGGCATCTGTCAGATAAATGCGCTTTATAATATGTTTATAAATATATATGTGTCTACAAATGTCAGCGCTGCTTCGTAAACTGGTTTCAACTTAGCCGAATGCACATTCATTCATTCATTCAATCATTCGCTTGGTCATTCTGTCATTCAGCAAGTGCCATACGAATCTCGGCTCTAATTCGAAAATCAACTCACAGAATCAGATCTTTATCCAAAGCGTGCGGCGCTTTTGCGCTTTATGCGGGCGATTGCAGCTAACTATGCCATGCCTACCACGCCCCCACACAACACTCCCCGTACCGCTCTTCCCCCACTCTAAAGAGGGGCCCTCTCTTTCAGTCCATTCGACATGTTTATGTGGTCGTTCGTAATGCCTCGAGAGTTCATATGAAAGTCGGTCCCCCATCCTTCGCCCCGCCTCTAATGCATTCACAGTTCATTGGCTAGACTTTGTCATCGATAGAACTTGCAGAAGAAGAACCACTCGAGCTAAAGGGGCAAGTGAGGGGCCAGAAAGGGGGGAGCTGGAGCTGCGGCACATTCACATTCGTTAATGGCAGCGTTACATTTGCTGTTAGACACATTTGCTGGAGTTCATGGGTGTCAACCACTTGAACATCGTGGCCCCCAAATGGGGCTCAGCATAACTTCACAGCATTTTACATGCGAATGTGTTAGCCCGGTCTAGAGATGGCAGCGTGTCACGAACACCAAACGATATAAGAGACAGGTTAGCTAATAATATACTAACAGCTGGCTAATATACAAATATTTTTAGGTAAATGTAGATGTGAATATTTTAGTCATTCATTCTACATATTTTTTAAATCGAATCATCTGTCCTAAAAGTAGCTTTATTTATATATTATTATATTATATTATATTATATTACATTATATTATTTTATATTATATTATATTATATTATTATATTTATAAATAATTAAAATAAATTCTCTTATATGTTGTTTCAATTTTAGCTTCAAGTAGAACCCTAAACCGCAAAAATACCTAAAATATAGCTAATCTATACATCCATACTTATATATACTACAATAAACATACAATTGTGACCAAAAGTATTTTGACAACACAGTGCAAAATGTTAAATCACTTATTTCTGTAATCTGAAAGAAGTTATAAGTATCCATTTAATCTTCAAGAAAGAGAGAATTTTAAGAGCTTTTGGAGAGCAAAAGATTGCATTGATAACGAAACGCATTTGTTTTCTATAACTATCTGCGTGGCGGAATTTGATACTTTGGGTGGGCAAAAGTATTTTGACATTCAAACAAAAGGAAAGAAAAAGTTCATTTTGATGGTAGTAACAAAAATATTAACAAGATGTAAGCCTCCATTGAGACAGTGAATGACATTTAGCAAGAGCATAGGAATTGATTTAACCAAATTTTTGAATGTTTCCAGTGAAAAATCTTTCCAAAGTCCTTTAAAGTCAGAGATCTTCTCTTCTCATGTTCTTATAGTTATACCTTCGACATTTACTTATCACGCTTAAGTTCTTGCTAAACCATTTCAGAACTATTCAAAATTGATTTGATACCCAAAAAAGTTATTTGTTTCTGATTTCTCGCAAGTTATTAATAAATTTGGTCCACCTCTAGCTTTAAGTCGTCCACTTCTAGCGACGATATCATCATTATGACAGCTCATTTGACGGCGCACTTAGCACACAGTTCCAAATTGAAGACGACGCATGGTTTTGAATGAATCTCAGCGCTGATTCTGGCTGTTCGCTGCTCGCTTCTTGCTGCTCGCTTCTCGCTGCTCGCATCTTCGTCTCATGTATCGAGTCTCGTGTCTCAATTTCATGCAATTAAGTTCAATTCGAGCTGGTTCTGGGCCTTGTGTGTTGCCTCACTCGCCTTGCAACGGGCAGCGAGGCAACTGCGGATCGAGTGGCTCTTGTTGAACGCACGAGTGCAATTGCAACAACACCCCCGCCACCGCCTGTTTGGCCATTGAGCATAGTGCAACGGCATCGGTTTCGTGTTGCAGCTTTTGAAGTAAACAAACAAAAGGCAGCAGCAGAAGCAGCAGCAGCAGCAGCAACCACCGCAGATCGCACCACCAAAGGGCCACTCGATGTGCTCCCAATGTTCCATAAATAGAGCTGCAGCACGTTGGGAATTCGTAGCGTTCGCCTTTCCAAACAA
The DNA here is from genome assembly GCA_035045545.1 of Drosophila gaucha. Lineage (NCBI taxonomy): Eukaryota > Metazoa > Arthropoda > Insecta > Diptera > Drosophilidae > Drosophila > Drosophila gaucha. The sequence goes on from JAWNOY010000035.1 coordinate 1,447,900, forward strand.
TTGATGCACGTTTGAAGTAGCTCCACAGCTTCACCCAGTGGAGACAGTTCCCTCCCTCTTCTCCTTCCCACCTTCCTTTCCTTTCGTCTACTCTATTGGCAGCCCCCAACTCCAACTCTTGCTCCTGCATCTGTCGAGAATTTTTTTTTTTTAGTAAAATTCTTCCTTTGCAATTTCGTATCCAAAAAATTCCATTCCATTCGTTTCTTTAGTCGCGTTAACAATCCTTTTCCATTTTAGATGGATATATATATAGAACTTCTATTGTTTGTTCATTTGTTCTGATAAAAACAGACAGCTATTAGCACTGCGCTTGGTGCCAATGATGATTCATGATTCAACCTATTTATTTACAATCTATCTATTACATACATACTATATACAGAACTATCTAAGTCAACAACTCGACAAAGTCGACATATATCGATAAATTACAAAGGCTCTCAGTGCTCAAGAACTGAACAGCTTTAAATCGGGCAATTTTAACTATTTTTAGTTATATAAGATATATCTATATACAAAACAAAATCATATTTAGCTTTAAAACTTTTATGGTTGAGCGAACTGTAGAACATAAATTCCTTTAGCTCCCATTCCATGTAATTTATCTTTATATCTTACTTTCTAAGATATATGTAGATATCCAAAAGAAAATATATTAAGCTTGCAATATTAAATATTTAAAAAAAAATATTGTTATATTAATTTTAAATATCAATAGTATTACAAATTAATATGGTTCCAAATTTTGAAGAGACTGACATAAGGTAAACAATATCTTTAGTTATATGTACTTAAAAAACTTACTAACTTCCATTATTACAAGTTTTTCTTTAATATTATATTACAGAATGAAGAATTATTCCTGGCTAAGACAACTATTGCTCGGAATCGAGCCAACTTTTTAGGACATTTCAGTTATATAATATTTTATAGATTAAAATACTTGATTTATTAAGTATACGTTAATATTAGGGGTTTTCAACTTATGCATTGCCTACATATAGTATATGTAGCTATATATGTATAATCTTTATAATATATATACATATATTGTTTCACATCTGGACATTTTGCAATTGTCTTTTGTTGCAGAAGCAGTTGACGAAGCTTTGCGCTGATTTACGCTCCAGTTGCGGCAATATTTTTATCCCCTCCATTAATGTTGCCTAGTTACGCCCACTTGTGCCCCTCCCTTGGCTAATGCAGGGTATAAACGCCCCTCATTTAGACAATGCAATGCAAACAACAATAACATCTGTAATCATTTGTCAGCTGCCCCAACAACAACAACAACAATGAAGCATTTTTAATGACTTCTCAAAGCGGGTCAGGGGCTGGGGTAGAGAGGGGCAGATTGAGGATGACAGCAATTGCAATTAGAAATATTAATAGAAGTGAGCGGGGGAGAATATGAAAGAGGTATATTTAAAAAAAACACTAATAATTTGCCATATTTTTCAAATGCTCAGTTTTGTCACGAACTTCAATAAAAAAATAAAAAGAAAAAGCTGAAGCAAAATGCGAGTTAAGATTTGTGACGTCAGCGCGTGACTAAGGTAGATAAAATACCAGTTTATATACACAAAAACCTTATAAATACCTTTATAGAAAAATTGAAAGTATTCTAGCTAAAATTTTAGTTTATCTTATCACGTATCAAGCTGATATATATGTGTGTATGCGTGTGTATACCCTGCATAACCAGAGCGTATTGAAAGATGGTCGGAATATATATGAAAATATCAGATCGAATCGTTATTTATATATCAAATGGAAATTTAAAGACTATACACATAAATCTATTAGATATGTGAAGTAGCAAAAAGTTTAAGTTAGAGCTCAGAATAACTGTAGCAGAAAACTTGTTTATACCAAATATACAAAAAAGATATTTTGTGCTTTCTAAATCTCAAAATAATATAGGAAAATAAATACTATACATATATGTTCATTGAATATTTCCAATAACCCATACCTTAAGGGACTATCTGAAAAGTAAACTGCATGCCATGTCTTGAGCGCAGATTTTATACTAGAAAATATCTAATAACATTGAACTTTTATTTAAGATATATACAATATATATAAACATAAGTAAGATTACTTTAGTTTACTTTAAACTAAGTCAAGTAAGAGTATAGAAACTTCGTCACAGCTGCGATTTGTTGTATTCTCTTACAACGGCATATCAAATGGCCCAACCCGACGCCCCTTTAAGGCGACCCCAAATAGAAGAAGAATAAGGAAAAGAAAAAGAAGCAGAAGAAGAAGACAACATGTCAGCACGAGTGAAGCGAACGCTAACAACATGTCAACTACTGTTAGCTGCGGTCACGTTGCCTTTGCCTTTGCCTTCGCCTTCGCCTTCGCCTTTACCATTGCCATTGCCATGGGCCGCGACTGCAGTTGGAAGTTCGTCGGCAAACTGGAAATAGACACGCCCACCAAAAATGGGCAGGCAGCAGAAACCGCAGCGCGATCAGCGGCTAGTTAAGGCCGCGACCACTGTCGCAGCCGCAGCCGCAGTCGCAGTCGAAGCTGGAGCGAAAGCGGCTGCGACCGCAAAATGTTGTTGTGCCAAAACTGAAAACTGAAAACAGAAAAAAAAAATAGAAAATAAAAGAAAGGAACGGAACGGAAAACAAATCGTGGAAGGGGGCAAAAACAAAGCGCAGATGAACAACTATTTGGACTATGTAATTTGCGAGCTTTTATGGACATGCTGCTCAATGAGAACAAATGGAAAAAGAAGAAGCAGAAAAAGAAAGGGAAGGGAAACAATTAGTGGAAGGGAGCTGGAAGGGAGGCAAAGATGAAGTGCCATTAAAAGTGTGTAATGTGCAAGCTTTATGACCGCACTGTTCAATTATTTGACTGCACTGAGAGAAAAACTTGAGTTTCATATAGATTATGATAGATTATTATTATAAATTTTCCTAAAATATGGTATCCCCAATGTATTTAGACAGCTAAAAGTACAGTAATCACTGGATAAATAAGAATAATTATAAAATAGAAAAAATTCTGAATTTAAAAATATTATATTTAAATTTTAGCAGAGTGTTCGCATTAGGGAAGCTATACTATAAAATTAATATAACCAAGTAAGTCTGCGCACTGAGACATTAAATGCTTGTAATTATTTAGTTATTCGTTTAAAAGCTTAAGTATTAATTAAGAGACAGACTTAGACTCTGAATCCCACATCTAGAATGAGTCGCTGACCCACATTCACAAATTTAAGTGAATCACAATTTGAAAGCTGTGTTTGGATTCAAAATCAGCTTTACTGCATTTAACTGTCAATTATTAAAGGTAGGTTCTTAGCTGTATACGACTCATATCATTTATTTTTAATTCATTTTCAAACAGATTTTTAAAGTTGTTTTTTTAGCAATGAATTTCCACTCTTTATTTACGATCATAAGTGGAACTTTGATAGCTGACGTCATAGCAGAAAAATACTGTGACAAAGCTAGCAAAACAGCTCTGATCAATCAGTCAGTCAGTTAATGAGTAAGTCAATCAGTCAGTCATATATAAATATAGACAATGTACATACATAAATACATATATAATATATTCTATCAACATTTTCTGTCTTCACGTTAAGTTCCGAAATTTTTCAAGCTACCCTCGTCCGCATATGAATGTATATATATGTATGTAAATATTTACAAATCAAATAAAACTTACGTTTTGGATAGAGAGGTGGGCGACTCTTCGCTGCTTCGGCGTTGTTGTTGTTGCCATTGATGCTGCTGATCGCATTGGACACGACGCTACCCTCAGCTGCTGCTCCTGGTCCTGATCCTCCTCCTGACAGCGACGGCGGCTGCGACTGCGGCAGCGGCGGCGGCTGTTGCTGTTTCATGGCTGCGCTGCCGCTGCCCAAAACGCCGACGCCGACGCCGCTAAAAAGGCGACGCTGCTGTAAAAACGCCGTTTTGTCTGCCTTTGCTGCTTGGTTGTCGTTATTATAATTATGTTTTTTATTTATTTGCGCTTAATTGTGCAAAAAAAATATAAAAACTGATGCTTCACGTTGTACTGCAATAGTTAAATGTTTATTGTTGATTTTCGGTGCTTATCAGAGATCGAGATAAACGTATGTACATAGGTGTATGTGTGTGTGTACTAATAGCAGTGACTGCTCGGATTGGCAATAGAGTTGCAAGAGTTGCGAAAGTGAGAAAGAAAACATGCATATGTATTAATTTTTAAGGTTTCACACACACACACACACACACACACAAACATACAGCTGCCCTATATTTACGTCCTGCTGACACCGTTAAATGTGTAATTGAAAGCAAATTGCGTTCAATGAGAGGCCAGCAACAACAACTACAAAGCAATCAAAACAGCAGCAAACTAACGGTGCTTTGGGCAGCTGTTCTTGCTATCCTCTTTGCGCCGCTTCACCTTGACCTACACGAATACAATAATAAACGAGCGCAGCCTGCTAAATACTAAACACACATACACATTCACTATGAAAAAAAATTAAAATAAAATCACTTGCACATTTGTTGTTAAACAAATCAAAAATTCAACTATGTATATCCGTTGCACTTGGCTTTCAAATACCTTTCCACTTGAGCAGCAAAAAATAAAACACAACCGACCCGCGGCTAGTGTAACCGACTATTGTTGAGACGAAAACGTATTGTGCTTATGTTTAGGTCCAATCGGGCACACTGCACAAGCAAACTCATTATGGAACTGTTGTAATAACAGTCAAAATTCTAATGGGTTGCTCGTTTCTGTTAACTTAACAGTCTGCAGAATAACATCAGAATAGCATAGGGTCATTCAAAAGCGAAACCGAGCTATCTTAGCGCCACATTTAGTAAAGGCATTGACATTGTAAATATTAAGTTAGCAAGTTAACTGTTGTGAGAAAAAACTACCAACATTATTTTTCTTTGGCATATACTGTGCCAATTGTTGATATATATATCTGGCGATCTAACGTGTTGATCCGATAGTTGGCTGCACTCGCTACCGATATTTTCCTAACTACCGATATATCGCAGAGCTACCAATTGAACCACAATCGATACTGGTTGTTTCACAAAAATCGATAGTGCATCATTGTGAAATCGTTCCTCGTTGGAAGCAGATCGTGTTCTCCGTGAATATTCTAAAAAGAAAACAAATAAATTTTAACTTTTCGTCACGGTGAGTGTGCCTTAACATTTATTTGATCAATTTTTTTATTTTACACATTTGTTTTGTGTTAAATGGTGAAAGTGGCCACGACGGTGCAATCAGCGTCGCAATTAGTGTGCAACGGCATATTGTTTTGATTTTTTTTTTATGTGGGGCGCTCCTCTGGACGGCCGGCGGAGCACCACTTTTTCGGGCTAGCTTAGCTTTTTTTAATGGATACACACAATGCGCGACAACGATGGTGACTTCGTTTGCACGACGAATGCATGGGCACACTTTAGTGTGGTGTACTTGCGTTGCCTTTTTCAAAATGGCGGCTATTGCAGACAAGTTGGAAGTAAAAAGTTTATAATTGCAAAATATTTATTTAAATCAAGCAAATGTCCGAGTCTTGTTTATATGATAAGAAAAAAAATGGGCGCGCATATGTTTTGTGTTTTTGTTTTGTTCGTTTGATTTATGCTGTACTTTTTTATAGTTGACTTATCATATATGTATGTATGTATGTATGTATTTTGATTATTGTTATTTTCATTTGACTTTATTGTATGCGTGTGTATACTGTGGCTCGCACGTCACACACATGTACACACTCACACGGTTAGTGACACATGCGCATCAACCTGAACGCGTGCGCTTGTACGTGTATGGGTTTCAGTTGTTTTTTTAGTTTCGTTTTAATTGGTTCGCATTTGCGCGCAATGTAACAGTGCAGCAATGCATCTAACCCCAATTACTGCAATTTTGGCATTTGTACATGCACATACACAAATATGCATTTTGCCATTAGGATGTGCAGCTGTTTCACACACGCACTCACACATATATATGATGTTGCTTTGCGCGCGTTAAATGCGAACGACGCAATTTTCGTTTAGGCACCTTTCGCTCCCTGTTTACAGCTCTCTTTCTCTCTCGCTCTCTTGTCATATCTATTGCTATTGCTAATAACGCGTTGTTTGCGCTCAATGCGCAATATTGCCAGCCCGCTTGCACTTGGGGTATTCAAATGAGCGCCAAGTTTTTGTTTTCCTTCACATTGCTCTTACTACAAATATTGTTATGAAATAGGCAATGCACAAAAGGAAACACCTGCATTATACATATAAGATAATTTGCATATGTGTGTGTATGTAGTTGATAAAGCTCGTACACACATACATATGCGTTTGCGATTGGTTGCATATGACATGGTCTCGATAGCTATTTAGGATAATTGCATTTGAAAGATATGTACATAGAAGTATGTACATATGTATGCATGCGAATCATATTTTATATGGAGCCCAGGGAACCTATACAAATATTTGAATTAAATGCCGCATAAGACAACTCTATTCTTTTTTAGTGATATGTCTTGCTTGATCTTTATTAAAATATTTTTCATTAGACATATTTGAAGACCTTTATGGATCAATTTGAAAATCGTTATACATATATACCCAAGTATGGGCACGACATACTTTCATATTTAAGCAGGGGTATGCAAGCTTTTGACCTTAAAAAATATCGATGCTATTTCTTTTTTGTTTATGTTTACTCGAGTGGCGTTGTTTTTACCGTTTGTTGTGGGCCCCCTAGAAAGTCGTCGTGCATATTTTCCAAGCGAATGCGTTGGGTGTGCGTGTGTTCGTGTGTTCGTGTGTGTGCCATGATTCGTAGATCTTAAACTAAAAACTACAACTCATTACTTCAACTTGATTGATTCTGCGCGCATAAAAAGCAAAACGCAAAATTCACGACGCTCGAGTGGAAGAGCACAAAAGAAAAAGAAATGCAGAGGCCGTGTAAAAAGAGCGATTCATGGCACATACACAAAAAAAAAAAGAGGAGAAAAAAATATGTATGCACTCACACAATGGCTCAAGTGGAGGCACTCAAAGCTGTGGGCTGCAACAGCAGCAGCAGCAGACGACGACGACGTTGCTATTGAAGTGGAAGTTTTGAAGTGTTCCCAGAAGGCTAAGGAAAACGCACAGCACGATGTCGAACAAAAAGAAAATTTCTGCAGCTGGCTGAAGCTAAAAAAGATTTCAACCCTCGCTGCTGCTGCTGCTGCGGCTGCTGCTTTCGTTGCAGTCACATTTGCCACATTCGCATCAGTTGCGCGCCAGCGCTTCGGCGCTGAGCGTCGCACAGCTCCCTCTCTCTATCTGTACCAGTGACATCGAACGTAGTTAAAACATCATCCAATCTCTTGCAGCACTAAGCAGCAAAGATGGCACGTACCAAGCAGACCGCCCGTAAATCGACTGGAGGCAAGGCTCCGCGTAAGCAGCTGGCCACCAAGGCAGCCCGTAAATCGGCCCCGTCCACAGGTGGTGTAAAGAAGCCCCATCGTTATCGTCCCGGCACTGTGGCTCTGCGTGAGATCCGTCGTTACCAGAAGTCGACCGAGTTGCTCATCCGCAAGCTGCCTTTCCAGCGTTTGGTGCGTGAAATCGCACAAGATTTCAAGACCGATTTGCGTTTCCAGTCGGCAGCTATTGGTGCCTTGCAGGTGAGTAGCAGAAGCACCATTTCATACATTTCAATTACAAATAGGTAACACGAATCCTTCTCTCGATTGCAGGAAGCCTCTGAGGCCTACTTGGTGGGCTTGTTTGAGGACACCAACTTGTGCGCCATTCATGCCAAGCGTGTCACCATTATGCCCAAGGACATTCAGTTGGCGCGTCGCATTCGTGGCGAGCGTGCTTAAGCGACAACAATACAAATAATAATAATAATAATATTAACAAAAACAAATAACAGATTACACAACAAATCACATTCATATTATATATACATGCATAGAAATTTGTTTAACAGGTTTAAAGTCTTTGTCGTCAATTGGAGCTTGATTTCATTTAATATTTTACACAACATATATCTATCTATATATAAAGCATTATAATTGTATAACCACACGCATATATAAACATAATCTATGAATATTATAATTAATAACTGTAACACTTATTATTATATTGCTATTGTATTAGAATTGTATATTAGTTTTTTAAGTTTGTGGATCGCCCGCTGGCCGCATTGCGTCGGCCTTCGCCATCAAAATTCGAACCTACGATAGATGCCGTTGCAGCCACATCGCTGGCATCGTGCCGCCGTCTCGAACATCGCCCCCAAACTCCAACAGCGCATGCGACGTGTTGCCACAGGCAGCGTTGCACACTAAGACAACATCGCACAGCGGTCCCCCACATCAACAACAACCAACCAAACAGAACCGAAAGAAGCCGCTGTGCAATCGCTGGCCGCCAAACGAGATCCTTGAGCGAGTGGGTGCAACGCTTCATGTGGCAGCGCCTAAGCGTTGCATGTGCGGCAAGGTGGCGTGCACGATGCCAGCGATTGTTGCAACCGTGTTGCGGGTGCCACATGGCGCAACGTGGACAGCGGGCGATCGGGCCAATTGACCAACATCGCAAATTGGCCAACAAACATTTCTTTGAACACATCAGAAATGAGTACACAATAATACTGCATCTATTTTATATAATACTTTTTTTTCGACCTTATATATATAATTTTTTTGAAGGAAACAGAACTTAATGGAAAGTATGTGGACAGAGGCCCATTTGGGCGTGGTAGTTGATTAAATAAGTTTTAGATTTACATGCATTTTATACGTTTAGGCAAGATGATAAAAACAAACAGAAAAACAGCAAACTGAAGAAAAAAGAAAAAAACAAACCATGCAAAATGACAACTTCTTAAAATATTATAAAAATACATTCTTAAAATGTATACAATCTAAATATATATATATATGTATATATATACACGTATATATGTATACGATACTTGAAATGTATTACGAATATGATCTATTCTATATATATACACACTTAACTTTACATAAATGTTTATGGAACTTACAAGATATTCATACGATATATTACAGACAAATAACCCCTCCAATAATGCACTTAAACATACAGAGATTTGCATAGTTTGTTGCATTCAAAACAAAAACACAAAAAAAATACAATTTAAAACTTATTAATGTTTTTTTTAGAATACAAGAGACAATTCAATAGAACTCGTAAAAAGAAAACAAACAAAAAAATCCCCCAAACAAGAACTTAAATAAACGGTTTTTTCTAGAGAAGAAACCAAAAAAAAAATCAAAATTTTGTTTTTCTTGTCTGCGGTACAGTTGCGACAAAACGTTAACTGTTGACGTAACTGTGTATATGCATGTGCATATGAATGTATGTGTGTTAAGCTTTTGTGGGGTTGGCTGCAGTTATTAAAGGACAAGTAGCGCCATCTATGAGTTAAGCATATTGCAGCAGTCTGCTTACTTTTGATGCAGAATTTATTGGAGCTTCCAGTGGCATACATATGCATATACATACATACAATGTATGCACATATTTGACCTTGGAAGCTAATCTTATGTGTATGTGTAAGTATCTGTTTTCTAATGCAGAAACATTCATATGTATGTACATGCATATACAGGCGCACATGTATGTATGTTTGCACGTATAAATGAAGTTTATGCCAAGCCTGTGCCTGACCTCGAAGCTGTGAAAGCAAGAAGTGTGATTTTCAATAAAAAAAAGATTTTATCCAACAATCTTAAGCTAATAGGAATTAGTCATAACTATATTACAGTAGATAAGATAATTCTTATAATTTGAATGTGACACTTGGAAGACACTTAATTAGCATAATTAAAAGTCAAGTCGACTTTCAAATGCTCTATAGCAATTCATTTTATTAAAGCTCATCCTGTGTCTAACAGTTAACTTGATACAGGATAGAATAAATAGTACTCTAAATAAAAGTAGAGATAGCAAAGTTAACTATAGCATATAAAAAAGTATTTTAAGTAATTTATTTAAAAAAGTGCCAAAGTGACAAAATGAAGGTTTGCTTATTGTATTTTTAATAAAATATTTAACATAATTTTTAATATTTGTATACGATTTCTTAAGCTGTCACAAAGTGTCTGGAAAAGTAGCTGGAATCGTATTGGAATAGCAGCTGCTGTGTTGCCAGCTGGCTGCGATGATTGGCAGCGCTGCCAGATCGACCCGACGCGTTGGCTTGCGCATATTGCATTTTTCACATTCACAAATATGGAGAGCAACAAGTTTGACAAATTGCAGCAGCAATTTCTTTGCTGCTATCCAGTTAATAAGATGGCCTGGTCGGTAAGTAGACATGGACGGGATTTGTAATTGGAAAATGTATTGGAATTATTGGTATGCAGACGGTACAGCTCCCGCTAGAACTGGACGAGCAACGTGCCCTGATTGCGGCTACCTGTGGGCATCCGCTGAATCAACGGTATCCGGTGCGTCGCAGCTACCAGGAGGCGTTTGTGAAGCGTCTGATGCAGTTGCTCAAGGATCACGAGGAGCTGCACAACGACATCTATGACAGCCTGTGCGGCCAGCTGGCCAAAACCTCATTGGATGCACCATCGGCCACATCCTCATATGCCTACAAGCATTATATGCTGCAGCCGGAGAAGCACATAACGCTGCGCGAGTCCACTAGCTTTGTCAGCGAGGGCACCACCGGCCTCTGCACGTGGGAGGCGGCCTTAGCTTTGGCCGACTATCTCCTCGAGCATCCCAGTCAGCTGCAGGGAAAAAATGTGCTGGAACTTGGAGCAGGCACTGGTTTGCTGGGTATTCTACTCAAGCAGCGGGCGCTACATCTGCCCGTGGGCCAGGTGCTCGTTACCGATGGCAGCGACGCCTGCGTCCAGCTAATGCATGATAATATCTCCCTAAACTTTGATGATCTAAGGGATGAAGCGACGCCGCAATGTGCCCAGCTGCGCTGGCATGAGATCAAGCAGTTTCCATGGTCCCAATATGCAGCGCCCGATCTGCTGCTGGCCGCCGATGTCATCTACGATGATACCCAGTTCTCGGCGCTGCTCGCAGCCCTCGACTTTGTCTATGAGTTGCGCGGCAATCGCTGCGAAATGCTGTTGGCCAGCACGGTGCGCAATGTGGATACCCTACACAAGTTTATGGAGCAGCTGGGTAAGCTGGACTGACGAGATACCAGTTAAAAAATGTGCATATCATATATAGATATGCATAGAGTAGACACTTAATTTGTATACCCTATGAGAGGCACATCAACTGAGGAACTATGTCTGCATAGAGATCATGTCAGCTTCTTTCACGTAAAAACATATGATTTGATGAACTACGTCCACATGGAGATCATTTCATTCCCATTTGCATACCCTAAATCTTTGGAGACACCGGAATTGATGATTCTTTATTCTCATTCGTAAACCCCTTCTGCTTGAAAGGAATTGAATTGATGAACTTCGGATACATAAAGATTATTTGCATCTTATTCACATTTGAGTACCCTAACTCTTTAATGATATATGAATTGATGAACTATGTTTCCCGAGCGATCATGTCAATTCCGTTTGTATACCTTAACTCTTTGAAGCCACCAGTTCATGCTATACCCTAACTTCTACATAGAGATCATATCATCAGAATTGATAATCTACATTTACATATATACACATATAGACCGTTCCGTTTCCACTCACATTTGTATACCCTAAACTATTGAAAAACCCTTAAATTGATAAGATACGTCTACATAGAGATCATGTCATATTCTTTCACATTTGTATGCCCTATCTCTTTAAAGATATATGAATTGATGAACTACGTATACTTAGAGCTCATCTCATTCTCATTAACTCTTAAAAAACATCAGATCATATCATTTTTATTCACATTTGTGTACCCTAACTTTTACCTAGATATCACATCATCTTTATTCACATTCATATACCCTAACTTTTGAAAGACATCAGAATTGATAATCTACATATTTCCGTTTACATTCACACTCGTATACCCTAGCTATTGAAAGACCCTTGAATTGATGAACTAATGAGTGTATTTTTATTTTTCTTGCAGAGCAACATGGCTACCAGGTAACGCCCTGTGCCAATGTCTCGGCCTGTGCCAGTCACTTTTGTCGGGATCACACCGCTGCAGTGCAAATCGTGTGCATTAAACGTTAAAAACTAGCTTTCATTATACAATAATAACCAAAAACAACAACAACAACAACAACTACATACAAACAAACAAACAAACAATGAACAATGTGAACTGCATCACTGGCTGATGGTTGGGATGGTGCCATCGTTTAGCCAGCGGACATTGAGCTGCTCGATCTGATGCTTCATGAAGATAATGCCATAGACCTCGTGCTGTATGTCCAGCAATTTGCAGCGATGGGTGCGTGGCACCTTCATGCCAACGACCAGCGCCAGCAGAGATGTGATTATCATGAAGACAAAGCCCTGGGCAATCAGCGTGCTCTCGTCTGTGGCATAGAAATAGGAGTTCTTCACATTCGCCACGAAATAGTAGTAGACGACGCTGGTGCTGACCAGCTTGAGCGTGTAGGAGGCAAAGATGATGCATTCGGTGAATCGTAGATGCGTCACCTCGAGCAGCACAATCTGCAGACTCGAGTAAGCCAGGCCGAAGAGGGCGAGGAGCAGCCAGAAGGTCACCTTGGAGCTGGTCGCGCCGTAGACAATCATGGCCACGATCGTGACCAGCAGCATCAGCAATTGCATCGTCACAAAGTGCACCTTGGCCGAGTAGAAGCACAAGCCGACGATGGCCAAAAGGCTGCCAGCAAATATGACCCAGAACATGGAATCAATGTGGGCCAGATCACCCAGACGCATTGAATCGTTGAGGGCGAACCAGAAGACCAGATATATGAAGAGCGCATACTGAATGGCCTCCACGAAGAGTAGCAGCAGCGTCACGTGCCACTGCTGATTCTTGGTCACATAGAAGAACTGCAGCCGCTTTATCACATCCGAGCGTGGCTCAAAGATGCTGCCGTTCGCATTGGCAATCCGCAAATCGTTATCCAAACTGTTCGTCATGTCCACCGTGCCCAGGACGTGCAGCACCTTGAGGCCGATCAGGACGGCCAGCACGGCGATCGCCACGGACAGATAGGTGGCAGCGAAGTTCACATAGATGCCATCGATCAACTGCTCCATGCTCGCCGCTTGGCCCGCATACTTCTTCAGGTTCTCCACATACGTGGCGCCAATCAAGCTCACCGCCGAGGCAATGCCCAGCAGATAGCAGCTACAGCAGCCGGATATCATCAGAGCGCGGCTGTTCCTCGAGCTGATCGTATGCAGGAATCCATAGCCGGCCACAAAGGTCAAGCTGTGCGCCACATACGACATATAGGCGCCCACATGATCTGCAACCCAACAATGCATAATATTCCACATTATCAGACAGTTGATGCAGCAACAAGACACAAGACACAATAGAAGAGAAAGAAAGAAAGAGAGAGAGAGAGCAAGAGAGAGAGAGAGAGAGAGAGAGAGAGATAAGATATATTGTAGAGCATTGAATTTAAATTGAATTAAGATATATTTGCATTTGCTATGTAGAGATTGAGGTAACCTTGTCTAGAATTTTGAAGCACAATTGCAATTATCTAATTGTTCGTTCTAATTTAAACTAGTTCCATTTATGATAAATATTACTGCTATATATGTATATGTCTATATTTTCATGTATTTAACATAAATCTCTATAAACCCTTAGATATATAGATATAGCTAATTGTAGTTACTGTTCAGTCTTTTTATCATTGATATTTATTTGCATTTATTTTCTCTGTCTTAAATATTTTATACAATAAATGTTATCAAAAAAGAGTAAAACAATGATTTCTAGAGAGCGAGAAGATGAAGACTTAATAGGTTTTTTATACTTACGGCCTTATGTGAAGATATCTTTCTTTTTGACACAAATTCTAATAGGGCACGGATATTTTCGAAAGTACTATAGACTATATAAGAGCAATCGGCCTAGTAGAGGTGGAAAGCATCGTGGAGCGAATTAGCAGAGAAAATGATGCTTGGAGAAAAGTTGGCGACTTTACAGAAAGCATATTAGGGCGGATAAAGTGCAGTGCGAAGATAGAGCCCCACCTTGAAGGTTAATGCGGAATAACGCCCGGTAGTAGCCCTTGAGAGAGGAGATGTGGAAAGAATTTCACAAAGCTCATATGAAGTCATACATCATAGCAATCCGATATAGCTTAACAGTTATATAAAGGTTATTCTTGTGTGTTGTATACTATATAAGACGTTGCTCATTCGTCAAGAACTTTGCTAAGTTTAAATAAAAATGTTTTTAAAAAATATTCGTTAAGAATACTTTTTATATAACTGTAAAGCTATATCTAATTGCTATAATATTTGTATTTAAAGAGTTAGGGCATACAAATGTGAGTGAAGAGGATAAAGTCTGTTGTCTTTAAAGACAAATGGGAGTGATATGATGTCTATGTAGACAAAGGGTATACAAAAATATTTTAAAAACATAAGAATTGTTAAAAGAAAGTTTTTCTTTAATTGATTCTACCTGTAAAGCTATATTATATAGCAGTCTAATTTTATGGAAATTTGATTAATATTTAAAAAACATGAAAGTTGATAGAAATATTTCGTATAAGATATTTATTTTAAAATAGAGTTCCTAATTTGTAGTCAATTATTTCACGTCAGCTATATGATATATAGATGATATACTGTCTGATGAATGCCCTGCATATATTTAAACAGACAAACAGAAAAGACTTGGCCATATGGACACAGCTCTTCATATAGTCTATGTGAGATCAGAGGAGTATTGCCTATGTCAACTCTAAGACTTGATTTCATTCAAAATAGAATCTCATATAGAGGATGCTCCACTTACCAAAGCCGTCGGCAAAGTAGAAACAGCTGGAGATGAGATTAAAGACGCCCGCGACCATGAGGATCAGTGGCTGCCAGTAGATGATGCAGTGCTTGATATACTTGAGCACCAGGATGCCCGCGGCACAGAGGAGGGCCAGACAGGCGCCCAGTATCAAGGGTCCATAGTCAATGAGGTCGCCAGGTTCCGCCGGATTCCGCTCGGCCACAAAGGAGCAGAGCGTATAGCCAAAGATCAGTCCACAGGGCAGAAAGCACAGGCAAACTGTGTGTAAAAGAGGGATTAGATTAGCTCTTGAGTTCATATAATGATGAATCACTCTGGGCTCTCGACTCACCCACATAGCTGGGCGCATATTTGAAAAACTTGTGCACACATGTGCTCCATAAATTCGTCATTTTTGTACAATTTTGTTGAAATTCGTATCAGACTAATGCATAACTTAACTTAGATGTATTTCTGTTGCCAGAAGATCTCGGCCAGCTTATGCCAGCGTAGACGTTAGAGGCGCTACTGAGCGCAGTTAGTCAAATGTCAAATCAGTCAGTCGCTAATTCTGATTAGATAAAGACACGGCGAGGCAGCACCTGCATGATGACTAATCCCAACTATAGTGATATAGGGCCCCAACATGGATAAACGGATGCCTGCGCCTGATAAGGCGGCAGTTGAGTTGCTTTAAAATTCAAATTCTCGACCATCGATTTGCCTTAACAGAGCAAGAGACAGAGAGACAGAGAGAGAGAGCCAGACCAAAAAGCTTCGAAGCAGCAGCTGATAATAAACCTAATCTGGCTTTGATAATGCCCCTAGGCACCGGCAGCTGAAAGCTCCCCGGGGAGCGTCTAAAGTGTGCGTTACTTAAGTGGAACAAACGTTTTGCACCACCGCCAGCCACCCACCCACCTCTGCCATCTGTGTGGGTGGCAACGGGTTGGCAGAGTGGGAGGCTCAGTTTATCGGTTTGTTTACTTTTGAGCACAAGTCTTCTCAGGGTTGTGCAAGCGAGAGAGAGACTGAGAGAGAGAGAGCAGGTACAAAAATCTCAAGATTGTCTCGAGTTTTGAGAAACAATAAGCAGAACGATTTCGAGAGGAAACTGTGCTCTTACTAGCTTGATAAGAATTTTCTCTATTAATATATGATATATGTTTATATAAATACTATCAACTTTAGGCAATTTAACTCTTTAAAATATTTTTCTTATAGTTTCATATGTATAATATATATTCTTCAGTTCTCAATAGGTGGTATTCAAATTTTGATAAAATATAGCCAAGCCTTAGCAGCGGACATTATCAAACTCCATAAATAATATATACATATATACATGCATATGTACAAATATATATATAAATATGTATATTTGAGAAATATGATAATATTTAAAGCCCAAAAAAAGCTCAAATTCTAGCATAAAAAGCATTTTTTTGTTGTATAATTCTTAAAATATTTTAACTAAGTTTTTCAATTCTAAACTTAACTCAAAAGCAAAGTTTAAAAAAAAAAACTAATTTTTATGTGCAAACGTTTTCAGATTTTCTCGATTTCTCTATCTAAATAGTACACTATGCACAACTCTTCCATATTTCCAAATGAAACAATCACTTAAAAAGAAAAGTATGCTGTCAAAACATTTGATAGCAAAAGTATTTCCAAAAGGGGAACAAGATGAGTTATACTTAAGTATAGAAAGTTGATATGAAATACAAAGAGATGAATATAAGTTTTCTTATTCTGTATCTCTTATATAGATATAGATCTCCTAAGTCAGATACAGAAAATGTATGAAATTCTGAAAGTAAAAGACTTTAAATATCTCTTAAATATTGGGTCGTTCACTAAGTAATGACGCTGATCTTATTGAATTTTTTCTCACTAAAAAAAAACGAAATTACTTAGTGAGCGACCCAATAGATATAGATATTTTATAAGAGATACAGAAAGTATTTTCTTCTTTTTTATATACAATACTTTATCAATACATTAAAACACTTTTATTCATTTTCTATAATTTCGTATTTGAAAATTTGCATGAAACTTGTTTATGTCTTTTATTGAAATAATAAAATTTTCATAAATTTTTTGTTTTTTGCCCATTTTAAAAAATTTTTATAAAACTATTAAAAAGTCAATTTTAGTTATCAATTCATTAGTCATGACGTTCAGTTAAAAGTTAAACTTAGTTTTAAATAAGTGTCAAAATAATATCAAACTTATATTTATGTATATAGCTGAAGTAAATGTCTGACGTCATGCGCAGCGAGAGCTGCAAAAAAGTGTTGCCTACCTTTTGGGGCAAGCAAAGGGCTGGCTGGAACCGGGCACAAATGCAACAAGATATAGATATATAGAAAAAGGAAGAGTGAGAGAGACATTGTGAGAGAAAGAGAGAGGGAGACAGATAAGAAGAGAGCAAGTGAGAGCTTGCGTTTGCGCTTGTGACCCCAGCGGACGACCCAGTAACAGGGACATTGTTTCCTTTTGCCCGCCTGCTATCACTTCCGGAATTTCGCTGCGCTGACAACAGAACGCAAGACGAGGCGCAAAACTTGCCTGTAGCCAAGGGTGCCAGCCAATTGTAGTATTTGTGAATGATGGTGAACGCATTGTAGACCAAAATCGCCGCCGCCGGGCTGAAGCGAATCCTGATTTTTGCCAAAACATGGCCCGAAAGGGAATCTAACGCGGCTAATTGGCCATCGGCTCTGTCTCTCTGTGTGTCTATGTGTTTGTGTACCGGCGTGTGTATAGGTGTGCGTGTGCGTGTGCAGCGCAATGTATGTGAGCATCTGGTGCCATAGCTTGAATCTAAGCAGCCGCAGTCTGGCCATTGTCCTGGTGGTCTGCGTGACGCTCGTCTACTTCTCCTACAGCTTCAATGCCTGCCTCTTGGCCAGCATCAGTCGTACCCTGCAGCAGGTGAGACCTGATCAACTGTGTCCTGTTTCATGCTCACCTTTCCCTATTCATTCGCCCCAGAGCAATCTACGCAATTTGCTGACGCTGCAGCAGCGCAACGCCAGCAGCGAGCCCGAAGCCGGCAGAGTCTCCAACTCCAACTCCAACTCCAGTTCCAGTTCCAGTGCCAGCTCCAACTCCAACTCCAGCACGACATCAATCCTTAATGCGAACCTTAGCAATGGGATTGCGAGTGTGGATGGTGCGCCCAAATATCAAATGCTGCGCCAGCAGGGATTGCGTCCCTCCCGCCATCTGCCCGACACCCTGATCATTGGCGTTAAGAAGAGCGGGACGCGCGCTTTGCTGGAGTTCATACGGCTGCATCCGGATGTGCGTGCCGCCGGCTCCGAGGTGCACTTCTTCGATAGGCACTATCAGCGCGGCCTGCGCTGGTATCGCCATCATATGCCCTATACCATCGAGGGCCAAATCACCATGGAGAAGACGCCCAGCTATTTCGTCACCAAGGAGGTGCCCCAACGTGTCTATCACATGAACACGGCCACCAAGTGAGTGCGAACGCAATCCAAAGATATGTATATATAGTTCCCAAAGATTTCCATATAAGCCAGGGACGTAGAGTGGAAATCCGAACATGTCTATAATATATCACACTATAATACAAATATTTTGTTACTTTAGTAAAGTAATATTCTATGGAAAGGATTTTTTCCTGTCGATATGTAAGCTGACATTCGATTTTCCCACGTGCGCAGAGTTTTGAGAACTAAGAAATCAAAGTATTAAACATTTCCGAACTCCTTTATGGACATTCCCATATACGATTTTCGTAAATCTCGAAAGCTGTCTTTAAAATCACTTAGAAATAATTGAATATATTTTCTCTACCTTTCAGACTTCTTGTGTAAAGAGACTGATCTAAATTTTTAGATATAAAATATATAGTTCCCAAAGAATTCCATATAAGACAGGGCCCCAAAACCCAAGTTTATAGTTTACTAAGTAAAGTAATATGATAGGAAAAGGAGTTTTTCCCGTTGATATGGAAACTGACATCCGATTTTCTCAACTTCTCAGAATTTTGAGAAAGTTTACATCAAATTATCATACATTTTTCTACATTTCCGAATCGATTTAGAGGAATTGCCAAATATCCTTATAGTAGTGTCCTGTTACCTTTTTTGGGTAA
This sequence comes from Drosophila gaucha, assembly GCA_035045545.1. Taxonomy (NCBI): domain Eukaryota; kingdom Metazoa; phylum Arthropoda; class Insecta; order Diptera; family Drosophilidae; genus Drosophila; species Drosophila gaucha. Next base: position 1,466,956 of record JAWNOY010000035.1, read on the forward strand.
CAAATCTAATGGGAATTAGACTTTCTTTTTAGGTTTTGGGAAATAACATAGATTACATAATTAAGGGAATGTTAGGATTGTAGAGTGTAAGGTAAGGGAACGTACTTAGGATAGACTTTAGTTAAGATCCGGTCCAGAAGGTCTTGATGATGGGTACGTCTGAGTCTTCTTCTTGGGCTCACAGTTCTTTGGGCTGTGACACTAAGACGCCTAGCCAGATGGTGTGGGTGAGCACCCAGTCTCTCAAAATAAAGGCTCTCGTAATTCTCGAAAACTTTAATACAACTTCAAAATTTTGTAATATATTTTCTCTATCTTTCAGACTTCTAATAGTCGTCCGAGATCCGGTGACGCGTGCCATCTCGGACTATACGCAGGCGGCCAGCAAGAAGGCGGACATGAAGCGCTTCGAGCAGCTGGCCTTTGTCAATGGCAGCTACTCGGTGGTGGACACCAATTGGGGACCCGTCAAGATTGGGGTCTATGCGCGATATCTGGAGCATTGGCTGCTGTACTTTCCGCTGTCGCAGCTGCTCTTTATTAGTGGAGAGCGCTTGATCATGGATCCGGCGTATGAGATTGGCCGTGTTCAGGACTTTTTGGGTCTGAAGCGTGTCGTCACCGAGAAGCATTTCTACTTTAATGCTACCAAGGGATTTCCCTGTCTATTCAAATCGGAAGCGCGTTCCACGCCCCATTGTCTGGGCAAGACGAAGGGCAGGAATCATCCGCATATCGATGCCAATGCGATTGAGCGGCTCAGAGAGTTTTATAGGCCGTTCAACAATAAGTTTTATCAATTGACGGGCATTAATTTTGCCTGGCCCTAAAGAGGGAGACAGACAGAGAGATAGAGAGAGAGAGAGAGAGAGATGTTGTTGCTGCGGTATTAAGCAACAGACTGATATTGTTGATTGCATTTTTTTATACATACCATTGTTCTTATACATAGAAGATATATACACACAATTATATATATATATATATTTAGTATTTGCATAGCTATGCGATTGCTATGATACGTTACGTAATCCTGTTACGTCACAGCTCAATTAAATGTAATAATATGACAACAGACAAATCGAATATTAAACACGCTAAAAAACGGTTCCTTCTCTCAACGCACACACACACACACACACAACTATTACTATTACAAAGTCCTATTGTATACACACATATATATATATGTATATATATATGAGCGCATAGAACAAATAGAGCTTACTATGAATTCCTACAGAGTATGAAGCAGCAAATAAATCCTAAATCAAATAATTCAACAAATGTACTGATAGCATTCGATTAGGCACGTCACATGCACACATACTCCCTAAATCTAATATGCAATTTATACATACCTACATATATACATCTACATCATATACATATACACATGTATCTATATATATATATACATATATGCATAGCTCAAGATCTAAATTGCATGTTACGAAATGGCCTAGCTGAAAAATTTCAATTATTACAATTTAATAAAAATTATTTAATAAAATAAATAACAGTCTTTGAATTGGATTTTAGGTGAAAATGCGGGAAAGAACGCGAAAGCTGAAATATTCTTGATCAGACCAGCTTTTGTGATGAAATTTATGAAAAATTGCAGTTAATGAATTGAAATGTTTGAAAATATGAAAAATAGATCAACTTTCCATACAAAAACTTAATTAAAAACAGTTTCTTGCTTTAGTCATACATGATTATAAAGTTCTATGAATTTGGAAACGATTTTAGGTTATGAGAAGTGATTTTATATTGAAATTTATAATAGTCTAGATTGTAGACATTGTATTTGATACGACTATATATGAAAAATACATCAGCTTTTCATACAAAAGCTTATTTAAGAACAGCTTCTTATGCTAGTCATATATGACTATTTAGTTATATGAAATGTGGAAAAGATTTTCGGTTATCAGAAGTGATTTTATATTGATATTTATAATAGTCTAGATTGTAGATATTGTATTTGATAGAGAATATGAAAAATACATCAACTTTCCATACAAAAACTGAAAAACAGTTTCTTGATCAGTAATTCATCGCAATATTACTGCAAGTTTTTTTTATATATAAATCAAGTGTTTTATGCAGATATCCAGGCAAGATTCATTAATTTCCATAATCCATAAAATAAGTTCCATTAACTTCATTAAAGTCCAGCCACACCGCCTATTTTACGATAGTCGGAATTGATGGAAATGCTGTCGTTGTCCTGGGCAATGCCACAAATGACGGAGCCACGATTGCGATAGCGTTCGCATTGATGTCCTTTGGCCTGCAGGCTGTGAACCTGTGCTTGCAGCATGCCGTATTCATATTGCAGCACATTGGGCAGCATCTGATGATGGAATCTGTTGGCATCGATGGCTCTCTTGATGTCCGCCCGCTGCCAAAGCATGCGAACAAGCAGGGGCACAAGAGCCGATATGATTTTTGTTCCACCAGCTGCGCCCACTACCAAGCGAACGTGTCCAGTCAAGCGCTCCGTAACAATAACTGGACACATTGAGGACATGGGCCTGGCGGCAGCGGCTATCATATTCCTGCCATCCACATGAGGCAGATCAAAGTAGTTCTTTAGCTGCTTCATTGAGAAGTCGGACATGGCATTATTGAAGAGCACACCAGTGCGTTTGCCCATGCGCCCGCTGCCAAAGCTAAAAAGATATGGGAATATGAGAAAGCTCACAAATTTAGAGAGCTCAGCACTTACTAAAAATTTATGGAACTGGTTACTGAAACAGCATCATTGTTGTGCAGCACCGAAATATGCGATGTGCCATGCTCAGCGCGTGATTCTATATCTGCTGTGGCTCCATAGTGTTGCGAGTTGTTATAGGTTTTCGTCTGATCCATCAGTTGGGCAATGCTGGCAGCAAATTCAGAACTTGTCAATTTGCTTAGCAGCTGGGTGAGAAAGAACGGTTAAATAGGGAGTTAGTTTAAGAACAAGAAAAAGTTACTACTTTTAAATTGTTTAAGTAAAGGACCTTAGATGAAAGTTAAGATCATCTATATAGGCACAGCACAGTGCCTTTGGCTAAAGACACTATAAACATAACTAGGATTCCAACTGTGAATTTAGTCTGGGCCACCTAGAGAACTTGGGCAGCAAACCAACAGAGACAGCATAATTTTTATGAGCAAGAGAGAGAGAGAGAGAGCTAGAGTATGTCCGTCTGTTTCTTATGTGTGAGATATCTCACCTCTTGATCGGTCTTATCATCCAGTTGCCAACGCTGAACAAAGCCAAATTTGAAAGCCTCAACGATGCGATGAATTGCCAAAGAATCCAAATCACGTGCTGCTGCAAAGTCCGCACGATACTCAAGCAGGATGCGCATTATAAGGCCAAGGATGTGACCACTGCCTGGCGGCGGCGTCAAATGCAGATCATACTCATCCAAAGGTATGACAATGGAATCAGTTAGCTCAGCTTGGGCGAGCGACAAATCTTTCTTAGTTATGCCGCTGCCAAGGTCGTGCAAATCAGCGTAAAGCCTTGCCAGCAGTGATCCTTTATAGAAACTCCGAGGTCCTGCCATGGATATTTCTTCATAGGTGTCGCACAGCTGCTTGGGCGGCTGGATATGACTGCCAATGGGCCAGAAGTGACCTGTCACGGGATCGACAAACATTTGTCGAAGCAGTACGTCGCTCTTAATCATCTGTTCATTCAGTATGAGCGCATCGTACTGATGCTTATAGAGCGAATAGCCGCTTTGGCACAGCATCAGTGTGGGTCGAACCAATTGCAGCCACGACAGCTTGCCGAATCTCTCGTGGGCCACAGCATAGCCCAGCAGTTCGGTGGGCACTGCAATAGACCAGCCAGACTGCTTCAATTGCTCCTCGCTCTCAAAGCATGTAAAGTTGTCGGAGTGCAGGGCACGTGGCGCCATCTCCCGGCTCAGAATGCTGTAAGCCCGCCGTTCACTGTGCAAATAAATGTTCATAATCATGCCGCCTCCCAGTCCCATGCTCTGCATGCCAATGAGTCCATTGCAGAGCAGAGCACTTAGTGCTGCATCCACTGCACTGCCACCAGCTGTCAGTGTTTCTCTATTAAGAAATACATATTAACATAAGCCATAGAAGATACATATATAGAAGCACGCACTCACCTGGCAATCAGGCTGCAAGCGTTGTTATCTGTGGCTATGCCTGCCCGCTTGAAGAGATGCAGCGGGGAGCTGGAGGCTGGCAACGGCTCCTCGGGATCTGGCGGAGTTTTCTCTGCATTTCGCTTGCCTTAAATAATAATTATTCAATTATTAAATATCCTTTACCTTACATTCCTTAACATTTACCGGTCTTTGCCGCAGGACTATAAACATATATTGCAATTAATACACAAACTAAAGCTAAGCTGGGCACAATTCGATTACGTATCCATTGCATGTGCATATCGCTTCACTTTATCCCCATTTTGATGCGTATTTTAATATAATTCGTTTCATTCCGATTTTGGTTTTACTTCATTGACTCAAAATGTAAATAAAGTTCACAATCGACTTATCGATTCTTAGAGTTGCAATTTGCGATACTTTTATGCGATGGTTGTGACGAAAAGTACTTGCAAAATGTGTTATCGATGCTTTTGGCGGTCTTTTTGAAATTTAAATATTTTGGCTAGCATAAAAGTTATATATTAACTTATTATTATATATATAAATATATATTATATCGCACTAGTGTGGCAATCAAATTAACTTCGCATTTTACAAAAGCAAGTCCAAGAATAGAATCTATAAGAAGGAATATGCAAAAAAATATTGCCATCTCTGTTAGTGTCTACTGCGCTGCTATTTTGTGAACACAGCTATAACGCGGCTAGAGATGGTCGTCGGGATCGGGATTTTCGGGAATTTCGCAGATCCTGAAAAAATTTTCGGGATCTGGCGGAATGGGAAACATTATGAAAAAGTCCGGGACGGTCGGGATAAGTGCTTGATCCCGAAATTCCTGCGGTCCCGATAAGAAAATTATTAATAGATACAATTGCTTGTATTTATCAAAGAACAGAAGAATGATATTGACTAGGAAATTAATTCTAATTTAAATCCTGTTATATTTATGAGAAATTAATATATTTTATTATTTTGGGAACAATGCAACGAATGGCCATTGTTACAAATGCTTGCTATGTAAGTACTTGATGTTCCAACATCTTCGACATCCAGTGAGAGGGTGTATTCTACTTCTAGTAGAATTTTGGAAGAAAATTTACTTGACAATATTATTTTTAAGTAAAAAATTTGATCTATCATAAGAGTTCTAAATGTCGCGGGAAAAATGAAAAATGTGTCGGGACAATCGGGCGGGAAAATCAAAAATTATTTCGGGACGGGATGGATCGGGAACGAATTTCTTTCCCGATCCCATCTCTAACCGCGGCTAAATCCTTTCGCAGAACAAAAGGACATAGTACGTTTGGTTCGTGAGGATCAGCCATATCGATTCCCATCAATATATAAAGGAGTCACCTAAGGATCCAGGACTTGTCTATAAATGTTTTACTAAAATAAGCCTAAAGTTTTAATAAAGAAATGTGAACAAAGTCTAGCTATTGCACTTGCAAAAAAGAATAAAAATTTTTACATTCATTTGTCAGCACTATATTCTTGTGTTCATCGAAATTTGTGAGTCAGAGTGAGCAAAGACTTAACTGTCGTTGAAACTTTCAGGTTTGCAACGGAGCCTAGAACATTCGTCATTCTATTCAAGCTCTCATACAATTCAGAACAAATTTTTTATTATAGCCAAATCGAAAAGTTGAATATTTTTTTTTCAATTTGAAATATATTTTTAACTAGGGCTTTTATTTTACTATCCTCAAAATGTCGTGCTGGGAAATGCCCGAAGAGATACCCATAGAACTAAATATGGATAATCTGCTTCTGTTTGTGCGCAGTAACTTGGAGCCAGTGGCATATAAGAAAATAGTTGCCCACTTTTGCGATACGTTGGACTCGGAGCCAAAGCAAATAGAGGCCAAGTCTCTCGTCAATAGGGTTTTGGTCAAGTCCATCAACACGGGCGCTATTATGCACTGCAATAATTATTTTTTTGCCGGCAGCCATGCTGATGATATGGAAAAGGTCGTCGATCTAACTGAACCCGAGGAGGCGACGGAAGATTTCTATTCCATTTCATTTTCCAGCTGCGAGAGCTTGGCGGCAGATGACACTAAAAAATCATCTGTTGTAATTACCAACAAAAGCGAGGCTGCCGTCAGTGATGAAGACGCCACTCCTGGAAAGCCCCAATCCGCAAAGGGTTTGGGAACCAAATCCAAGTTCAAAGTCATTAAAAACTAAATTATTTTGTTAAAGACCCTCAAATTTTTACAACACCATTGTAAATAAAGTATGTACAAATATATGTGTATAATAATAATATAATAGTTACTTTAATAAAACAACGTTTGGCATTGTGACTTGTAGATCGTCATTGAGTATGCCCAGAATATGTTTGAATTTAGTTGGCACATCTGTAGGAATCGTAGGGATTCCTTGCAGTAATAATATTTACGGGCAATCCTTGTCCAAAGTACCCATTAGAGATGGGCGTCGGGATCATGATTTTCATCGGGACCCGAAATTGTCCCGAAACGATTTTCGGGCTTGTTGAGAAAGATTCTAAAAAACTTCAGGACAGTCGGATAAGTGCTTCATCCCTACATCAAGGTGGCATAGTAAGAGATTCTAGAGATATGGTTATGAGCATGAGCTTGGGGATTCGGGTACCGCGGGTCCCGAACGGGTATCTCTGAAATGCCACCATCTCAGAGCATAAGTCTAGAAATTTTTACCATGATCTCATGACCAAGTACGTGTCCAATCTTCCCGGGACTTTTTTAAAATCTTTCCCAACCCGCCGGATTCCGAAAACCGTTTCGGGACAATTTCAGGTCCAGAAAATCCCGATCCCGACGCCCATCTCTAGTAGCAGCAATAACTACTTTGGAACAAGCGGAATATTCAACATCAGGCTCATGCTGGAAGGCTATTCGAAACACTTGACGTTGCTGGTGAATTGTTCTAGGTTTATTGACTGCGAATCTAAATCAGTCAAAGTAGGCCGCATAAACTGATGTCAAACTAACGTAAGGTAGCAACAGTTTTCGTTCACAATCATCAGTATATTTAGTTTTGTCAAGCATTTAAGAGCTCCGAAAAAAATTTGATTTTAATATTTACTTGCTTTTCAAATTTTTTATAAATTGTAGTTTTAATATTTTATTTTTCGAAATGGGTGCAGAACATTCGAAACACGAGGCAGAAGACTTTAAAAGGGGATATTTGGTATTTTTGGAACAGTTCAAGAATATTCATTCGTATCTAAGCGAACATGAGATTGTGCAAAATGCTGCTTATACATGGAATACAATGTCGCCTGAGCAGAAGACCCAATACCTAGTGAGTATTCAATGTGGGGCTAAATGATAATGATGATGATGATGCGTATATGTAATCCTGCCAGACTACGAAGGAAGATAGTGGTAATGCTAATGCTCAAGCGGAAGAGGAGTACGGAGCAGAAGAACATCCCTAACTGCCAAACTAAGGACGAAAGCGAAACAGAAATCAATATTTAATTTTACACAATTTAAAAAGCTCGCAAAGAAATCGCTAAAGGCATCGAGATCAGATACACAACTCAATTCATCTCAATTTATGTACATGGACGAAGGCAAGTCTTTCAGACCTAAACGATGAGGAGAGGGACCTAATAACTGATATGGTATGTAGGTAACTGACTCGCTTTACCAATTAAAATCTTCTGATTTCCTTTGTATAGGTTGCCATGGAAGCTTTGAATGCAGTTTTAAACAAACAAATTTTTATTTGCGCATGCTAAATTTAATACAAAAATCCATTTTCGCTTTTATAAACGTCTTTTCTTACTCTAAATTGTACAGCTACTCGTTTCATAATTCAAATACATATAAACATATAAAATATTTACAAAACTCCAACTTATTAACAATGCAGCCAGGGTTCAAAGTATCCCGGCATGACCAGCTCATAGAAGGTAACGCGACGTGTCTGGACCACGGCCAGCAAGTAGAGCGCTCCCGGCGCACGCTGCAGGGGCAGGCGAAGAGCCAGCAGTTGCAGGACGTCCGGCTGTTCCGTCTCGCCATCCGCTTCGGTGTGGAACTGCGTGAATGGCACGAATCCCTGGATGCCGCGGTAAATGAAAACACGCACCAGACAACAGCCCTCGGCGAAAGCCAACAGCGTCTCATCTCCGACGCGCAGAGCAGTCAACTGGCGCGCCCTAAGATCGGCAGCCAGTGACTGAAACAGGCTGCCATTGGCGTAGTGCAGCTGGACGTGAGCGGCTGGCGCTGTGGATGGGGCAATGGGAGGCCCATCGGCAGCGACTATGGCGAGGCGAGCGTAGAGCAAGCGGGCGTGCTGCACTGGACCCACATATAGGCGTATCGTTTCCACGGGCTGCCAATGCTGCTTCGGCGGCGGCAACTCCATGGCCAGCATGTTGTTTGATTCCGCTGTGTTCAGGTCCAACTGCTGTGCCTGCTCTATCTGCTGCTGCAGCTCACGCAATCGTTCAATCACTGCGTGCAGTCGGATGGTCTCCTCATCTGATTCGGCAATTTCCTCATGGCTACCAACGTTGGCCAACAGCAGCACATCGCGCATAGCATGCTCCAGATAGAGCCTCAGCTCATGCTCTTCCTCCAGCGACCGGCTGTCGTTGGTGGAGATCAGTGCCTGTAGCGCCTTTAGCTCCTCCAGCACGGGCCAAATCAGCTGGGCACTGCGCGCGGCTAGCACGCGGGCCGGATTATTCGGCAGCGGCAATGTGTCCGTGGGCAGCGATGCAAATGCTCCAGTGCCCGACCTAGAGGCCAGGTGCAGCTGTCGCATCAAACGCAAGAAGTCCTCCACAAGGTGCTCATCGTCGTAAAGATCGCTCTCGGGTATGCTTAGCTGCGTTATGTTCACCTCGGTTTGCAGACGAAAGCTGAGATTCTGCAGCAGGCGCTGGCGCAACGTCTCGTACTGCTCCTGGCTGAGTGTGTGGCTCGCATCGAGATGTGGACGCAAATGGGATTCAGTGCTCGGTCGATTTAGATACTTTATGGCATCCTGATAGCTTGGTCCACGCCGCTGCAGCTGCTGTGCCTCCTGCTTCTGCTGCAGCTGGTGCAGCCTACTGGCTGGCACACCCATTGGCTCAATCTCGATCTCGGCGCTCGTGCGCCAGCTTTGCAGATTCCCCAAGCTGCTACAGTTCCAGCTGCGTTCCAGCTGCTCCTCGCTCAGCTCATAGCTGGTCATAAAGCTAAACTGGCCATCCTTGCTGTCGGCGCTAGCATTGCGCAACTGCAGCACAGTAACTTCGTCCACGGGCCCGCTCTCGAAGTTGCCAGCGTTTACATACTGCTTGCCGTTCCAGCGATAGATGCGCGTCCAGCAGCCCACCTCGTTCAGCAGCAGGTAGCTGGCACCACCCTTAGGCGGCGACTGCATCGCAAAGACGCGACGCACATCCGCTTGACCCTCGGCCTGCTGCAGCGCAAAGCTGCGACGCAGCTGCTTCACCTGGTAGGGCAGGCGCAGCAGACTGAAAAGCCTGGACAGCCGCTTGCAAAGCTGTTGATATCGTTCCGCCCATTCGGTCTGGCGAGGATAGATCTTATGGGCGGGCTGCTCCGGGAGCTTTGGCTGCTTGACGCGCAGCCAACGCACGCTCCAGTTGCCACTAATGACTTGTGTCGCTCGTCCCTGCGCCCACAGGCTCCTCTCGTGCCAGGCACTGAAGTTGAAGCCATTTATGTGCAGGCGCGTGCGCAGCTCTGTCGCATGTAGCTGGGCAAAGTTGAGGGGCGTCTGCAGCCGCAGCTGCTCCTCGTTCACAGTGGCCACATCGCTAAGGTTCAAATTGGGATCTCCGTTAACGGGTGCGCTGACAAGCAACGACCCAGTCACATCAGCTGACTGCATCACCAGCGGCGTAGTCACACGTTGTGCCTGCGGCGCCCTCACCTGCAGGAGTTGCCAAAGAGCTTTAACTAAATTTCAAAGATATCTCTTCACCTACCAGCAAGGTATTGGCATATTCCATCGACAAATTGCGTCCATTGACGAGCCCATTCACCCTCACATGTCCATCGGCCAGATGAAGCTCTTTGCCAACGAATGGAAAGCTGAGCTTCTGCTGAGTATGCAGCGTAACCACATTGGCCAGATTCAACTCATTTAGCTGGCCAATCTGCAGCTCGTTGTGGTCCAAAGCGCCTTCAGCAAAGCTAACAGCAGCTGCAAAATACACAAGAAGCAACAGTATATAATAACATTTATCCCCTCAATCAAAAAACGATCTGTCAGAGCTCTAAGGACCTATTTTTAAATCTCCATAGATCGATTAAGGTTATCCAAAATATGTTCATGTTTTATCCTCTAGAATGCTTCTACATTTATATTTTATATATTCATTTTGGTCAGAAGTTTGCAACGCAGAGAAGGAAGCATCTGCGACCATATAAAGTATATATATTCTTGATCAGCAAGACGAGTTGAGTTAATATAGCCATGTCCGTCTGTCCGTCTGTCTGGATCAACTCAATCTCCTCCGAGACTATTGAAGCCACAGAGCTGAAATTTTGGGCTCCAATCTGCTGCAGGCATTGTATATCTCGGAATCATCCGGATCGGAGGACTATATCCTATAGCTCCCATAGGAAAAATCGGTTTTAAGAAATGTTTTAGTGGGATAACTTCGACGTTATTACAGTCAGAGACTGAAATATATACTCATGTATCCCTCCCCCCCTACAAAAAGATATAGAGTATATAGCTACGCCCTTTGGGGGCGTGGCAAATCGGGTAAATCTATATTTTCTACAGTTTTAGAGCTAGAGCATCCAAATTTGGAAAGTAATATACTTTTGGTCTCCCCTTCAGATTGATCAAAAAGGTATATATCCAAGCCTACTTGGGGCGTGGCAAATCGGAAAAGTCTATATAGTGCTTAACATAAATCCTCCAATATTTTTGATGCTGTTAAAGCATATAAAGCATATATTTGTATCAACCACCCCAAGAAAAAAAAGTAAGGAATATATATCTACGCCCATTAGGGGCGTGGCAAATCGGAAAAAACTATTCTTCTGCAATTTTACACCTAGAGTCCCAAAAATTGTCAAAAACGTTAAGCTTCACCGTTTCGACAAAATTATGAAAAATTATACATATCCGCCTCTTTGGGGCGTGGCAAATCGGAGAAAACTATATCTTTCAAAGTTTTATAGGTACAGCTTCAAAATTTGATATAAAGGAAATAATATATATCCATTTGTTGGGGGCGTGGCAAATCAGATAAAACTATATCTATATCCTTTACAATTGCAAGGGTATTACCAAACTTGGCATGGCCGAAGTTAGCCCATCCCTCTAGTTTTTTTAGTCAGAAGTATGCAGCCCACAGAAGGAAGCATCTATATAAAGTATACATATTCTTGATGAGGACAGCTGACGAGCTGACTCGTTCTAATCATGTCCGTCCACCCGTCCGCCCGTCCGCCCGTCCGTCTGTCCGTCGTATGTGAAATAGTAGAGACTGGGATTCAGGGTATCTCGCAGTCGTGCACTTCCGACAAGAGCACTCTTACTCTGACTCCTCTGTAAAACTTACAATCCGCTTGCCAGTTGCGATCGACGCGCAGCGTGTCATGAATCCATTCGGTGACATTGCAGCCATTGAGGCGTTCACCTTGCAGCACCAGCTGGTCCACCTGAAGTTCCTGCATTTCAACAGGTGATTCGAAGTGTATCGGCGTCTGGAGGGTCACCTCGTCGGTGCCATCAATGAAGATGAGCTGCTCCAGCAGCTGCTCTAGCTGTATGCCGTTTAGGTCGACAATGTGAGCGCCTCCCTGGATGCTGACGCGACCCGTGAATACTTTGTGGCCCTCAATCCGCAATTGCGGCTGTCGCTTGTCGATCAAATCATCAAAGAATTCCTGCAGCGGTTCCAAGCTGCGATTGCCGAGATGGCCTAGAACCGTCAGCTCGTGCAGCTGTCCCTGTGGCGCTAGGCGAATCAATCCGCGATGCACAAAGGCGCCCAGCAGCGTGTCCCAGCGCAATTGCTTCGACAGCTTGTCAACTGCCTGCCCGTTCAGGGCGCCCTCCAGCTGCAGATGGTCGACATAAAGTCGACCATCAATGCGGAGCTCCCCAGAAAACTCCAATGGCTGCAGCTTATTGGCCAGTCGCTCGAAGGGCACTCCGTTGAGTGCCTCGAGCTGAAGGGTGTCCAGAACGTTTACGTGGCCGGCAAAGCTCTTGGTGCCCACAATGAGTAGCTCCTGCTGCGAACCGGCGCGAAAGACTATGTCGTCGAGTAGCTCGGGCAGCAGGTGTTCATTGTAGCTGCCTTGGAGGAACACATCGCTGGCGAAAATGGGCGCCTGCTGGAAGCGCCAGCGTGTGCTTAGCTCATTGGGCTGATCGAGCCAGACAACATCACGCAGTAGCTGCGCCATTTTCCGGCCGTTAACAGTGTCATCCACAAGCACTCCTCCGCTAACCGCAATGTGCTCAACCTGCAGCTGTCCATGGAGAATAAGCAGGGGCAGCTCATCCAGCTGACGCAAGAATCCCAACAGCAGCTCGGCATTGATGCCCTGAAGCTGTGACGTCTGCACGCCCATGGGTAAAATCAGCTCTTGTACCTGGACAGTGTCCAGGCTGGGTTCTTTCGACAACAGCTCGCTGAGATTATGGCCGTTAAGGCGGCCGGCACCTACCACGCTGTCCGCGACATCCAGTTGTTCTGCCTGCAGCCGTTCGAAGCGCGTCTGGCTGAGATGCAGTGGCTCGTGCAACGTTTGATAGCCACTGGAGAGGGGCACATTGTTTAACATGTGGGTCACGCGCAGCTCGTCCAATTGGGGTTCGTTGGCGAACTGAAGCCGCGTCGTTGGCGCCACAAGTGGTGCATCCACACGCAACGCCTGGCCCATCAGCTGCTCGATCTTAACGCCATCGAAGTCGCCGCTGAGCTCTAGCCGATGGAAGTACACATAACCGTCCAGGCTGCTCAGATTGTGAAGTGTTTGCTCCGTATGCTTCGTCACAAACTGATCCACGGGTATTCCGTTCAGCTTGCCATCCAGGACATGAGCATCCACTGGCAAAGTTAGCTGCTGCACATGCTTAGCGCCTGCTATGACCAGCTCCTCACTGGCATCAGCTGGTCGCTGCGCCAGCTCACCGAGAAGCGCATCAAAGCTGCTATTCTCCAGCAGGCCACGCAGCCGCAGCGGTCCATTGACCACCAGTTGGGCAAAGTGACAGGCGGCTAAAATGTGATGGGAGTCGGTCAGCAGCGGATTTAAGGGTGCCTCCTCGAACTGACGTCCCTGGGCGCTGCCGTTGAGCTGCCAAGTAGAGAAGGAATGATAAGTAATTGTGTTGACAGATAATAGGGTAGACTTGCAGGCACCTCCAGCTCCTCGGACACCTCCAGCTGTGTGAAGGTAACCCAACCTGGCCAATCCTGTGCATCGCTTAATGTCACCGCATCCGCAGGATCACAGCCATTAATGAAGCCAGCAGTGTCCACCATATTTGCAGCTAAAAAATAGAGATTTCATTGAGCCAGACAAATGATAGGTCCAACTATTTATATAACCTACAGAGCGTTTGGGTAAACTGTTTGGGTGACTGAACGATAGTTGTGGAGCTGCCCTGCGACCAGAGATAGTCCCCAGGAAAGTTGAGCTCATTAAGCGCGCTCAAATGCAGCGAATCCTCAAAGACAACAGCCTACGAAACAAGAAAATATATTTATGAAAGATTCAAGCTACAATTACCAGGCTAAGATCAACTTACGCCTGCCACGCCCAGCTGCGACAGCTTCAGTGGCTCGTGCCGCCAGACCAATTGCTGAATGAATTGCAGCCAGTGCAGGCCATTGATGAACTCGCAGCTCAGATCGGCGTCCAGTTGCAGGCGCTGCTGCGTGCTTGAGGGTAGGGATTCGGCTTGCTCAATGGGCTGTGGGCGCAACAGCTCCAGGAGCTGCGCATTGATCGAGCCGTTGAACTCAAGTGTGGCATTCTGTACGTAGAAGGGCGCATGGTTCAGCTTTTCGATGCGCAGCTCCTGCACTTCAACATTATCGAACTCCAATTCGTCGTAGTCATAGTGAAAGAGTTGCGGCTGTCGCTTGGTGCGTCCAGCATCGGGGCCCTGGATTTGTTGCTTTAGCTGGCGTATTTGCTGCAGCAGCTCATGCACATCCATTACAGAATCCTCCACTGTCCAGGGTATTCCATTTACGTGCAGTGCCTCCAAGGTGCCACCTTCATTGATGAGCAACGGCGTGTTTATCTCCTCGTAGTGAGTTGCTTCCGGCTCCGGCTGCGGATTGGCTTTGACTAGCTGCTCGGCGTGTTCAATCAGCTTATCCTGCTCATCGACCCACTCTCGCATAAAGTCGTGTATCTCCTGGAGATCGTGCAGCTCCGAGTTGCGCGGCAGCAGCTGCGTGTGCAGCCGAAATAGGCCCGATGGCGCCGCTTGTCGCGGCACCAGCAGCAACGGGGGCTGCATCTGACGCAGCAGCACCGATCCGGTCAGGCCCGCGTCCCGCTGCTCGTCCAGCATGCAGCCGGCACCATAACGAGTCTGAGTGCCCAGCTCACAGGGCGCTGGCAGACTGGCCTCGAACGCCTCACCATTCCACAGCAGCACCTCCAGCTGGATCAGCGTATGCGTGTCGAAGTAGACGCGATGCTGCACAAGCAGTAGGAGATCATCCCGGTAGCTGCGCACGGGCACCGGCAGAAAGAGCTCGACCAGACCAAAGTTCTGGCCGAGCAACGTCCTGGGCACCAGCTGGCCCTGCACATAGGCCAGTATCTGTGGTCGCAGCCCGCCCAACGCCAAATAGCTGTGTCCCCCCATTTGGAAGGCCGCTATGTCCGCTATCTTAGGTGCGTCCAGGCGCTGCCGCAGCTGCAGCTGCAAGCCCGCATCCGGAGCCAGCTCACGCGTATTGTGCGCATAGATAAGCGCCTCGTCCGACTGGCCGACGGCGAGCAGCAAATCTCGACCCGTGTCCAGCACGGCTAGTGCAGTTATGGACTGATCCAACTGCAGACGCTGGACAATCCAGAACTCCAGGCCATCCACATCATAAGCATAAATGCTGAGCGTACGATTGTTCACTAGCGCCAGGTACTCACGGCTCTCCACCACGAAAGGAAGCAGCTTGTCAATGCTGCTGCCCAGTGGCCAGTGCCAAAACTGGGTCAGGCCCGTGCCCGCCTCCAGGCGATACCAGAGCAACTGCTGCTGCGTGGCTAGCAGCACCAAGCTCTCCTGTAGCTGGGCCTGTCCGCTCCAGCGCTCATAGCTGAGCAACGCATCGATGCCCGCCGGCACCGACAGTGGCTGCAGTGCAGCATAGCCCCGGAAATTGGCGCCGGCGGATAGAGCTTGTTGCTGGAAGAGCAGCACATCGTTGATACGACGACCCAGCAAGAAGACACTACCATTTTGCTGGAGTTGCAGCCAGTGCGACACATCAGCTCCGAGCGCGAACTGTAGATCCTCCTCGATGCGGCTCAGCATAAGCATTTCGCGCGTGCGCCGCTTCGAAAGTTGCAATCGATGGAGCTGGGCCAAGTCAATGTCCAGCGGTGTCGCATCCACCACATTCACCTGCTTGGCCGTCGACTGCTGCTGACTGCTGCCCAACATCTCATCGCGGGCACTGCCCACAACCGTTGCTTGATTCTTCTCGTTGGCTTCTGTTTTATCCTTGATGGCGGCTACCAGCTGACGCACTGCCTCGGTGTTGCCCTGCGTGGCAACTGCCTGATTTATCTCGGTACGCAGCGCCTTGGCTTCTTTCAGTGCGGATTCATTGACTATAACCTTGCTGGGCTTGGCTTTAATGCCGTCCTGCTTGGTCCATTCCGGCTGCACTATGACGCCCTCCTATATAGAGCATGCAAAAAGATGAGGGGTCATAAGATTTGGTTTTCTACCTACCGGCGCCTCATCGCTCGCTTCAAATGCGGAGTTCAGTTCACTTCGCAGCTTCGCCACCTGCTCAAGTTGCTTCGACGTGATGCTGGATTTAGTGGCATCGTTCGACTTTTGGCCGCTGCTGCTGCATACTGCGCACAGCAGCAAGCACAGCTTCCAGTTCATCTTTCTTCTTATTTTAATTAACGTTCTTAACTTCCAACACAAATCACAAATTACAATATTAACAAATAGCACGTGAGCAACACATTTTTTTCATATTTACAAAATTAACCGTTGCTTGACTGAGCTGCCACTATTTACATTAAAAAGAAGTCTGGCAGCACCTGAGAAAGCTCAAATTTATAATAATTTAATGACGTCAATAAAACTGTTTAACTGTTCTATGAAAATTTATTAATGAAATTACAATGCATACATACATACATACACACACATATATATCTACATGCATACAGAAATACAGGTAGATATATTTTTACCGGCCAAAGTTGTCGAATTTGTGCTCAGCCTAAAAGATTGCTTTTTATTATTCATGTCTAGCCAAGACACGAACCATGCCAAAGTCCGTTAATGCTGTGAAACATGAAAATTGTTGCATTGGAATTACTTTATTTAAATGCCATTCATTTATGTTAATTAAGTTATGAGCATTGAGAGTTAATTTATATTGCATAATCAATATTTTTAGAACTAAATTTGACTTTGATTCGGCCAAACAATGTTCGTTCTTCGAAATGTTTAGTAATGTATTTTCGAACTCGTTAGCAAGCAAAGCAGAATATGAAATCGGTCAAATGTTATACGATATTCGAAAATCGTTTAACTACATACATTTTAGTCAAGATCAAAGCTTTCATAAAGATGGGCTGATACGGCTTATGCACTCGATACTTAATGCAGAGCAGTAGTAAATATAGATATACATACATATATTTGTTTACATGGGGTATGCCTACCGACCTCTTATATTTTTAATAATATTGAAATTATACTTTCGGTATAGATATGTACATATATATTCAATTTCATATATGGTAATCAGGAAAGCAGGCAATGCTCCCAGCAGCCGGTAGGGCATTGATTCGAGTTTTAATTGCCTGCAGCTTATCAGCAATTGAATGTAAAAATCAGCTCATAGCCAAATCTTTTGCATATTTGTACCCCCTTATCAAGTAGACTTACACACATACATATATGTAGGTACATATGCAGATTTACATATATTTTCTGAATCGACTGATGCCAAATTTAATGAGTTGTGCCTGATTCTGCGAACTATAAACAGAGACAGTCGAATGAGTCGGACCTGCTTCAGATTCAGATTGAGCCACATGTTGCGTACGACCGTTTGGCATCGACGTAAGCACCACATGACACTTGGCCACGCAGCGGGCGGGCGGGCGGATGGTAGCGGTGGGAAAGAGTGAAGTGGTTGGTGTCTCTGGTGCGCTCCCTGCCGACCGACTGTTGCTATCACTTACGCAGATCTCTCACAGACACACGCACAGAGGCGTGCACACACACACACACACACACATAGCTGACTGGCTGAGAGTTACTTAGCAGCAAAGGTAGCAGATGCGCTCTCTCTCTCTCTCTCGCTAGCTCACCCTCAGTCGTGTGCTCTCTGTGACTCTCTCAGTGTCCAAGTTGGGATATCGGAACACCGGGCGCCGACTCAGCCCGCTCGTTCGGTTAGTTCTTCAACGGAATTCAGCGTTTTTTGACGTTAGTTCTTGTTGCACACACGCACACGACACACACACACACAGGTATAGAGCGTGGTGGTGGTTCAACCAACGAGCTAAACAAAAAAAATACGTTTGCTTTTTTAATGGTAATTGTTAAAAGATTCTGCAAAAGAAAAAGAAAGTGAATTTGAGCGAAATTTCAATAAAATAAACAATATTAAAGTAAAAGAAAACTTAAAAGAGGAAAACAACTGAAATGTGCTTGGAACAAGTTGTGTTGCTCGACCTTTGCGAACTTAACGTCGTAACAGCGGCAACAACAGCTAAAAATAATTAAATAGCGCATGTTTCACTAACTATGCGAATGTGTATGTCTGTGTGCGTGTGTGTGTGTGTGCGAGTATGTGTGTTGTCTTTGCAGCGGTTCAAGTTGAAAGCCCAACACATTAATTGCCCCAACGCCGTCTAATTGTCAACAGTTAAACAACTTGTTGTTGTTGTTGTTATTATATTTTGTTGTTGTTTTTTATATGTATGTGTGTACATATGTACGTACATATTTGTTGTTGTGTTTGCCAATTGTAAATTATTCATATCAAACTGTTTGGCCTGCAAAAGCATTTTCGAATTCGCATTTTTGCTCGCATTTCGCGCGCGCGTCGCTCTCTTTTTTGTCTTCTTCTTCTGCGTGTGTGTGTGCACGTGTGTGTGTGTGTGTGTCTGTGTCTCAAAGTCTCGCATTTCCTGCACAGCGCCGGTAACGTCTCCGCCTCCGCCAGACAGCCAGACAGACAGGCATAAGCCGTTGAGCTTGAGAAGTGTCGCGACGCAACGCGACACTGACACTGCCCCAGACGCAGATCCAGACTCAGACTCAGAGTCAGCGAAAGAGAAAGAGAAAGAGAAAGAGTCGGAGTCAGTGAATGGGAAAGAGTCGGAGCTATTGACAGAGGCACTTGCTACTCCGTCCGGTCGTCGCTCCTTAACTGTCTCGAATTGTGCAAAATAATCAACCTTCAGCAGACGCCCCAGATCGTATTTGCTGGCACTGCAAAAGGCGTTCACAGGTGCGCAACAGGTGAGTGCAGTTAAAGGTGTTTTATTTACACTGAGCTCAAGAGAGACCACAG
This sequence comes from Drosophila gaucha, assembly GCA_035045545.1. Classification (NCBI taxonomy): domain Eukaryota; kingdom Metazoa; phylum Arthropoda; class Insecta; order Diptera; family Drosophilidae; genus Drosophila; species Drosophila gaucha. The sequence goes on from JAWNOY010000035.1 coordinate 1,485,841, forward strand.
ATCGACAGATAAGATATAAGAGTATTCGGATTCGAAAAACGTTTGTTTTTCAACTTACTTAGTATTTTAAGTTTATAGCCAAATTTGTTCCCAGTTTTCTTCAGAAATAGGTTGTTTAATCTAGTCATTAAATCACGACTGGCAACCGCTTTTTCGACTTGGTATTCCGCATACATAAATTTACTATGCAAATTCTGGATATTTTATAGAATTATCTATTTAAAAGCTCTATATATATGTATGGTCTATAGGTCTATAGTTTTTAATATTATTTCAAACCTAAAAAAATAATAAAAAAAAAACAAAAATTGAATAATACTATCTCAAACTAAATGCATGTGCGCGACTATGAAATACCCTAGGTCCAGCCATGAGCTGACTTTTCAGGGAGTATTATATATAGATATATATATTTGAGGATATCGATACTTATCGATCTAATGCTAATGAGGAAAGTAATCTATGATTGTTAATATGATCTCTAAAATCAATTCTCGACATTTAGACAGACAGGCTTGTTGCACATCAAAAGCAGTATACCCTCTTTAATAATTTTCAATGAGTATATTAATGAAATTGAGCTATTATCTGCCATAATTCAGTTGCATAATTCCGATACATTGGCTAAGAGTTAAGAGCATTTAAACAAAAACTGACCGCTTCATTATAAACACCTGCAAAGGTGACTCAGAAGAAGAGAGAGAGAGAGAGAGAGAGAGAGAGGGAGAGTGCTGAGGTGAGCGAAGGCCATTAGGCCGTAAGGCGAAATATACATTTTATTCTTTTTTTTAAGAATTTCAAATTGCTAGCTAAACAAACTCTAGAGAACCCGAACTCTAAGCAAATGGAACACAACGCTCGTTCGTCAGACTTTTTTGTAGACCAAATAGTTTTCTGAGCTGTTTGTTTATTTAATTAGCATTTATGCGCGGCCAAGGAGGTGTGTGTGTGTGTGTGTGTGTGTGTGTGTGTGTGCGGCCGGGCAAACATGAAAGCAACACACAAAATGAAAATACAACAACAACAAATCAGAGACGCTTTATAAGGTGGACCTCCCGGCACCTTGCCCTGCCATCGGATTACCCGCCAGCATGTGGCTCCATCTCCACCACGGGCCGCACAACAAATTGACGTACGTACAATGTCCAATTTACATGTGGCACCGAGAAAAGCTAGGCATCTAAAATTAGACGTGCCAGCCAGCCAGCCAACCGACTGTCGTTTATTTTCAATCTGGGCTTCTCAACCAGCGGCTCAAGTGAGACTGTGTATCTAAGTATCTGAGTATTTGAGTATCTGTATCTGTATCTGTATCTGTATCTGAGTATCTGTCTGTTGCCCTCGCTCTGCTCTGTGTGTACGGATACATTATCCGATTCGAAGTGCACTGAAACCACGAAACTGTTTCAACTAATCCAAATAGACATTTCCAATGTGTGTGTGTGTGTGTGTGTGCGTGCGTGTGTCTGTGAGTATAGCAAACTATTCCAAGAAAATCTTTCATCAACAATATTTTGCTATAAAAAGTTCATTGTAAAATTTTAAATGTTTATTTCTTAATAATACGAGCATTAAAAACTATTTTCTTTTCTTCAGTTTTTAGATTTTCAAGAGAAGAAGATTACTATATAATCGGCTTAATGTAATACTTATGCAGTAAATCAAAAGTCATTTAGGAGAGAGAGAGAGAGAGATCTATATTGAACTTAGCTTAAGTAATATTAAGAAGATGTCCTATGTAATCAAATCTATTGATATAGCAACTGATCTTAACTATTTAGGGAATTTCATTTGTAACGGTATAAAGTTTCTCACTCATTAAAGTTTCAAAAGCTGCTACGAATAAGAAGAGGAGTACTATATAATCGAATCTTTAGCTAGATATATGAATGCAGTCATTCAAGGGAATATATAGAGAAGGCAACTCTATTATAAAACTTTTTTAGAGGGAATTTGGAGTGCCATATAGATCCAATAGATACAATAGCTAATCTTTTACAATTTCCCATGGGTCACGTAAATGCGAATGAATTTGACTTTATTTGAATTGGAATCGGGTTTATGTTTCTTGCAGCATCGCTCCCCATGCACGTTAGTTGAAGCGTGGACGCACTTGCCACAGAATGTTGCAGCACACGATGACGAAGCGTAAGACGCTGATCATTGCCTGCTTTGGCATTGCATTGGGCCTCTGCATCGGCACCGTACTGAAGAACTATCGCGCCTTGGAGATTGTGAAGCGCTGCAGCATGCGGCCGACGAATCTCAAGTCCCCCAGCGAAATTATTGGCCTGAGCGACGAGGAAACGATACAGAACTCGCAGCGCAATTTGGTTTTTGTGGGCGTGATGACGGCCAAGAACTTTATTGAGGGGCGGGCGCGTGCGGTGTATGATACGTGGGGCAAGGAGGTGCCCGGGCGCATTGCGTTCTTCAGCTCCGAGGGCAGCTACTCGGACGAGCTGCCGGTGGTGGGGCTCAAGAATGTCGACGATCGCTATCCGCCGCAGAAGAAGTCGTTCATGATGCTTTACTACATGTTCGAGCACTACATTGATCGGTTCGAGTGGTTCATCCGGGCCGACGACGATGTCTACATGGAACCGGACAAGCTGGAGCGTTTTCTGCGGTCCATCGATAGCTCGAAGCCGCAGTTCATTGGCCAGGCGGGCAAGGGCAATAGCGAGGAGTTCGGCTTGCTGTCCCTCGAGTTCGATGAGAACTTTTGCATGGGTGGACCCGGCGTCATCCTTAGCAGCGAGACGCTGCGTCGCGTCGCCCCGCACATACCCACCTGCCTGAAGAATTTGTACAGCACCCACGAGGATGTGGAGGTGGGTCGCTGCGTGCAAAAATTCGCTGGCATACCCTGCACCTGGAACTACGAGGTGAGTGATCGAGCTAGCTCTCAATGCATTGTTCATCTCTCCAATACTTTCCGTCTGTTTCGCAGATGCAGTACATCTTGCGGCACAATTCGAGCGGACGCAACGCGTACACGGGTAAACTGAAGCGCAAGGAAATACATAATGCCATCACGCTGCATCCCATCAAGCAGGCGCCACTCATGTATCGCCTGCACTCCTATATCCAGGGCCTCAAGGCGGAGGAGCTGCGCCAGGAGTCGCTGCTGCTGCATCGCGACATCAAGCGCATGGCCAAGTACTTGGATGTGCCAGACGATAGCACCTATATGCTGCCAAGTGTCTCGCCAGGCAGCCTTCCAGAAAAGGACACTGGCAAACGGCACTTCGAAGATCACAATATTCTAGGTAAGTGCAGTTCAATTATTACGTTTGCAATTCAAAGCTGAACAGTGCTAAATTTGTTCTTTTAAAAATACGTTCAAGCCATTCGATAAATTTGATAGTTTTCGGTTCGCATCTTAAGCCAGTTCCAAATGTATTTCAAATGAACCAAGCAAGATTAATTTGATTAGCTAACTAGTTATCGATTCACATCTTAAGCTAGTTCGAAATTTAGTTTAAGTGAACTATGCCAATCGGTTTCCATGTTAAGCGACCTCGAACTGTAGTTCAAATGAAGCAATGCAAAGTCAACTATCGATAAAATTTAAATCGCTCGATTGCTTTTAATACGTTGCATTTGAATACACAGGCACAACACAGAAATTTTTATTGTAAAAAAGGAGGGAAGGAGGGTTTCTAGGGGGGTTGCTCGCAGAGTGTGGCACCCTGGCCCATGCAGGCGGCATAGGCCATCAGATGTGACAACAAATTCTGCTCCATGACGCCGCTAAACAGATGCGCCTGTGGACCCAGAGCAAAGACAGCCACATCTTCGCCAGAATGCACGCCCTTGGCATGAATATAGCTGGGCGTAAAGGATGCTAAACAAAGAAATATATATAGACCCAAAAATTTGTAGATATTTAAAAAAAAAGGATTCTTTACTTTTGCTCAGATGCGGTGCGGGATTCTCCCGTTTGCCAGCCTTATTCAGGCTCTGCCACTTGCCAATGGCATAGTTCAGCGTGCTGTAGGGTATGCCGTCCAAGTCGCGCTGGCTGGGATCCCAGCCCAGTATGGCCGTTCCACGATTGGCATAGCCCGCCATGCTCAACGTATGCGAATGATCCGCAGTCACAACAATGAGCGTGTCATTGGGATTGGTCCGACGCATAGCCAATTCAATGGCAGCGTCTAGCTCGAGCATCTCGTCCAGCGCATAGCCGGCCCGCGTCTCATGGTGACCATGATCGATGCGCCCGCCCTCGATGAACACAAAGTAGCCTTGGGGATGCTGCTCCAGCCGCTGAATGGCGGCTTCCGTCATATCGCGCAGACGCGGCTGATCCTTGGACGCAGCCAAGTGATATGCCATATGGCTGTCACCGAACACGCCCAGCAGGCTGCCATTGGTGACACCGCAGGCGCGCAGCTCGCCCAGCGTGCGGGCAAAGCATCCGTGTGGATTCACTGCCAGCCACTGTTTGAGCAAGTCGCGTCCATCGCTGCGCTCGCTGGCAAACTTGCCCAGGCCGCCGCCCAGGATAACATCCAGATAACGTCCCGGTGCATTCTCGATCAGCTGTCGTGCTATGTCCAGTTCCTGGGAGCGTCTTTGTACATGAGCATACGCAGCCGCCGGACTCGCGTCCGTCAACCGTGTAGTCGTCACAATGCCCGTTGCCTTGCCAGCGCGTTGAGCCCAATCTAGGATTGACTCGACTCTGACACCTTGAGCACTCTGTCCAATGCTGCCGTAGTTGGTCTTCACGCCGGTTAGGCACGCCGTGGCCGCGCAGGCCGAATCCGCTGTCTGACTGTCCGTGCAATAGGTTTTGCTTAGTCCCGAATACGGGAATTGATCCACAGCCAGTTGGCTCTCCTCGCCGCTGCACCCGTCATGCTGGCCTTTTAATATGCGTGCCGCTGTCAGTGTGGTAATGGACAGGCCATCCCCCATCAGCATTATAACGTTCTTGGCCAGACGCAGGTCGCCTCCACCCGCCTCTCGACTACGTAGTAGACGAACAGCCAGCTGCTGTTGCGCCTGCTCCATCCAATAGCTGGCATGGCGCTCATCTTCATTTAATTCTGTTTCCTTCTCGCTCCCACAAGCCAGCGCCACGAGCAGCGCTAGGCGGGACAAGTTTATAAGCCACATGCTTTACATAAATAATTGTGTTGAGTTGATTGAGTAGAAATCTTAATGGAAATGTTGTCAAATGTTGTTGGCACATCTTCCATTCCAGCTATGCCTACCTCCTCATACTACACATTACCATATTTCCAACTTTTTACAACTCTCTTCGCTAAAATCTAAGCGACACAGAATTCAAATATTATTCAAATTGCAGTCTAACGGCAAAATTACAAATTATAGTGATTGAAGTTTGCAGAAATACAAATCATCGCTATGTCCTATCGAAATTATTGTGACTCAAAATGTTATCGATAACTGCAATCGCAGTTCTAGAATATTTACATACGTTGCCGAATTTGAATTAATTTAATCGACCGTTGCAGGCATTAGTCCCGAGCTAAATAAATTTGTGCCCGCAAGCACAGCGGATCTGCTGGACTGGTCCTTTATAGCGCGCAGCCTGTACTCGGCGGGCTCCGCGAATCCCAAGCAGAAAATTGACTCGGCGATGCGCGAGGGTCTCGAGGACGTCATAACGGAGGTTATGGAAAACATCAACTATTATTCGCGTCAACGCGGACGCGTCATTGAGTTCCGCGAGCTGCTCTACGGCTACCATCGACTGGATGCGTTGCATGGTCAGGATCTGATACTCGATCTGCTGTTGATCTACAAGAAGTACCGTGGCAAAAAGATGACGGTGCCCGTGCGGCGACATCTCTACGTGCAGCGCGCATTCACTGGCATCTTTGTCAAGGAGCTGGACGAGGACTTCTACAACGTGACGCTGCAGCAAAGTGAGTATGGATGGATACTATTATTCTTCATTTTATCATCCATGCGCAATCGTTTTCACGTAGTAATGTCGCCTCATTTGATTCAAGCCTTGTCCTCTGCAGGTCTCCTAGGCAGCCTGCTGCAAAATGGCATGGCACGGCTGAGCAGTCACTTTACCATGGCTAGTAATCTGCTGACGCCTCCGCCGGACACCATCGTCTTTGTCCTGCCCATTGCCGGCCGCTTGGCCACCTTTCAGCGGTTCCTCTCCACCTATGAGCGCGTCTGCCTGGATGCAAAGCAGCACTGCGATCTGCTGGTGGTTATCTTTGGCCCGCCGGAGGAGCTGACCGATCATCTGCAGCAACTGACCGAGCTGCGGGGCCGGCATGTCTACCAGCAGATCAACTATATACAGCGCAGTGGACAATTCTCGCGCGGCGTCGCCTTGGACATCGCCGCTCGCTCCTCGTACATACGGCAGCAGGACATCATTCTGTTCATCGACGTCGATATGGTGTTTAGTGTGGAGACACTGCAGCGGGTGCGCATGCACACGCTGCGGGGTCGACAGGTTTATCTGCCCATTGTGTTCAGCCAGTACGATCCGAAGCGTCGGAGCGGAGCCAGTGCCTCCGAGCAGGTGCCCATTGACGATGAGAACGGATACTTTAGGCAGTTCGGCTTTGGCATTTGTGCCATATACAAGTCGGACATACTGGACGACGACATCAACGGCTTTGACAAGGACATAACGGGCTGGGGCCTGGAGGATGTCAAGTTTCTCGAGAAGATTGTGCGCGTGGGAACGCGCCAGCATGGCTTTCTCTCCAACACGGCCGAAGTTCCGCTCGACTATAACGAGGCGGCCGAGCAATGGCGACGCCTCACCGTGTTCCGTGCCCCAGATCCGACGCTCGTGCACATCTACCATGACATCAGCTGCGACGTGCAACTGGATCCGCCGCAGTACAACATGTGCCTGGGCACCAAGGCCAACTCGCTGGGCAGCACCCGTCTCATGGAGCAGCTGTTCTTCAACAATCGACAGAACGTCGACTTCATTTCCGAATTTAATCGACAGAAGCATCAGATCAGATGATCAATCTTGGCAGGTGCCACTATAGTATTATATGCGTGTGTGTGTGTGAATGGTGGAGCTGTTTGATATGAGTGAGAGCGAGAGAGGATGAGCATAGACAGCGAGAGTTAGAAAGAGAAAGCATATAGTTGCCGTCTATCCTGACATCTTTGAGTGAAACAACTTGTTCCTTAGCATATAAAGTGTGTGTTTTTTTAAGTGTATATTTTTTTTTGTTGGTTCATTTGATTGTAAATAGGTTTGTACCGCATTTCTGGCCATCTGTTCCTATGTATGTCCTACTTTACACTAAGTCTTACTTATCTAAATTTGAATTTAAGTTAATTTAAAGATTTCCTAACACTTTCTGATACAAGCTATTGTTCCTGACTTCTGTTTCTACTTCGACTTACGAAACACATTTTAACCTAACTATGATTCATACATATTATATATATATGTATCTACTTATTGCAAAGAACAATTTTTAAATGCTTAGTCTTATGTCTTAGTTAATATTGCTGTTAATTAACTAAAAAAAAAAAAACATTTGTATATTAAATATACAAAAATGAAAAAGGATTAAATACACGTTTATTGGGAGTGAAGTTAGTCGATTTACATATAGTCCACGGGCTGTATGCCCAGCAGTGCCAGCGCCGCATTCAGCACGTGGCGCACAGCCTTGACTAGATAGATGCGGGCATAGAGCACGGGCATTAGATTGGTTCGCTGCTGCACGAGGATCTGTTTGTGGCGATAGTAGCGACTGAATAAGCTGGCCAAGTCGACAATGTAGCGCACGACCAGATGGACGGCGCACAGGCCCTGTTCCAGCTGAGCTAGCGTCGACTCCACCAGCTCCGGGAAGCTGAGCAAATAGCCATAGATCAATTGCCAGTCGAGCTGCAGGCGGATAGATAAAAATAAATCGAATAGATATGATAGATAGGAGAGACGTACCTCATCTTCCAGCACACTTAGATCGATTTTCTCTACGGGCGGCAGCGGTTCGTAGACGCCAGCATCCACCTGGGCGGCAAAGGTGCGCAGCAGAGTTTCGATTCGTGCCGAATTGTAGAGTATGTAGTTGGCGCCCTTGGAGCTGCCGGAGCCATTGCGCACCACCGTGGCGCTAGTGCCGTGGCGCACCTCGAACAGATCCACAATTACGGCTGCATGGCCAAGACGCTTCATCAGGCTCTCAAAGTTCTGGCCCTTGGCGAAGTCGCGCACACCATGGCGATGCATGGCTATCAGCAGCATATCGTTGGAGCGTAGTCTGGCTCCGACATAAAAGTGGAAGAAAGACTGTTACATTGAGTCAGGAGTCGCGCGCTGGCTACTTACGCCATGTAGCTGCTGCTGGTCAGCGTTGTGGGCGTCTTCTTGATCGGCTCCAGCACTGGGCTGCACACCATGCGCACACTCTTCTTTTCCAGCTGGTGGCCAAGTTGGCGACGAGTGAGATTGTTGCACTCGACGTTGACTAGCAGAGTGTCAGCTGTCTGATCCTGCGGCTCCACCAGGCGCCAGTTGGCATAGGCCAGCAGACGACGCACAATGATGTACAGCTGTGTGGCCCGGAATTTGTGGAGTTCTGTCGTGCTGCCAGCTTCCTGGTCCAGCAATTGTTCGTTGAGCGTGAGGCAGAGTGTGGGCACGCCGTTCTTCTCAAGCTTTTTGTGCTGGCCATAATTCGGGCCATTAGCTAGTATTGAGTTAAGGACGTAGGCAATGATGGGAGCACGATGGAAACGCAAGGCATAGCGTTCCTTGCGCACCTTTGTGACACATTGCAACGAGAACTTCCATTGTTTGCTCTGCTCCAGCAGTTCCTCCTTTGACTTCTCGTCGGGCAGCATCTGTTCCGACTGCATACGCAGCTGCAATCCCTGTTTCTGGCTAAAGCATTGCCAGTTTCTTGCACTTGCCGCAATGCTCAGATCTCCGCATTCGACGAGATTCCCATTATGATAGCGGATTAGCTCGCCATAGCGCGTGGAACGGGAAGCCTTCTCTGGACTTATGGTGAAATGGTCAATCAGTTGGTTTGTTAGCTCGGTTAATGGATTTTGCGACATTTTTATTTATTTAGTAAATTAAGGAAATGACTTAACAAAAAAAAAACACAAATGCAATCCAATGTGATCTCTGAAATGCCGAGGAAATACTTTTATAAGTAAATTCGACAATTTTTCGGTTCTGACTTGGTTAAAATTCTCGCCGCCTGCTGTGCCTGTTCAAAATATTAAATTTTTGTTTAGATATCGATAGCAATTCACAATAAAGACATGCGCAGACACATCTCTAGTAAATACACGCAAGCTCACAAGATTGTGTTGGGATTGTTGTGGCTTTCATGTATTAACTTGATGTTTTTATACCATTTGGACGGCCTAAACTTTTACAAAAATACATAATATATTTCTGAAAATTGACAGTCGTGCCAATAAGAAATAATACAAATTATCAAGTAATGACGTCACAAGCCACAGGTTATTGTTACATTGTTATCGATAGCAGCACTTATCAACACAAGTGAACTATAAAACTATCGATAGTGTGTGATGGGAACTAACAACAAAAAAAGAGCAACACGCACAAAATAGACACAAAATATTGCATTCATAATTGTATGTGTTTCTATGCGTGTGACCCTGTGTATGTGTGAGTGGAGGCGTTTTGTTTTTAGCACTCATAACAAACTGTAAGCAATGCCGCGTAATTTGGGCCCGGACTCGGGCCTTGTGGACCTAGGCGTTGTCTGCCTAATATGTTTGCGCGCAGAGCCCGGATATTGTTCCATCTATGGCCAGGACCTGGAGACACCGCACATGCAAATTGTGGATAAAATTCGTAGCTGCAGTGCGCTACAGCTGGAGAGGCCGCTGCTCTCACAGTTGCCCGACAAGATCTGTCACGGATGCCGCAACGAGCTGAGCATCACTTATCGCTTCCAGCAGAAGTGCCGCGAGGCACAGAAAGTATTCCAATCGGCAGCATCGGCCACACTGCTGGACGACGACAAGCTGGAGCTGGAGCAAACGCAGCATCTAAAGTTGCCGTCCAGTCTCCGAGTTAAACGGCTCGCAGCGGAGCCAGCCGCCAGCAAAGTAAAGTATTACCCAAATGATGATGATGATGATGATGCTGATGCTGGTGCTGATGATGTAGACACATTAACAATGATTCAGCCAGACGATGGAGCAGCATCACTGGTGATGGAGGATGAGACAACCATTCCATCTGACACTGAGGACGACAAGATGATTGCTTTGGACGTGGATTGGGCTGCAGACGAGGCGGAGCAGCAGCGGCAGCGACATTTCGAATCGGAGCAGGACAATGATCTAGAGCTGGATCAGGAATTTGATCACGAGCAGGAATTGGAGCAGGAGCAGGAGCAGGAGCCGGAGCCGGACGATGACGATGATGATTACAAGCTTCCAGAGGAAGAGCATATCCATATACAGGCCACGCCGTGTGCTCCAGTCAACAACAATAATAACAACAACAACAATAATAATAGCAACGGGAATGGAGACAACATCATCATCAATTTCGGCAGCTCACGAAATCGTCGCACCACAGAGCCCAAGATCTGCGACATCTGCGGCAACACGTACAAATACCAGCACGCCCTCAATGCCCATATGCGCCGGCACAACAATGAGCGGCCATATCCGTGCGAGGTGTGCCAGAAGGCGTTCATATCGAACGTGGAGCTCCGGCGGCACATGCGGGTCCACACGGGCCAGAAGCCGTACGGTTGCCGTTACTGCGAACGTCGCTTCTCCGATTTCGGCAGCAGCAAGAAGCATGAACGGATTCACACCGGCGAACGGCCGTATATTTGTGAGGTGTGCAATAAGGGATTCGCCTACGCCCATGTGCTGTCCGTGCATCGGCGGACGCACACGGGCAAGAAGCAGTTCCAGTGCACTCACTGCGACAAGGGATTCACCAAGAAATCCTACCTGGCCACACATCTGGCCCAGCATGTCATCAGCCAGCCGGAGGTGGAGCTGTCCACGGCAACGTTACAGCGGCTGCCCACGCGCAAGCGACAGCAGCAACAGAAGCAACACCAGCAGCAGCAGCAGCAACAGCAAGAGCAACAACAACAAGAGCAGCAGCAACATTTGCAATATGATAACAGGGACTTGGCTGTCGGGGATGATGACTCGTACGATGATGACAATGTCAGCGTGAGCATCGGGATGACCAACCTCAACCAGGCGGGCGGAGATCAGACCAAGGTCTTGGAGGAGTGCATTGTCACAAATGACTTCATGTTCAATGATGACGATGCGGAGGAGACCGAGCAGAATCTGGACGATTACCATGATACGGAGCTGGACGATAGCGAATTTCAGAGCGTACAACATGTCAAGGTGTCGTACGGACTCGTCAGCGATCTACTCGATCCCGACGATCTGGTCAGCGATACCAAATACTTGATGGAATAGTTTCCCCAAACCTCCTACCCCCGCAACCCCCACCCACCTTTAGCTCTTAAGCATGCATGCAAAACAAACTAGTTTAGGGCTCTCATCAGCTGTGTAAATAAAGTCGAGTTGGCAACGGTTTCCAACATATATTAAACAAAAAAAAAAGAAGAAAAGAAAAACAGTAGCCCAATTATATATTATGGAGCTCCAAAGCTGAAACACAACTGTGTAAACATGCAAGAGTCCAAAAACATAATAGCATCAAAGACGTCAGACGCTCTATATCGAATGTTCGAACCAGAACTTCAATATCTAAAGTAGGTCGGAAATATTTCAGACTTGCCCCATTGTATTTATTAATTTCTATAGTTTCTATAGTAAATTAGTGTAACTTTAAATTGGGTCGGAAATATTTCAGACCACCCTTGTATATTTATTGATACTATATATTTTTGTTTCTCCTTCTTTTCGTTAAGTATAATTTTACGAACTAAGTAGGGTTCGAACCCTTGATCTACGAAGGCTACTATTAAAACAGTGCAATTGTATTTATGTCTATGTATGCGAGGAACTATCTATCTATCTATTATTTAAAGAGAGCATTTATTTTTAAAAATATTTAGTCTTTATTTAATATTTAGTATTTGTATATTTGCTATATAAAAATTCGGACAATTGAGCTAACAACTTTTTTAAAAGAGGGAAGTTCTCGGTTTTCGGTTTCCGATTCGGATTCGTATTTCGTATTCGTCGTATTCCGTTTATCTCACGTTTCTGCTGGCAGCTGATGACACATGAAATGCGAGTGAGCACGTTTCGAACCGGTTTGGTGGCGAGGTCAATGTTTTGCCCAGCGCTGCCCCGCGGGCAGTATCCAATGGCTTACAGAATTATTAACATAATTTATTTTTAAACTATTGCAAAAACTTCGCCCCACAAAAGAAATGTAAAACAAAAAAAAAAAAAGAAAAGAAAAGAAAACTGATGACTTGTAGAATGAAGAACAATAAATTACAGTTTGCCCTTGGCGACAAGATGGAACAATAAAACTTGAACATCAGCGGACGCCGTTCTCTAATCCTCGAAGGTAATGCGTCCTGGCCCATGATTCTTCATGTAGCGCCTGTAGGCCTTGTAGCGCGGATTCTCGGCCAGCTTCTTCTTCATATCCTCGTCCTGATCGGCCTTCCACGCAATGAAATTGTCGCGCTGCCACAGCTCCTGGTGCAGATACTCCTCAATCTGCTTGTCCTCCAGCGAGTTGAATTGATGCTGGCCCATGCCCATGTGGCGACGTATCAAATACAGCTGCTGCTCCCGGCCGTACGGCTGTTTGAGCACCGTATAGCGCCAGAACCACTGCGAGTGCCACACAATGAAATTGAATAGCGTGTACGGGCAGATGAGCAACTGCACCCAGAGCACATCCCACAGTGTGGGCTTCGCATAGCCGCCCTGTACGTCCATCTTCTCTTCGATCACTTTGCGTATGATGCGCTCGGTTTCCTCCTTCTGTTCCGTTTTCGACAAGCTCTTGCGATTCTTACCCTTGCGATTGTGGACTCGCTCCTGGATCTCATCGCGAGCTATGTCCAGCGCCTTGTTGCGATACTTGGGCACTGTCGCAAAGTACTTGATGGCCGCATCGTAACGCTGCCAGCCCGAGTAGTACTGGATCACCGAAATGATGGTCAGCGTAACCACAATTACCACGCGCACATCCACTTTGGGCGCCACACGTCGTCGATAGTAGCGATAATAATGGGCATAATAGGCGTCCGGGTTGTCCAGCATATAGTCGTAGTCGGTGCGGGACTCCTCGTCGCGCAGTATCTCGTAAGCTGTGGCTATCAGCTTAAACTGTTCCTCGGCCAGCGCCTTGGCCTCCTCGCCACGATGCAGATCGGGATGATGCTTGCGTGCCAGCAGGCGATAGGCCTTGCCGATCTCCGACTTCGAGGATTCTCGCGTGACGCCCAGCACATCGTAACAGTTCTCCTTGCCGCAGTACAGACCGTCCAGTAGGCCCATGCACAACGTGGGCAGTAAACTGACCAACAGGCAGGTGTAAATCCAACTTTGAGACTGTCTGTGTGGCATTTTGTACGTATGTGTGGCTTGTGTGTGGCTGTGTGTGTGTGTTTGTGTGTAGCAAGCAACAGCTGTTGCTCCTCGCTGCGGGTCAGAGTTTTTGACAGTCCCGCAGAATTGGGCCTCAATGAGTGTGCTGGCTGCTTGGCAACTGTAGAGCTCCGTTCTTCGCTACGTTGCTTCTAGAGAGGCCTTTGCCACTTTCACCTCGGCTTCTTAACGTTCTGTGCAGTTGTTGTTGTCTAGAGTTGTATTGGTGTACCAACGGAATCACATTGATTCCGAGCTGCCTCACAGTGAACTAGTTCGCTTTTACATCAGCTAGCAAGTGGTTACGATTGCTTTTACCTCAAAATAAAAGATAAGACGGAAGTTCTTATGTAAAAAGCCCTCAATAAACAATAAACCAAGCGAAGTATTACAATTGGATGAAGTTACGCCTGTGCAGGCCTATAAAAACTTTTTGTTTAAATGAAATGATAAAACAAAGCCTATAAGTTTTTGGTGCTAATAATATATTTAATAAATTGTGATTATCAGATTGTGTGATTTTTATTCAAACACAAGAGCGTTTATTTGCTTGTATTAACAAGGTACTGGTTCAACTCTCAAAACCGATTGATTAGTTCCGATAACTTAATATTAAGCCAAGCAATCGGCGACCAATGGATTAACAAGTGTGTTGAATGCAATTAAGTTCAGCATTTGCTCAAGTATAAAGGAACATAATGGAGTTTTTTAGTTGCGTCGAAGATGTCAAACAAACTATCATTGAAAACACCGAGTTTATAAAGTCCTTGGAAGATTGTAAGCCTTAAAATCTGACGAACGTTGCTCCAATGTCTAAAATGCTAACCATTTTTTAAGGTTGTGACGACAGTTTCCGCGAAAATATTAAGAAACTCTTTGATGAATCTTTGAAGAATCGTTTGGAGATCGGCGAACGTGCAATTGCCTTGAAGAGCCAGCACAAACGCACTACTGCTGCTTTAGAAAAGTTATCAAATGAAACTGATACATATGAAGAGTTGGGCATTAAGTGTACAGAATTATTGGAAAAGGAAGCAAAAAAACGCACCAGTATTAAACAATCGGCAGAGTACGTAGAATTTAAACAACAAGTTCGTGCCGCGTTTGCTGACCCGACTGCCCCAAATGTCGATGACGAGGATGTGGCCGAAGTTATGGAAACCGGTGGCCAGGTTGTCTCAATGCTGGACCCCTGGTCCAAGACATTAATGTCGAACCCTGTGCGGAACATTAAGTGCGGACATCACTACGAGAGTGATTCGGTGAACGCAGTCATAAAAAACAATGCTGGTATACGCTGTCCAGTAGTAGGATGCGCGAGCAAATCTTTCATACAGCCAAGACATCTGGAGCCCAATAAGGTTTTGCGCGCGAAAATCAGAGCGTACAAGGAAGCACAAGAATTGGCGGAAACAACAGAAGAGGAATGTTAAAAGAAACTCATAATAAATTACCTTAAATAAAATATAAAACTTTCTTTCAAAAATATTTTTAGCCAATGTTCGAAATTTTTAATATGCATCTTAAAATTAACTTGTTCAAGACACGTCAAACATTAATATTTAGTTTAAATTCTGGAATTATTTTCGACTATTTTTAAAACAATCGATAAGTGCGGAGAGTCTTAATCGGTCATGCCGTTCACTTTGCACTATGTGGCAACGCTGCGCACAGCTGTTTGGCTCAAAACAAATTGCAAATATTTCCCCAAGTACTTCGTTAAAGACTCGAATAGCAAATGCGCATGCAGCTTGTAAACAATTGGGACGCTGAAGCACAGCAGCAGCAGAAACAGCAACGTCTTCAGCTTTGACGAAACTAACTGCCTGGAAACACCACTGGCAATGATGCCGATGCACATGCCCGCATACGCATACGATGTGGCCAGCCGCACTCACACGATTGCTGAGACGACGCATTATTTATATAATTCTAGTATTGCTGGCCCTTCTCTACATATTCGGCAATCTCTTTGATCGGGTAAGTCAGAGAGCAAGAATTAATATCAATTAATCGACTCTTATCACCTGTTGAAACGCCCAACAGAAAGGAGCCTTTAGCGCGCTGCATTACGATGAGTATAAAGCACAGCGGACACGTCCGTTGCTTTGGAAGCAACAGTTGCTGCCGCCCGAAGAACATCTCAATCGCACCAAGGATCCGGATCTGCACTGCCGCAATTCGGTGCAGGGACGGCAGTTGCTGGCGGATGAGCGAGGCTTCGTCTGCTTACGGGAGCAATTGCTGGCCAATGGGTGCTGCAACGTGGAGCTGGTCGGCATTAGCTACTACAGCTGCCACAGCTGCAATGCCACATCGCACTGCTGCGGCGTCTATGAATACTGCGTCTCGTGTTGCCTCCATCCGAACAAACGATCCCTGTTGGAGCAGGTGCTGCAGGCGCAGGACACACAGAAATACATCTATGCCAGCGTGGTGGATCACTTCGAGCTGTGCCTGGTCAAGTGTCGCACCAACTCTCATTCTGTCGAGCACGAGAACAAATACCGCAACGAGTTGGCTAAATATTGCTATGGCACCACCGAAGCACACGAGTCGCAGCGCGAGGTGGCGCCCAGGGGTGGTCAGGGTTAGTCAAATGGCAACGGCCCAAGGGCTACAAAGATCATGTGCAATCTCCATGTCATGTTTAACTACTTAGATGCCTAATATTGCATTCATTTAAGCATTTCCACTGCGACAAATAGTTTTTAGTTAAATTCGCCATGACGAGAGCAATCCCAAGCAGTTGACGTGTTTTTGCGGAGCGACTAATGCTCTACTTTTGATTTATCTCAGGTTTATGACATAATCTATTAATATTAGTTGCCAAGTACAAGGAATCCACACTTCAGTCTGGGAGTTATAAATAATTATTTAGTATTTATATATACTATGTGTAGCTAAGATCTTTTTCAATCCATAGTTAATGTACATATAACTTTAGTCATTTATAGATTAATTAGATATAATCATTTCTGTGCTTTAATTAATAGTAATTTATTTAAAAGATATTCAGATATATGTAAATATATATATATTGAGGGTACACTGAAGTTCTGTATAATTATTCTTGTTTGCCCAACGGCTCCTGAAACACTTCGTTGTGGTTGATACCATAATGAATGATGCCGTCACGCACGTAGCCCCAGGCCATGCGCCGTGAACTCCAGCTGACCCCCACTTCGCCTCTGTGGTCGATAACAATGGCGCCGCCGGTGCCGCCTATGCGCTCCGCCATCTTGCGACATTCGTGCTCAGTGGCCGCCTGGGCAGAGAGTCCCTGCAGCTGGATAGCGCTCAATATGCGCTGCGCTAGATTGTATCGCATTATGGTCTCACCATGGCCTGTTGTGGAAACGCCGCCAATGCTATTATCGGCATAGGTGCCGCATCCGAGCAGAGGAGTGTCGCCAATGCGGCCCGGCCACTTGCCGGTGATGCCACCCGTGGAGGTGCCCACCACAATTAGCCCGTTCGCATCCAGGGCAACGGCGCCCACAGTATCGCCCTTCGGATCGGTGCGTGCATCATCCAGCTCGGTGCGCGCAAAGGTGGTGTCTAAGCCTTCTGCCTCTTGCTTCATAAACTCACGCAGCGCCTGGCGAGCGCTCTCCGTGACAAGGGCGCCCGGCGCCAATTTCTCACTGCCCGTGCTCAGCGCCAAGTCCTGGGCAGCCTGGCCGCCCAAGAAGACGTGACGCCGCTTCTCCATCAGCCGGCGTGCCACCGTAATCGGATGCATGACATCCGTCAGTAGTGTCACACAGCCCGCTCGCAGTTCGCGTCCCTCCATAAAGCTGGCTTCCATTTCCACGCCGCCAGCGGTGTTGAGACAAGAGCCGTAGCCCGCATTGAACGACTCATCCAGCTCCATGGAACGCACGGCCGCCTCAACGGCATCAAGAGCACAGCTTGTCGCATCTGCGTCAGCCGGCTCCAGATGCTTCCAAGCAGCTCGCAGCGCATCCTTGATGCCCTTGAACTTGCCCTCAACCCGGGCGTCGGTTATGTCCCCCGCTCCGCCATGTATCAAGAGCACTGGGTGTGGCATTTTGTTGCTTCCAATTTCACTTTGTGCTTCTCAACGAATACGCACTTCGTTCGATACTGGTTGTCGCCTCCAAGAACTGCGATCAGGTTCCCTTTGTGTTCTTCTCGTTCTCCCTGCTCCCTGCATTCGCCTCTTTTCCGCTTATCTTTATGACATTGTTTGTGTTTGCTGTTCTTGTCTCGTTCTAGAGTGGACCGGTTTCAAGGCGCTATGCAGCTGCATCCGATTGTTAACAAAATTTTGTTAATCGATAACTATTCATAATGAGCATGTCGATAAGTGCGCAGCTTAGTATGGCGGTTCGTCGGGTAACTGCTTGTAGGTCCCACTATAGCTAAAAAAATAGTAAATAAAATAAAAAAAAACAAATTGGAGTTGCAGATGTATGAATAAAACGAAATTATAGATGTTTCTAAGACTGGCTAAGTTAATATTTAATTTACATTATAATTATTCCTTATTACGTGTTTATACGCCTGTTCAGTGGAGTACCTACCAAAGGACTAGCAGGTACAATGCACCGGGGCCCCACAGCTCATGGACCCTCGCATCCTAACCAATAAACTGCAAATTAAAGTACTGAAATATTCTTTCACCTTCGGAAGATAATTCAATTAGTTTGCAATAACCGGAGCTCAATTATGTCTACATCTTTTGAAAAAATAAAAATAAAATATGGGGTACTCCCAACAAGTCTCTAAGATCTCTGTCTGAAAGTGTGGGGAATTCTGTTGTATATTCTATATATTTTATAAATTCTTATATCATTCTATTATTCAGCGCGCAAGTTTATTTCAGATATTCGATAGCTTTTCCCGTTTCAGTTTTTTGAGCATATTATCTCTTACATTTTGTAAGCTAAAGTCACCAAATTTTGCATTTAGCGTTTTGCATATAAAATACATTTTCGGTTTTTTTTTATTTTGGATACCGTTTTTTACATTTTACAAAATCAATTTAATTAAAATTTTGTTGAAAATATAGCTACAATTAATTTTTTTTTTGATTACCCGTATTTCAAATAAAATAAAAGGATTTAATTCTGAAAATTTCATGAAAACGCGCTTAGTAACACAGAAGTTATTAAAGAAAACAATTTGTCAATCGGCAAAAGCTAGCCGCAGTAAGCGCCAAGGCCAAACATACTTGTGAAATGTATACAAGTGTTATACTATATTATATTATACAAAGAAATTTTATATGTAATTGATGATATTGTAAAAGGATCCTGATTCTGATCCTCTTCAAATGTGAGCAGGTGTCCAGCAGTTGCTTTATGGTCGGATATGGAAGTTTTTCTCTCTCAACTGCCCGTTGCTGAAGTTTTCAAATTTTCCTTTCAAATATTTGATAGAGTGGAAAACTGATGCTATGATAAAGTAGGCATTTGGAATTTTTTGAGATTAGCTGGCCTTGGATTTCATGTTCCCAGTTTACCAAGAGGTAAAGCCAATCAAATAATTCATTTCTTGTCTGGCTTGCTAAACAGAAAGTTCAAAAGAAAAATTTAAATTAAAAAAAAAAACCTTTTCTGGTAATTCGGTAAATTGAAAAGTGAACTCGAATAAAACGTTAACACTAAGCTACCCTCAAATAAAATATAGATTGCAATGGAACCAATAAAACCCGTGAAATCCGATGAAGCTGCAGCTAAACCTATCAGCATTTCGGTAGGTACTCAAACGGAGGACTTGAAAATTCGTACCCTGGACAATGTGCCACAGCCACGGAAATTCGCTAGGCCCAAGCCCACGTCCCAGCAGCAGCAGAAATGGTCGGACATCAGCTCGGAGGTGCCCAGTGAGACGGACAAGTGCACCACCAGGAACAAGGCGTGCCAGACCGTCAAGACTGGGGTCAAGCGCTCATCGTCCGATTCTCAGATGGATAATTTGCGTGCCGTTATGTTCCAAAGGCGTAAACTGGCCGTTGACTTGGACCGCGCTCGTCTCGAGAAGCTTATGACTACAATCAATGCCGATCCGCCACCACCGTGGCACGTGGCCTCACTCATGTGGCTGGAGGTGGACAAATTGGAGAATCGCATTGAGGAATTCGACAAGGGCCAGATGTCGGCTTAGCTCTGCACCCAGAGCAATGGCAAAAGAAATCTAACTCCGAACTGAACTGCGCTATTTAATGTACTGAATTTATAATATATATATATATTTATATATATGCATATATGCATATGTGCACCGTTAAATCAATTTCCGATTGAACGAAATAGCGAAGCTGCGATTCGAAGTCCGATTTTAATTGCCTTTCCAGCGTTGCGGTCATTTTTCCATGTGGCTGACCTTTTTGCCCGGCTATGACGAGCAAATGTCCAGCTCCATGGCCCCGCTTAACCAGCTGGCATGGAAAACGCAGCGAGCCGTGCACACACCCACGCACAGGGGGCGGGCGTGGTTTAAGGCTGGGCACTGGACACACGCCTGCACTTGACGAATTCTCCCGCGTCGCATTTGGAATGACCTCAAGGCTCAAAGGTTTCTGTTATGGTGCAGCCCGTGCGTGTGTGTGCGTGTGTTGTCCGGCTAGACTTTGGTCATTGCAATGCATCCTGGCTTTCTTTTGATGCCGCTCCTGCTATTTATTCAGAGCGCCCAACAGATTCGGGGCAATTGCATTTCAACACCCAACAGCAGAATCGTCCCCATCTCCCCATCTCCCGATCGTCCTAACACTGCCAACTATAACAACTCGAATGGGCTCGTCAATGGCGGCCGACGCTGGCTGACATGTACTTATATCCACATGTGCATATATTTGCATTGCCCGGGGTGTTGGATCGGACTGCGCTTTTCAACAACAATGAGCCGCATAAACACAGCCCACATACTCGCACATGCCGCTGTGTATGTGTGTGTGTGTGTGTACACACATGCCCATGGCTCATTCATGGAGCGATGGTTCATTTGCAATGCGCTAAACTTCCGTAGCCGGAGCCAAAGTCGAAGCCAATCTACATCAAACTACATGCGAGTATAAGCTGAGAATCCCGCACGTTTACGGACATGCATGCAGTCGGACGGTATATGGTACATGGTACACGGTACACGGTACACGGTACCTACTTATAAGCCTTGTCATCGTGTGCAACAATTCGTACAACATACTCGCACATTTGTGTAACTGTGGCAGCAGAACATAAGTCCAAGTTCTATTGTTTCGAATACCCTTTGGTCATTAATTAGGGATATTCGGCATATTAAGGGAATCAATATGTTTTAGTATTAAATATGGTTGATCTTTTATTGGGAATTTATACTTATAGAAGAAGATTTCATTAATAATTATTAAGTTATGGCTACTCCCATTGAAGGCGTCGGAAATCTGAAAAAGTCTGATTTTGAGGCTCGTAATGCTCTTCTCTTTCGTGCTTGAGGTGTAGATCGGCCAATCGCTCGTCGCTTTGGAGGCATAACTATACAGGAACGACGTGATGCGATGAAATGCACAAAATTATTCGAGAAACATTCCCAAATAAATTGTGAGCTAGATATGAATTTCACAATCTACACAAATTCGTAATGTCATCTATCGTTCTCTTTTTTGTTTCAAAAATACATGGCATACTAATTTATATGACAATCGGTTGAACGAGGCAGAAGTTGCTACTGTGCAGTGCCACCTGGTGGCGAGTGGCATCAATGAGCATATCACACAAACCTTCTCCGTAGAAAAATACATATACATATATACCAATTTTCATAATAATTGGTACAGTAGTTTTTGACTTCATCGAGGAAATACAGACAGACATTCATTTTTATATATGTATATAGATTTTAAAGCTTCGATCATCAAGTTTCCTATAGGTAAAAAATTGATTTGTTTTTGGACCATGAATAAGGTTTATTACTTATTTACCTTAAGGCCTTGCGTCTGGTCGTATCTGTTGCTGGCATCGTGTATATATTATGTAAGAATTTGGCCAATCGAGTAGCTTTATCACAAAGCTACTGTAGCAACAATCAGGCAAAAATCAATACAGTTAAATCTCGATAATCCGTAATGGCAAGGGGATTTTTTTACGAATTACACAGGAACTCGATTTTTCAAGGGGACAGCATAAATTACGAATTATTAAGGTTTTCGATTTAGCGGGGTACGAATAATCAAATATTATATGACTTTATTTAGAGCAATTGGTCGCAGCCAAAGCTTGCATTTAAATACACTTCCAAGTGCTATGTTTTCCAGGGTATTTTATCGTCGGTGCCTCACAGTAAAGGTGCTTTCTTTTTGCTAAGAATGTTTGATTGCCGCGCGTAATTAAATGGCATTTTATGGGTTTCCTTATTGTAATACTCCAAATTTCTAGCAGCCACGACTCACATACATATATACATATATATGTATGTCAACATATGTATGTTTGTATGATTGTTTATCGAGTATTTGTGTTTGCTGAAGAAGCAGAATCTAGCAAAAAAAAAAAAACAAATCATGAAGAAAATGGTTCCGATATAGGTAACTTTACTTTAAGAAGAAGAAATCAC
Source organism: Drosophila gaucha (assembly GCA_035045545.1). Lineage (NCBI taxonomy): Eukaryota > Metazoa > Arthropoda > Insecta > Diptera > Drosophilidae > Drosophila > Drosophila gaucha. Next base: position 1,507,945 of record JAWNOY010000035.1, read on the forward strand.
AATAATTGTTAAAATAAAATGTTGAAGCCCTCACAATAATATATATTTATGTTCATATGACTCTTAAAGACCTAGAAAAACATTGCTGTTCAGTCTAGAACTGGCTAATTCATAAGTTTACCACGTATAGGAAATGCTGGAAAAGCTGTCGAATGTTTTCAATTTTTAATTATTAATCGAGTGCTTGGCAGTTGAGCGTAAATTGGATTTACAAACTAAAAATATATTGGAAAGCATGACCCAGGCCCTTGTGGCAGCTAAACAAGTACCCACTCGTCTGCACTCGCATTAACATGGACCTCATTACTGAAATATTTACGGTGGTAGCGCCGTTGTAAATCATGTTTGCATTCTGCAATAATCACATAAATTCCCAAATTATTGTTTATAATAAATGTAAATGTGGCTTTCGCCCACCCACTCAGTGGAAAGACAACCAAATGATGTGACCTGACAGCTAAATTGTGGCCACATTGCGTATACGTAATTTAGTACTCATGCAATTTGCGAGTGGGCAGTTGTTTGGGTTAATAAGTAATTAAGCTGCCATCGGTCGATGGTGCTTGATGGAAGTAAGATTTGCATTCATACAAAATGATAAAGTAATCTATATATATATAACTACGGGTATTTCGAGTTCTAGAGTTGATGGAAGTAAGATTTGCATTCATACAAAATGATAAAGTAATCTATATATATATAACTACGGGTATTTCGAGTTCTAGAGTTAGAATATCTAAACTTGGCAAGTTGGCTACTGTTCACCTCTTCTTAAGATCGATCAACAAGTTATATAGTGGGGGTGGCAATTCGGAAGTATCTTTATCGTGCATGAATATGCATGAATATATATTTGCATGGACCACCCTTAGATAGAAAAAGATATAGTATAACTATACAGTTACATTAGAGACCCAAAATACGTCAATATTATTGACCTCTACAAATTTATCAAAAATAATATATATAAAATATTAAACTATTCTTTATCTGTAAGAGTCCCGAGGAACTGTTTTTAAACCTCCATAACTTTGTCAAAAATAGACCGACTTTGCTGATCCGAAACATGTTCTTCTTGATTTATCCTTTAGATTGTTCTACATTCAAATTTCAATCAGTTAATTTAATACATTTATTTCGTTATTTACAATCTTAAACTTTAACTTTTAAAGAGCTCTGCATGTTGACAAAAAGAAACTTTTAAAGTGTTTCTGAGGGGGTCGAAATGTTGACCAAATTTCATGACAAAAGTGTCCTAAATTTTGACAAGTGTGAGCTGTGTGAGTACTATAGCTCTGTTTTCAAACCTACTTATAATATATAATTTTTTTTTGGAGTACTTCAAAGAAAATATCATGTACGCCCCCTGTTTTTTTCCGAAATTTTTTTTCTTTAGAATCTTTATATTTTGTTTTTAAACATATGTTCTATATGTTAATATTAGTATATAAAGTAACGTTAAAAGTGTTTCTGAGGGGATCATAATTTTGACCAAATTTCATGACAAAAGTGTCCAATACGAGAGTTCCCAGGCTCTGTTTTTAAACCTCCTTTGTCAAAAATAGACCGACTTTGCTGATCCGAATCATGTACTTTGTGTTTAATTGTTTCTAGATTTCCAGATTATTTCTGCATTTAAATTTCAGTCAGTTAATCAAATAAATCTTAAAATTTTACTTTTAAAGAGCTCTTCATGTTGACAAAAAGAAACTTTTAAAGTGTTTCTGAGGGGGTCGAAATGTTGACCAAATTACATGTAGTAATCCAACTTCACTGAGTTTCTTACAAAACAAAATCGATTTCAGTCACAATTTAAAGCTGTAAAGGTTGAGGAAACATGGCCGCATCATTAACGGCATCGAAATTTGAATTTTCGCAAGTGCGACGAGGTGGGTGCCACGCCCAAGACAATGAATGCGTAAATCTGTCACAATTAATACCTTTAATCGCGCTCACGCGGCACGCGCGAAGTCGAAAGCAACTTCCTGATGGGGTTGATGGGCGGGCAACAGGGGAGGAGATTGGGGAGGAGAGGGAGGTGCGTCTGGAGCCCCAGTTGTTCACTCACATATATACCGTTGGCAGCTGATATGGCTGGAGACACGCTCGCTCCTACTTCTCTCTGGGGCAAGAAGTTTGTCGCGCTCTTGTCAACATGCTGTTGCAATTGCCAAGTGAGTTGGGCGGCCATTAAAGCCATGTTAATCGATTTTCTGTTGCTTTACATGACTCCAAAGCAAGCCAAATCAAGCCAGGCTATGCCACGCCCCCACGCACCGAGCTGTTGCTGGCAGTTGCCGGTGGCAAAACCGTCACAAAGTAGAAAATAATCAGCATGGCCCAAAGAGTTTTTCCATTGAGGCGTTTGGCATTTAACATAGGGTAACAACTACTCATGGCGCCATAGCGAATCTGTGGACAGCTATTCAAACGGTTCCGGTTAAAGGCCATAATAGAGCAGTCAGCTCTCAAGAAATTAATCATTCGATTAAAACTCATTAATGAGTGATGGCAGCTATTAAGACTTATCGATGCGGAATACGCTGAAGCACAGCTTCAGCTTTTCTTATAAACCCGTCGATATATGTGCATAGTCGTATATACATACATACTATGCTCGGATGTATAGTATATAGAGAAAAAATAGTAATCTAGAGAAATAAAATGTTTTTTAATATCCACAAGATAGACAGAGAGAGCGAGAGAGAGAGAGACATTGAGATAATGTATTGTCTAAGAGTTATCATAACAGTGTTTTCCCGATTTCAAATAGACTTAAAACTTAATATATATAACAATTTACGTATTTTTAAATAATACTCTCCTATGCGCTTCTCATGAGTTTAATTTAGGCATTCCTTGATTCTCTATTGTGTTGGCAACATAATAATCTCTGCTTACATTCTTATTCAAATTAGTTCTCTCTCTTCGACTTTCTCTCTGTCTCTTATCCTACCTCCTTTTTTCTTATATAATTCGTCCTTCTTTCGCCTGCCATTCCTTTGGGTAAACACTATATAATTACGTCTTCCCCACTTAAACTGATGTCAGCATAAGAATTGTTCGCGTAAATGAGAATTTCAGGTAATTATGTTTACATATCTTAAGGTTTTATGGAGCGGAAGTTCTCTTTTCCAGGTACCACTGTACTCTCATGCACGCGAAATACAATTTTTAACTGTTCTCATATGGGAAGTCATTTTTTTCAAATGCTTCGTCAAGCTGTTTATTTGATTTAACGGAAAGTCAACTCTAACCCAAAGTAATGTGTGTGTGTGTGTGTGTGTGTGTGTGTGTGTGTGTGTGGGTGTATGTATGCTACACGTACGCACATTCTGCAACTGCACTAAATTACGGTAACTCTCTCTCCGTATAGCTCCTTCAGTCTGGATCCTTCGACCCCATGGCAACTGTTTAAAGTGTTTTAGTATTACTGTTGGCGTTGCTAAGCCAAAAACTAACTTACACCTAACTAAATGACAAAGTTTTGCGACTCACGGCTGCACAGACGCACACAGACACACACACACATACGCACACACACAAACATATGTGAAGATGGTGAGTGAGAGGCAAGTGTGCATGGCGGTAATTTAAGGCAAACATTTCTTTCTATGCATAGGTGAGCGTGCTGTGTGTGTGTGTGTGTGTGTTGGTTGGTGGTCTGTATGTGTGTTACCACATGGACACCAAAAGGCACGCGCTGCAAATACACATACTTGCTGACAGACACACAAACACACACCACACAAATGGTTAAAGAAAGAAAAAACACACACACATATGGCTGAACGCTGGGTTTTTTTGTACTCTGTGAAATACAGGCGTAACTGGGTATGCTAAAATTCGACATGTTTTTAGCGATATTTTTTTTTTAAATATTATTATTCGGGTTTCTTAAAGCTAGCTATATAGAGTGACTAGATCCGTAGTACTTTCGGCCACGTCTTGTTATAAAATAGTAGTATTTTAAATGGGGTTGTAAGCTTGCTCAGGTTTGGGTTCGAATCGAGTTTATATTGAGAAATTTCGCAAAGATCTGCCAAAATGAATTCTGCTGGATAATGTACCAATATTTTTCTATGCAGCACTTGGAACTTGTTATATTGTTCGGTCAATACATCTGCTTTTGATAGTAAAAGAGTAAAATATGCCGAAAGTGTTCTTGATCTTCCATCTTCGATAGGGCACCAAATGAAAACTATTTCACAAAATCCAACAACATTTTTCATAAATAAACTTTACTATATCAGCTGTTGAAATTAAAAGCTGTAAAGATCTAATAAGATCAGCTGTCATGAAACGAAATTACTTAGTGAGCGACCCAATATAAACTGAACGATATTCATCAGAATAACGTTATCCTGGTTATATATATACTATATTCTCAGTATTCTGATAAAGATAATATTTTAATTATGCCAAGCTGATAACAAACTAATATAGGGTAGTGCCTAGTCCACTACTAAAGCCCAACTCACCATTGTACAGGGTACTTATAGTCGAGCTTAGTGCACTGCAAACATTCCTAACGGTTTGTTTTTTATATTTTGCGTGTTGGCTACTACTTTTGCCACTACTTTAACCACATAAGCGAATGCGAACGCTAGTGTAGGTTGGGGGTGAGTGTATATGTGTGTGTGAGTAAGCGCGTGTGTCTGTGTGAGACGCTGCTGGCCGTGAACGTGTCGTGCGTTGCCAGTTACCGTTACAGTTAGCGCTGCTGTGTTGGACATAGCTGCCTCTGATACTTGTTCACGAAGTGAAAAGGGTATATTGGTTTTCTGTACGTCTGTCTGTATGAACATCATTTTGATCCCATTGAAGCTGGAGTATATACTCGTCTTATAAAGTGCTTCGATTTTTTGCATACGCCCATTGATGGCGTGGGAAATCGGGAAATACTATATCTTTCAAAGCAAAAATGCTATAATTTTCGCTGGCATTGTAGTCTGAGAATTGGGATTTGGAATATAGACTCATGGTAGCCCACTGTGGGGGCGTGGCAAGTCAGTAGAAACTGTAGCTTCTATTGTTTTACAGCCATAGTAAAATAGTCGGATTGCATCAAGCTGTTTTTGGACTTTGGACGAGTATAATGCAGTCGTTCTAACTTGTTTCTTTTTTATATTTTGTTATTGCAATTGTTGTTGCTGCTGTTGCTGTTGTTATTGTTGCTGTAGTTTTGCTTTGTTTTTTCTTTGTTGCCAACTGACACGGCTCGGCCCGCTGCGCCCCGGCCACATTCAGTTGTAACTGGCATTTTACACATTTACAAGTTGGCACTTTATATTGCATAATATTACCACGTACATGCGCCACCTTTACTTTTTTACGAGTCACACCTGAGTGGTGGTGTCTGTATGTGTGTGTGTCTCCCGGAGTGTGCGTGTGTGTGTGTGCAAAGTAATTCAATAATTACGCTCTTGACATCATATTCGTATTACTTTTTTGTCACATGTGCGTAATATGTGTGCATGCTTATGTGTGTGTGTGTGTGTGTGTGAGAGTGTGTGTGTAGGGCAGGTGCGTGCGTTTGTGTCTTGACGAGTGGTTGGAGAGCTGTGGCTTAAAAAGTCACACGCCGCTTAACAATTAGCCCACTTTGCCACGCCCATTCGCACGTGTTATTGCGGGAAATGATAAGGAAGAAGAAGAAGAGGAAGAAGAAGCATCCGCACCCTGTTCCTTTCAAATTCACATTTAAATGCAATTATTTATTTTTCTGTCCATATCTATATATGGGATGTATACATATTATGTACTAAATGTATCTATATCTATCTACATATATCTGAGCATATCTATATATATATATATATATATCTATATCTATGTATATCTATATATCTATATATCTATATCTATATCTATATCTATATCTATATCTATATCTATATCTATATCTATATCTATATCTATATCTATATCTATATCCATATCTATATCCATATGTATATCTATATCTATATCTATATCTTTATCTATATCTATATCTATATCTATATCTATATCTATATCTATATCTATATCTATATCTATATCTATATCTATATCTATAATTATATCTATATCTCTATCTATATCTATATCTATATCTATATCTATATCTATATCTATATCTATATCTATATCTATATCTATATCCATATCTATATCTATATCTATATCTATATCTATATCTATATCTTTATCTATATCTATATCTATATCTATATCTATATCTATATCTATATCTATATCTATATCTATATCTATATCTATATCTATATCTATATCTATATCTATATCTATATCTATATCTATATCTATATCTATATCTATATCTATATCTATATATCTATAACTATCTATCTATATTTATATCTATTATTATCTTTGAGAAGCTGGAAAGTTCGTATCTCCGAAGCGGGCATAAATACGACCAACAAATTTTCAATTACTTGTTTGGGATAATATTTTCGGAAAATGCAATTTGTCCGACTAACTTTATTCATTCATTTTGAACTGAAGTTGGCGAAAAAACACGCACATACACAAACACAAACATACAAGCACACACACACACTCACACACACACACTCACACACACACACTCACACACACACACGAATACACTGGCACTTGTTCTAAGCAAACAGCAGCAATGAATGCGCTTTCATGTCCCATTTTTATATATATACATATATGGGTGTATGCGTTTCTGGGTGTGTGCGTTTGTGTTTCTGTGTGTGTGTGTGGCTTATGTGTTTGAATGTGTGGAATGCGCGTGTTTGCTTGTGTTTGTAGTTTCGTTTCCAAAAACAAAACTTTTGCAAAGCGATGCGAACGCACAGCGTGGATTTTATACCATGCTTGCTCAACTGCATGTTACCCTGTAATCAAACGGATGTGCTACTAAGACTTGAAGTCATATGCATATTATTTGGATAATTGCTGAATATTTTAACAATGTAAGTGAAATACTTGATTAAAATTAAATGGTTTTCTCTATGTGTAGTTCACTTAATGTTGCTGGTCGCTCTCTATGGTAGTCGCGTGTGTGTGGGTAGGTGGGTGGTTGCGTGGTGCATTGTGGTGTTCCACACTCTCACCTGTGATGTCGCCCTCATCATCCGCGTGGCATCTTCTCTTTGACGCTTTGCACGTGTTTTGCTCCCGGTTGAAATTGTAAAAGTTTTGTCGGATTTTTTACATTTTTTATATTATTTTTTGTTGTTGTTTGTTTGTTTGCTACCCGACGACCTTTGGGCACTGCCTTCGGTGCCGTCGCGTCTAATTTCGGTTTTAAATACATGGTCACAGTTGATTTCGCTGGCAAAAGTTGGGATTGCGGACTTTTAGCTACTCGGCTGCCTTGAGTAATGAACCCAGGTGAGAGAGGTGGGATCTTATCGATAAATATGTTGAGTTTGCCAGTTTATAATCAAAAATTGATGAATCGTTTTAAAAAAAATGTGTGTATTTATTAATACAGCGAATATATATATTAAAACTAAGAACAATTTGTTACAATTTTGCTTACAGTCTACAAAAGTTGTCGAAATGAACAGAAGTAAAGCAATAAAAAAAAAATCAAAAGCAAATAAAAGAATTGCTCATTGTTGCATCATCGTGACGTGCATTTGTGCACGAAATTAATGAGAGTTTAGAACAAATGATGAACAACTAAGAACAGAATGAAAACATAGAAGAGAGTGCAAATAGAAAGTAGTGGCAGACAAGTGAGAAGTGGGAAGGAGGAAGGAGGATCATTTGGACAAATGGGTTCACAAGCGGCTCTAGTTTCCCTGCTCAGTTTCTTCTTCCTCTTCCGTTTCACCTCTGTTGGCCGATAAATTGTAATTGTCACGCCCCGAGATGCCCGTGCCGCCGGCATCGCCCAGCCAGGGATAGACGTTGGGGCACTCGCGGCAGGTCTCCATGTAGCGAGTGTCTGTCACATTCTGTTCGGGTATCTTGAACGGCAACGCGCACGTTTGCCAAATGTTGCACGGCTTGGGCGCAACGGCTATGCTCTTCTCGCACTTCCACGACTCAATCTGGCTGACGTCGCGCAGCTCCTTGGGCTCGGTCATGTACTGCAGCATCTGGGTGACAGTCAGGATGTAGACGTCGGGTCTGTCAATGAGAAGAAGAGAAAAGCGATAAGTTTATCGATATATATAAAACTGCTTCACTAACAATGATTGTTAACTAATCGGGAGTAAGTGCAGGTAGCAGAGAAAAGCGATAAGTCTATCGGTAAATGTTATTAACGGCTACTTTTTCGATATATTTGCAAAAGCTTCTTCGACAGCTACAAAGAATAAGTGTTTTACTAATCAGGAGTAAGTACAGCTTTATGAGAAAAGCGATAAGTCTATCGATAAAAGTTATCGAGTGATATATTCTCGATAAAGTTGCAAAAGCTTCTTTGATAGCTATAAATGAGTATTTGTCTAATCGGGACTAAGTACAGCTTGATGAGAAAAGCAATAAGTCTATTGCTAAAAGTTATCGAGTGATATATTCTCGATAAAGTTGGAAAAGCATCTTCGATAGCTATAAATAATAAGTATTTAACTAATCGGGAGTAAGTACAGCTTGATGAGAAAATCAATAATTCTATTGCTAAAAGTTATCGAGTGATATATTTTCGAGAAACTTTTAAATGCTTCTTCGATAGCTATAAATAATAAGTATTTAACTAATCGGGAGTAAGTACAGATTGATGAGAAAAGCTAAGTCTATTGATAAAAGTCATCGATAAACTTGCAAATGCTTCTTCGATAGCTGTAATCGATAAGTGTGCGACAATTTAGAAGTAAGTACAGTAGGAGAGAAAAGCGATAAGTTTTTGAATAAGTGATATCGAGACTTGCTTTCTTGAAAATTATTGTCCGACCAATTGCTCGATTGCTCGATTAGACTAATCGAGAGTAAGTACAGCTACGATTAATACTGTTTGATTTAAGCAAATATGAACACATATACCAGGAATTCGTATGAATATTTCGTAGAGCAGCCTAATACTGATTTAGCTACGAATCGCATGCAAACATACACATACATACACACATACACATGCAGAGTTTCAAATTCGCACTAAATGGCCTTTCACAGGTGTCGAACAATTGGATGATGCCAACGGAAATTTTACGGATTTCTACTGCTCTGGAGCCAAGCGTTTCTCCCACTCACGCGCTCTGCCTCTTCTCCTCTTTGGCCCACTCGATGGCAGCTCGGCAGGAGGCGTTTCATCATTGTGGCACGCATTTTCAAGCATCTCATGCAAACAGTTAAACGCCTGGGCCAGGCTCCAGCTTCCGCTGCCGTGCCTGTTCCTGCGCCAGCTTTCAGCTTTCAGCCACATCTACAGCTGTGAGCGCCGACATCAGCTCAATGTTGAAAGTCATTCACACTAATTAAAAACTTCGTACAATTGTGCGAGAAATAGTTTTGCAGCAGCTGCTATTCAGTTTAGCTTCAGCTCAGCCCAGACCCGCTTTAGCCTTCAATCTTATTTAGCAATTGCCACACACCTGCCTGGCAACACCTACACATGGTCCGAGAGCGATCATAATGGCAGCGAACTGCATACGACCAACTTCTATCTCAGTTCCACAACATGCAGATGAGTTATTGAGAGAGTTGGCCAAATGCGAGTGCGAAAGAGTTCGACCCAACTGCCTGCCTGCCTGCAACATAATGCAATGTTGCTGCAACGTCTGACGCCCCCTCCTCAAGTCCCAGGCCAAGTGATGCCAGTTGCAACTTTAATTCACTTCAAATAGCTTGGTGCCAGTTTAAGTTTTAGTTTGTTCTGTTTGCTCTCCTAGTAAATCCGATTAACTTCATAATCAATTTGAGATTCTGTTCAGGATTACATTTATTTAAGATCAATCTCAAGTTTAGGATTGCCATTCTTTAACTTCGTTCAATAACTTTTATTATTTATACGCCCCCTCCCCCTCGCCCTCCCGCTAATCTCGCATATGCCGTTGTGGTATGTGAAAAGCATTTGCTTGGCTCAATTAGGTTTGAAATTATGAGAGCTTGTATTTTGATTTCATTAAAAATGACATAAAAAATAATGCTCATATAAAATGGGAATTATAATGTTGCACGCTTGATGGCCGTTGGTCCCGTGGGTGGGTTGGCTCAGTGGCGCATGCAGCCAACCCGATGCCAGGATACCCATCCGAATGCGTGGGGCAATGCTGACAAAGTGCGATGCTATCAGCACATAACTTCATTATGGAAGTTTTGTGCCCCTGCCGCCAGTATATAGTATATGCTGTTGGCACTTTGATGCCGCATCCCCCGCCCCCGCTCCCGACTGAACCTGAACCTGAACCTGAACCACCCAATGTGGCCCTGTGCGGCCACGCTTTGGCCATGTAACAGTGTGTCTCTGTTAGCTCTCTCTCTCCCATGTTGTTTTTGTGCGTTTTAACATGGCTTTTAGTTAGCTACGGCCCAGGCGCCTCTTCCCCCTTTGCCCACTCATTGTTTTCTTTGCCAGCTCCTCCTAGTGCCCTAGCCCTGAGCCCTAAGAGCTCAGCGCTCGATCTGCTGCTGATGCTGTGCCTGCGCAGATATTTTTCAAAATGAAAGTTTAACAAAATTAAACTTTTCTCATTAAAACGTGCGATTCTTTTTTTTTTTTTTCTGTTGATGCTGCTGCTGCTCTTCTTTTTGCTCTGACCACAGCGTCGCCATTGTTGGACATTGGCTGAGATTCGGGATACCGTCGAGAGCTGTGCATATGGTTGACTGACTGCCGGGCTGCCTGGCTGCCTGGCTGCCCGGCTGCCGGCCTGCTTGCCGGAGTGATGTGGAGCGAGCACGGCATCAACCTGTTCCAGATAGACGCGACCGCTGTCCGTGTCGGGCCATCAATGTGGCCACCAACATGTGCCCTCCATTGGACGCCCTGGACTAGCAGCATATGCCGCTTGTTCAAGCAATTTTTATAGCGATTGCCAATATTGTTGTTGTTGTTGTTGTTGTTGTTGGTGGGGTTGGTGGTGGTGTTGTTGCTGTTGCTTTTGCGTTTTCCATCTACTCGTTTTGTTTCGCTTCTCTCGATTTTCTCGCATTTCTCGTTTTTCTTTTTTTTTTTTTGCTGCTTTCTTTTAATTGAATATAAAACTTGCCAGCGGCAATCGGAAGCTCACTGCAGGAAACACCAGATGCCCATGTGTGTGTGTGTGTGTGTGTGTGCCTGCCGAAGTTGGCTTTCAATTAAGAAAACACCAACAGCAAAAAGCCAGAGCCGAGAAATACATTTATGAAAAATTAAAAGCCTCGTGCGTAGATAACAAAATCGCACACGAACCTGCCCCACCGAATGTGTTTGCCAAATAAAAGGTCAACATTTTAATGGTGCTCGACATTTTAAAGCTATCAAAATTGCCAAAGGGAAGTTGCCAAAAATGTAGAACATTTTCTTTCTTCTAAATAGATTGAATATGTGATATTGAAGAGCTTTCTGCATAAAATTTCTACTTACAATTCGAGTGCCCAGTCCAAGAATTTGTGGAGTCCATTTTCCAGTGGCTTGGTCTGGAACCAATTGGTATGGAACGGCATCATGTATGGCGCCTTGTTCTGTTCGTAGTAGCGCGAAAAGTCCTCCTGCAGCCATTCGAACACCTCGTTCTCATCCAGATTGTGGAGCACACACTGATCCATATAGGGGCAATGACCGCCCTCGAAGCCCTCAACATAATGTGTATTCAATGGTACCTCCCAAACACCAGGGAAGGTGCGCGACGGGCAGGTGCCGCTCTTGCACTCGTGCGAGATCTTATAGTCCAGCGTATAGGGCCACACGGGCACCGGAACGGGTGGCACAGTTATAGAGCTGTCGTAGATGTACCCAAAGTCTTCCAAGACCTGTTTAACGAAATTTGAATTATTACATATACATATATACATACACACACACACACACACACACAGTTTCGGCTGAATGCAAAATGTTGGATTTCCATCTTGAATATGCCTGCTTAATAATATAATAAAGAGCTCTTTATGTTCGCTTATCTTGATTATTTCATTCAGGCTACAAGCCCTAACATATTCCAGCGACAATATCATTAGCCATTCATCATCATCATTATAGTCAAGCACACATACATACATGCATATATATATATATTTATATCATTATATGCTTTTCACAATGCCACGCCCACCGCCCATCGCGAGGGCGTCAGGTGCTTGTTAGAGGCATTTTCGCCCATCATGTTCGCCGTCTGATCTGATATTGATATGATTTTAAATACGACTAGATTTGCGACCCCAACATAATAATGATGATGATGATTATGATGTGGGTGTGTGAGTCGATGTATTTATTATCATCGTCTGTGTTATGACATTGATGTGTCGTGTCGCCGTGTCAAGTGGGTGTGTGTGTGTGTGTATTGTTGTAAATTGTGCTGTGTCCTGCATAGCTCGCAGGGCGCATATTTAGAAAATGTGTTATTAAACTACATTTCAGTGGAGTCTAGAGCTAATTTTATACTCGCTCACGATAAGAAAAGAGTATATTAGTTTAACCAAGAAACTTGAAATTTGCAAAAATTTTTCTCGTGTCACATCAAGTTTAAATGTTTTTTGGATCAGAAAATGCTATTTCTTTTAGGACAACGGCAATATTTCTGTCTAAGAATAGGGACTTGGAATCGTGTGCACCACCCCGACACAAAGACATATACAGGCTGCGCCATCTTTTACTAAGGTATGTAAGCATCGCGAATAACTTTGTCATTTACCTATCGATAGACTTCAGCATAAATGTTATCGAAACTTCAATTCAGTACAATTTTAGCCATGGATAGCTTTACGTATAGTGACGCTGTATATTCTAACTCAACGCGTGGCACCAACTGACATGACTATTCGTCGCTTGGCCGACAGTCCATACATGTCGCTTGGAATACGGCCTGGTTGACACTCAACCTAATATATGGAAGCAAATTTTAATGACTGACGAGGCACATTTCAACCTCTCTGGCAGCGTTAATAAGCAACATTGTTGCATTTGGGGAAAGGAGAATCCACACGAGATGCATGAAACGCAACAAAACCATCATTGGGTTATATTTTTTCAGAGAAAACGAAACGATCGATGGATGTTAACTCATTATGTCTGATAATGGTCTAGATGGCTACTGGTATCAACAATTCGGCTTCTTCAACGAAAATTCCCAGGACGTCTGCTGTCAAAAAGAGGCGATAGTGACTGACCACCTAGATCACCTGATTAAACCTTCTTCTTTTTGTGGGGCTTTCTAAAAAGTTAGGTAAGTAAGCCTTATACTATTGACCAGCTTAAGGCAAACATTCGTGCCGAAATCAAAAACCGGATAAGCTCGAAAAGGTAATGGCAAACGTAGCAAAAAGAGCGTTATTTGTAATTGCTAATAGAGGCGGTCACTTAACTCATATAGGATTCAAAACATAGTGTAAATATTGGCTGGTTCACTAAGTAATTTCGTTTCATGACAACTCGTGTTTGAACTGCACTAAAAAAAAAACAATATTAGTTTACAATATTACGACCCAATATATTGTAAAGAACCAAATCAAATAAAAATACCTAACTTATGGAAATCATTTTTTTTTTATTACTGGCGCAGTAGTAGTACACACAGCTACGCCTACTAGATCGGATAAAGCAGTTTCAGAGCAAGTTTCAGAGCTGAAACTTCCAAATTTGGCAAGAAGCTTACTGTTAGCCTACTCTAAAGATAGATTATAAACGTGGGTTAATTGGTAAAATCTACAATATATCTTTCTCAGACTTAACGCTGGGATAAACAACTTTTGCAGTTAAATTACTGTTGCTCCCCTCCATTGATAGATATAGATATCTCTTCAATCTTATACAGGAAGACCTTCGTGTAAAATATCGACTCTCTAGCTCTTATAGGTACTGAGATTGACGCGTTAATATAGACGGACAGATAGACAGACGGACAGGGCTAAATTGACTCAGCTCGCCGACCTGATCAAGAATATATATACTTTATGGGGACTGCCACGCCTCCTTCTGATTGTTAGATACTTTTTGCAAAACCAGATTGAACTGCGCCTATTCGCTTCGGAGCGCAGCTTGAGGGAAAGTGTGCTTTTTTTAAAACCCTAATAGTTCTCATCTAATGGTACTTTTCAGATTCTCAACTCAACTCCTTGAAGTACAGCTGATAATTGCCAATCAATTATGTGCATTTGTGCTGTGGTTGCTTGTGTATGTGTATATGTGTGTTTGTATCTGTGTGCGTGTGTGTGTTAACTGCTCACCTTATATTGAGTGTTGCGTCCAGGCTTGAGGAACGGGGCACGCATGCCAACCACATCGTTCACGGACACATTCGCAAAATGATGTAGAATTTCACGCATGCCAATCATTTCGCCCACCCACTCCTCGTAGCCCTTGTCCTGGAGTCCCAGCTGCTGTGAGACGCTCTCGGTTGCAATTTCGTGACCGGCAAAGCCCAGATGCTGGATCTGTTGATAGTTGCTGCAAAACAAATAGACGGCAGATATGTGAATGGCAATTAAGTGATGTTACTCAGCTCGATAGCAAAAGAAGGCAAACAATTAAATCAAATAGAGACCAGGAAAGGAGCACTTAATGAAGGGTCAATGGCCGAATGAGTTCACAATCAATATTATCAGCATCTCTCCCCTCTTTTGTACTTTTGTACACACACGCACACTATTTTATTTCTGCAAATTACAATTCAATTACGCTTACATCACACTTCTTGTCAAATTAAAAATTAATGCTGCCTACTTTAAGGCACTAGACATATATGTCTATACATATATGTACATATATATATATATATTTAGTAGTTTCCAGAACTTAAGGCAACTCGTTTGACGTGGACCTGGGATCGCATCCCAGGCAATAGGAATGATCGTTAAGTTATGGCTTAAAACCGAAGTCAAAATATCGATTTTTATCGATAATAAGGAAATAGGATGAATTATCGAAAAAAAATCAACTCGTAATTCATGCTGGTATATACGAATATATATTTAGAATTTCAAATCTCTAGCTTTTGTGACTTACGAGATCGCTGATTTTATACGGACGGACGGACGGACAGAAGGAACTGGCTAGATCGACTGAGCTCGTCGTTCTGATCAAGAATTTATATACTTTATGGGGTCTGCCACGCCTCTTTCTGCCTGTTACACACATTGTCACAAAACCATTATACCCTGAAATCCCATTTTCAATGGGCATAAAAATATATGAATATATATATATATATTTAGTTTCTTTCTGAACCAGGCCTAAAAATACATGCCAAATGCATTTATGATGCGCAGCCTGAAGGATATGCTAAATGAGTTGAATAAAAACAAAACTATGGCATTTGAATATACAATGTCTTGGTATATATTTATTTAAGAATTTATTGAAGTCTTCGTCTTTATATACCCTACACAGAAGTCCAGAACTTGACTTCTAGACCTAACATATTACATACGTGGCGATCTAAGTTCTGTTTTGTATAAACTTTAATCGACTTAATTTGAGTTCTAGAATTAACTTAAATTAAATTTTATTATAATATTTAAATATCTATAGTTAATGCTTAAATTCCATGTTTATTTACAGGGTATATCGCAGTTTGTTTGTCTACTTTGGTCATTCGCAACAATTTCGAATTACTCTCACAATGTTAATAAAAATGCTCACAGTTGATGAACAAACACAAAGACTCACTCCCCAAGCAGCTAGCTAGGTGGAAGGGGAAGCTCGCACATGGTTTCTGGATAGTTGCAGGTGCTGCAAAACTTGCCACAATGGGCTGCAAGCAGTTTTTTGAATTTCAAAGCCGTCCGTCGGAAGTGCCTGGCACACACTTCAGCTCTTGCCAATTAGAACAAATTTTACAATTGTAGCGCCCAAACAAAATACAAAGCGACGAAAGCAACAGAAAAAACTGTAGAAACAGACAAAAAAAAAACGAAGAAAAAGAAGATCCAACATTCCCTTCGAGAGCAACACCGAATTTGATACTACTTTCACAGCCAGTGAATATTTTGATCTTTAGTTGAAAGTGATAGCAAAAGTTCTTTTACTACTACTCTAGCTACGAATGGATAAAAATCTACTAAAGCTACATACATAATGTTGTAGACTATATCAATATATATAACAACGGTTGCTACTACTATTTCTATTAATGCTACTACTATTACTACTTCCATTTCTGTAAATTCAACTTTTACATCACACTTAAATGATACTATTATTACTAGTTTAATTTTTTTAAATACTACTACTTTAACTTCTATTAATATTACTACTATTAGAAGCTCACATAAATGCTACATAAATACTACTTTAACTTCGAGAAATACTACTACTATTACTACTTTAACTTCGAGAAATACTACTACTATTACTACTTTAATTTCTATAAGTACTACTACTATTACTTTTTTAATTAAAATATATAAATACTACTACTATTACAGCTTACATAAATGCTACTACTATTAATACTTTAACTTCTATTATAAGCTCACATAAACGTTACTACTATTTCTAAACATACTATGCTGACAGTTGGTTAAAACTTCTTAATATGATACTATTTCTACTACCATATTTGCCCATATTTCTATGAATGTGACTACTACTTCAATAAATACTAATACTAATACTATAAATACTACTACTACTATTGCCCATATTTCTATACATGCTACTACAACTTCTATACATGCTACTACTACTTCTATAAATATTACTACCACTATTGCCCATACTTCTATAAATACTACTACTACTATTGTTAATACTACTACTAGTACTACTATTGTAAATACTTATGTACATAAATCCTACTTATACTACTATTACTGCAAACACTTTTATAAATTCTACTACTACTACTACTGTCAATACTTCTTAAAATACTACTCTTTCTACTACTGCCCATACTGATATTATTCCTACTGCTAAATGTGTAAAATTGAGCTACTTCTGCTTATACTACTTTTCTAAACGCTTCTACTACTTTTTGTAATACTCTTATAATTGCTACTACTATTACAGCTACTTATAGCTATTCTGTTTGCTTCTGTTGCTCTAACTACTAAAAATAACAATAACAAATAACGCTCTCGTTGAACTCTATAAGAATGTGCTATGCACTACGCTTTCAAAGAGCATTCCGGCAGCAACAACTCAGACAGTCAAAAGTTGCGACAGAAAGTACATATGTATGAAGTGTATGGAGCACAACTAACAAATATAATTGTTTATGTATGTGTGTGTGTGTGTGTGTAATAAATTTCTTAACGGGGCGGGGCAGTAGGTAGCCAAGAAATTTACTGTGCGCAAATAGTTTTTGGATAAAAGTATAACAAAATATAGCAACAGTGAAAAAAGAGTGCAAATAAAATTATGAATGTTTTTTGTGAGTTGCTCTTTGTTAGCTTGTTTCGCATGCAGCGATAAAACAAAAAAGGGAATTACAAATATATATGTATATAAATATAAATATGTATGTATGTTTAACTAAGAAAAAATTGCATGTATATTTATTAAACATTTCACACAGTCGGCAGCGGGCGGCTGCATGAATCTGACTGCTTCTCTCTCTCTCAGTGTGTGTGTGTGTGTGTGTGTGTGTGTGTGTGGGTGGATGCTATGGAGGCCTCCACAATGGTGAGCACAAACTACTATCTGACATCGTCAAAAAGTTCATGCAAAAATGTGGAAATGTGAAAAGTTGTTGAAAAGCACGGGCGCCCAGAGAGAAACACTTGAGTGGGCGGACGAGGGCAGCTTGGTTGGTGTTGACAATAAGCGTTGCCTCATGTGTGCTTGTGTGTGTGTGTGTGTGAGGTAGATTTATTGCATGACATTTCAATTGTTAGACAAACAGCTGGACGAGAACTGAGCTGGGCTATAACTACAACCAGAAGCTGCACTTGCAGTCAAGGCCGAAAGACGCTGAGAAAATAAAAGGAACGTACAACAGTCAACATACACTGTGGCAAACGTGTCCCATTCCTTTTCCTTTTCACTCTTTCGTGGGCGTCGCCTGCAAGCGAAGGTGAGAGAGGCACGAAATGTTAGCAGCAATTAACACTGTGGAGGAAGCAACACACACAGAGCAAAAGATGCAAAGCAAGTTCTCAAAATAACTGACATGGAAATGGTAGAAAATACACAAGCACCCACAACCACCCACACACACATACACACCCACACACTCATGACATTTGATGAATTTCCTTTTGGCCTTGTCGCGAGTGTCAGGAGACAAATGCAGTTTGGCCTGGCCTCGCCACTGGCCCTCGTTCCTGTGACCATTGTTTATGACAATGCTCATACGCAACGTTGCACCGGACAAAATGCCAAACGAGTCACGCCCAGTCGCTTGAGTGTGCCGTGTGCGTATGTCTCTGTGTGCGTGTGTCGAGAATGGCTTTTTATTGCCTCAGCCCATTTGCAGCGGCTTTTAGTTTTCTCTTCTGCCTTTATATTTCTTCACTTTTTTAAATTTCGTACGCCAGTCAACTCATTTTTCTTTAATAGCCCATACAACACACACACACACACACACACACACTGTCTTTTTTATATGCGTGTATGTGTGAGTGTGTTGAGTGGTTTGGCCTCTGCTCTGCTGCGGCTGCTAACAAGTTCAATTTGCATTTAAAAAGGGAGAAACACATGTAATCTCAACGATTAGAAATTGTTGGCATTGAGCAGCACAGGCACGCACCCACACACACACCCACACACACACACACACATACATATGCACATAGATATAGTGAATAAATGAATAACGTTTGTGCCCCAAAATGTTTCAGCCACCAGCTGCTTGAGGGCCGAGCGAAAAGTCTTTTGAAATTTAACAGCAAATAATATACATATATGTATTAGTATATCTATGTATGTGTGTTTTGCGACCCAAGTTAAGCTCTCAATACTATTTAAGTTTCTCACAAAGCTTGCATTAAAAAATACTATTTCAATAAGCAGCTGCCTCTTAAGTCCCCATGAAATCCAAGATTCAAATCTTTCTCCCACTGAATGCATATAAGATATATTTTTTTTTCAATTTTTTTAATAGTAATCATATATGAGGTAATCAAAAAAATAAATTAAATAAATTAAAAAATCAGATAATTATAAAAGGAAACTCATATATTTTTATTAAACTTCTTTGTTTGGAACTGCCGTTTATGACAGCAATCGAATGTTTTGGTTAAAGAGTTGATCGTATTCATTTTGACCCGAAATTGTCCCGAAACCATTTTCGAGCTTGTTGGGAAAGATTCTAAAAAATTCTAGGACTGTCGGATAAGTGCTTCATCCCTACATCAAGGTGGAATAGTAAGAGATGCTAGATGAACAGAGCATATCTCTGGAATTTTTTACCAATTTTTTACCATGATCTCATGACCAACCACGTATCCGATCGTTTCGAAATCGTTTCAGGACAATTTCGGGTCCCAAAAATTCCGATCCCGACGCCCATCTCTAGTTTCGTAGTCTGTGACACTTGATTCCACATAAACTTGATCTGTGCCCACTTGATTTAGGTATTTTTTGGTCGCTAAAGCTCGATATATCATAGATCGGTATCTACTATCACAATTCTTATATATTTTCAACTATTCAACTAGATTCATCGATAAAAAAGAACAGATTTAATATTTTTTCCGGCTAGACTAAAAATAAAAAACAGATCTGTCCGGAAAAAAGGCTGAAGTTTCAACACTGATCGTATTATTACGAACTGAATAGTAGGGTTCGAACCCTATATATATCTGATTACTTGTGAGCCAACGCATATCTCACTGGGAGACAAAGGCTACGACACTTGATTTGATTTCGTATATTTATATGATAGCAAAATACTTTGTAAGTAAGTATTACAGAAACTTTCAAGTGAATTTCATGACTTCTAGAAGAAACAATAAACAATATAAAGCATTGAGATCATAGCTGAGAACAGATAAAGTATTCTGCAATTTTCAAAGTTTATATATTTTGAAGAAATTCTATTTACTTTATAGCAATGCTTATATACATATATATATTGATAAAGTTATAATGTTTGAATCTCTCAGTTCGTGAAATTTTTTAAAGATTTCATTAGATTAAATTTCATTTGCAGCGACTCAACTCTATGAGCAACCCCCGCCAGCACCTCATTGTCTGCATTCTATTTGCTTGTTTCTATTTCATTCACACATACACTCACACACACATGGATATTTTTGTTCAATTTGTGCCTGGCAGTTGGCAGCTTAGTGCGGCTCTGCCCTGGGCCCAAAATGTGTGCAATGACCGCATGCAGCAATTTCTTTTAATGTGCTTTTAAAAGCCAAATCTACAGGTTCCAACCAAGCCCCAGTGCAGCTCGTTGTTGTTGCTGCTGCTGCAGTTTATCCAAAAAGTCCCGTTCCCTTACCTTTACACCTCCTCCTCTTTACTCCCGCCCACATTGGACACATTTTTCGTAGCAATGAGCTTTTGTTTTTATTATGCCTTGCACCAAAAACTAACTTAATTTGCATGCAGCATATTGTGCGTGCCGATGTGTGTCTGTGTGTGTGTGTGTACTACCATGGCTAACGAGTTTGCTTCAGCTTGCAGCAGGCATAAAAATATATGAAGGAAGAAAAAAAACAAGCAAAAATTGAGAACGAGAAGGCGAAACGCCCACGAAAACAACAGCCAGCTGAAAGCTTAAGTCTCTAGTTTTCAATAAAGCTCTTCGACCGAGCCGCCCACGCATAAGGAATATTGCAATAGAAACAAGAAAAATACAAAAAAAAAAAGAATCTCAAAAGCAACAAGACAAAAGTAGAAGTGCAAAAGAGACAGAGAGAGAGAGAGAGAGAGAAGTGCAAAAGAAAAATGCAGGATGCGCTCCTTCTGCTGTTTCGTGCATAGAAAAGTTATGGCTAGCTTGCTGGCCTCGACTTGCCTTGGTTTGGCTGGGCTTTGCTCGACTGCCGGGCCATGATCATCGTTGTTATCAACACCAGTTGGGCAATGACAACAACAACAACAACTGCAAGCGATGGGTTGTTGTTTTGCGTGCTTCGCTGGGTGCGGTAGTTATTACACGAACGACTAATAAAAGTAGACAACTAAAAACAGAAAGTACACCCACACACACACACACACACACACACACAGAGATACATGCAAGTGCGCACACTTGGTAAAAAACAAGGTCTAGTGCATAGTGCTTAGGTTTGTCGAGAGCAGCTCCTGGGCAGCTACTCGAAATTTTTATATATATGAATTTTAAAACAAAAATGAAAATGTTGCCACGACTCAGAAATACTCTAGACACAATATATACATACAGGTATATATGTATATATATATAGAGCATATATTCTCAATATTTTAGATCTTTTAATTGCCAAATCTGTTAGTTGACAAATATATAAAACTAATTTGCAATGGTTCAAAATCTGCAGCTTTGCATGCGTTCCATGGGCCATCTAAGAGTCACACTGCCACACACACACACACACACACATTGAAGGAGTGAGGGCACCTGCAAGAGCTGTTAAAGTGTCGTTGGGCTGTTGTCATAGTCATTGTCAACGTTGTCGTTATCTTTATTTTACATCAACGACATTGTCATCATCATCATCAGCAGCGGGCCAAGCCAAGGCGAGGCAAGGCAAGGAAAGCCAAGCCAGATCAGGCCAGGACCAAGCCTCATCATCATTGTTGACAACAGCTATTGCAGCAACAACAACAACAACAACAACAACAACAACAACAACAACAACAACAGCAGCAGCAGCAGCAATTGCCGTGGCAGCAACAGCAACATCAATGCCTTCATCAACAATTTGCAGCAACAGCAACAAAAAAAAAAAGAAAAAAATGAAAAAGAAAAATGAAAAGAAAAACAGGCAGGAGTTGAAAACGCAACACACAAAAACACTTTAACACACACTCGCACAGCTGAATGCTATATAGGTGCACACACACACACTGCTCGAGCAGTGCTTGAAATTTGAGAATTCGGATATTAATGTTACGGGTATTTTGCAACAAAATTCTAGTACACTTAGCAAAGTAAAGGAATTGTGCAGAAAGCTCAGCAATTACACTTAAAATGTGTCGCATAATTGGATTGATAAGGATACGTGGACATTGCATAAGGAAAACTTTTACGTTCCATATCATATAGCATTGGCATGCTATCGAAGCTTAGACTGCCTCATGAAGAATTTGGGTTTAGAAGAGAGAAAATAAATATATATGGAAAGACAAAGTTTGTTTGTAAGCTTATCTGAACGTTGGTGCTCAAAATATTGATACATGTTCAAAATCCTCATGCATTATTTTTAAAATATTTTAAAATATATAAATATTAGGAAATATCAATAGGGAATTATATTTAATTTGTAAGCGTTCTCTTCAGCGGTTGCATTTAGTTTGATTACATTTTTATGTTCTTAACATTTTAGTTTTTGTCTTTCTAAATTGTAGTGTTGGGAAATCTTAGAAATTCCTGTTACACTTAGTAATGGTAGATCTTCTATCTTATCAAAGCTGAAAAAAAATATATAAGTGAAAAATAAAATGAAAATTCAAGTCTGTATGTGAGCTTGAGCTGATCTTGGCTTGGTAGCTGAACGATGGTGGTCAGAATATTGATACAAGTAAAAATTCTCATGTATTTTTTTTTAATTTATTAAAATATATATAAAAATTAAGTCTGTTTTGTATAAGGGAATAGTAGCAAGGAATTACTAATAGGGACTGATTACATTTTTCTTTTCTCTTTAATATTTCAGTTTTTGTCTCTGTTAATGTTGATAAGTCTTAGAAAGGCCTGTTAAAATTAAAGAAGGCGACTCGTAACATAGAACATGTAATGTAGAATAGAGAAATTATATATTTAGAAAATAAAATTAAGTTCAAAGTCTGTATATCAGTTGATTTTGGTTTGGTAGCTAAACGAGGGTGCTCAAAATATTGATATCAGTAAAAATTGTCATGAAATTTTCGTTTAAATATATTAAAATATATTAAAATAAAATCAGTCTGCTGAAAAAAAAAAATTATAATAGAAAGCAAAGTCTTATAGACATAAGGCAATCTTGACTTAAAAAAAAAAATACAAATAAAATAAGAAAATTTGTATGCAATTTTTTTTTTAAATATATCAGCAATGAGAAAAGTCTTGTGAAATATGTGTTTGAAATAATCAATGTTTCAAATATTTAGTAAATATTGCTATGTTAAATAAAACTAATTCGAATATGAGGGAAATCAAACTTCATTTTAGATCTATAGACTATATCTCATGATTAAGTTTTGTTAATATTCGAAGAAATGGTAGGAAAGACTTTTGAATTTCAGGATTTTTAAGCAAGCAAATTAACTTCGATGTAAGTAAGCTGCTAGAAAGTCTTGAGAATGTTGCTCAACCGTGTAGCAATTAAGTGCATTGCGTATACGCAGTGTGCGCCGCAAGGACAATGCTAGTAGATGGCAGATAGTGAAAAAACTGGGCTAAAAGAAAACAGTTTAAGCAAATTAAAGTAAAAATATGCATAAATGAAAATGAAAAGTTATGCAGCCGCATTTCCTCGTAGATGCAGCTTGGTTGCGTTACGACCAATTTCTTTACAGCTGCCTCTTGATGGAAACTTAAAACTTGCAATGCGCGTCGCCGCGCGTCGTGTGGCTGTTGCTGTTGCTGTTGCTGCCGCAAGTATTTCGCTTTAGCATTTGTGCGGGCGTGGCGGAGGTCGTGGCTTAGGCCTGGGTTTGGGGCAGACAGCTGCTCAAAAGTTGTTCGGGTCATTTAAAAAGTTTAAAGCTAAAACTGGCGGCGGTATTAGCATTAAAAATGGCAACGTGTCTGTCGCTGACGGTTTGCGCGGCGGCTGTTAGAAGTGGAAATCTGCCTACCAGCTGGACGGGGCAGAAAACGGCGAGTTGCGCACAGTGGGGCAAGTGCGATGGAAATTAAGCCAAAGTGAAAGTGATTTATTTTTAATTATAAAATCGTTATCGTCTATCGGCTATCGATAAATTCGCTTAGCAGCCAAATTTATTTTCATTAAATTGATGATTGAACATGGAAAATCTCAAGGCAAAGACAACCTGCTTGCAGCCCACTGTGCTGAGCTATCCCGTAGGCCTGTGAACTTGGCTGAGGTCTACCTTGCTTAGGCATAGCTGGCCAACCGCTGCTCAGCGATATTAACATCAAGCGTCAGGCAAAATAAAAATTAACTTTTGTGAAGATGCCATGCAGGCTATATATGTGTGTGATAGGCCGTATGTGTGTGTGTGCGTGTGTGTGTAGAGGCCACAAAAAGTTCTAAACAGGCAGCAGGCGCGTGTGTTGTGCCCGCAGCTACTCTTGACAGAACAGACCAGGCAGGTAGGCAGGTACGCAGGTAGGCAGGGCCACAATATGTATACAGCGAGTGGGCGGCTGGACGGGCATGGCCCACAGCAAAGTTGGCCAAAGACGCCCACGCTGCGAACTGACTTGGATATTAAACAGATTTTGGCTGCGGCCACTCTCAGTTATTGTGCATGCAAGCGTTATGGAAATTTAAAATGTCAAGGTGTTGATTGCACGTGCCTTAGCTCCAGCTACAGCGCCAGCTCCAGCGCCAGCTTAAGTTTAGTTCACTTTAGTTCAGTTCAGTTCAGCTGGGTCGAGTTCATCTTGGCGACAATGCCCGTTATTTAATTGCTTGCGGCTCTGGTTGCGTATTTTGTGGATTATGAGGTCAAGCGGTGTTAGCCAGCTAATGAAATGTAATCTTGAAGGCGACACACACACACACAAATCCACACACACACACGCACACTCATACAGGCATTACAAATGCCATTCAGGCTGACCTGTGGCCTGTGGTTTAACACCACTGTGAAGTGAGCCAAGCTGTGCCTGCTTCGACTCTTGCTGCTCGCTGCCCTGTGTGGCCAAAACTGCCACGCCTATGAGGTTAGGCTGTGGGCCGAGTGTGTTTCACTGAGCTCGTCGATGGCATCAAATATGCAATAAACAAATGATTTAAAACCTCTCGCCTTGCCATCCAAATGGATATGTGGTTAATGGGCTGCTCCCAGCATCAAGTCCAATCAATTAACTTGATTTTATTTGGGCAACAACCTGCTGGCTCACCTCTTTGATACCCACGGCAAATTGTGTCAGTGCGGGCATATTGGTTTTGTTCCACTTAATGAAATAGTTCGAAACAAAATAGATAATTGATTGTCAAATTTGGTGGCTTGGAACAGCGGCTTAGCATGAAAAATAATTTAAATATATAAAATATCTTGTCTATTAAGAAAGAGGTGATGTGTTGCTATAGACAATTAGAGACTTTGCTCTTCAAAAAAGTAGATGTATACATTTTTAATTTAAGACGCAAATTTTGTATTTAATTCTAACAGTATCTTTCTAATGGGTCGTTCACTAAGTAATTTCGTTTCATGACAACATCTGATCTTATTGAATTTTATCGTTTTTATTCGTTAAAGTATAATGCATAATTAAATTGACGAATAGTTCTCTAGAATGAATGCATTGAAATACCCTAAATGAGAGGGTGGCAAAATTGTTTTCTACCAAGCCAAGCGGAAGAGCTACAAGAAATTGTTGCTGTCAAGGATTACGATTCAGAATAGATTTGTTTGGCAAATTCCATTGCAAGTTTATTGATTTGGAAGACAATCTTGTTGCAGTTCAGGTAAAGATTCATTTAATTTATACCTTGATCTAAGATTTTTCTTTCTTAGAGAGCTTGAACAGATCTTTCAAAAGAAACATGTATATATACATTACAAATAAAGCTCAGAGAAGGTAATGCTTTGAAATGTTATAGAAGATTGTGCGATTGTTTGGGATTGAAGTGTATTTGATAGTTGGCCTAGTTTCTGGGACTCATCTAGCAATCAGTTGTATTGTTCGCAGGCAATAAGCTGCAGCTGGAAAAGCGGCCGAGCAGTGCAGCTGATGGCTGCAGTCGGGAAAAGTTTTGCATTCTGCAAATTCGTTTAGCGCGCGACTCGATTTCAGCGGAAACGGAAATGGAAGCGGTTATGTGTAAGCGCCCACAGAAGTCGCTCATGTTTATTCAGCGAATGCAGCAACTGTCTGGCACATCACACCTACTGCGCACACACTCACATGCGCGAACTGGCTTCAAGATTTGCGGCTGCAGCGAGTTTTTAGTATATTGTTAACAAGTAAAATGAAAACGTAAATGTTTGAAAATTAGATTTTGCCCGAGTCGCTTTTGTTTAGACCTGTTCTGGGTTGCTTGGCCAGCATTTCATATATACATATATACTAATGTGTGTGTGTGCGTGTGTGCTTGTGTGTGTGTGTGTGTGTTGCTGTGTGTGCACTGAGGTGTTGCCTAGTTTGTGGCTTGTTAGTTAGTTAAAAGTTTTTGCGTGCAATTAAAATGCTGCGCAAAAAGTTTGCTTCAACATTGTTCTTAATTTTTTCTTGGCTTTTGGTTTTTTTTTTTTGAGTTTTTTTTCTTGCAGTTTGCCAAAGCGAAATACAAATGAACAGAATTGTCTCCATCTGTGCCGCATTTATATATGTGTGTGCGGGTGTATGTTAGTCGCAGTCGTAGTAGTAGTCGAAAAGTGTACAAGTCCTCTGGCAATTGCCTGATTGTTTCCTTAGCCGCAGCAGCAACCGTATAGCAAGAAAGTTCGTTATCAGTGACATTTTGGCGAACAAATGGCAAACAGCTCGAAATTTTCAGCTTTCAATGCTCAGCGCTCAGCTGTCTCTTTGCCATGCACGTGGCAGCCATGACAACTCGAATGCATATTCCAAGCATTCGGCAGTTGGCCATGGTAAAAGCCCAAAGAGATTCACGCTGGGGCCAAAACTCGTTGCCTTTTCAGCTTATTGTGCGTTACGGATTACGAATGGCTAATTAAGTGGCTTGAACTGCCAATTGCAGCTGCTAGCTATAGATAACGTATTCTATGTATTTAAAAGACTTTTTGTATTTTCAAAATATACAGATTTATGTTAAAGCTACTTTGAAATAGTCGAAGATAAGAATATATCTTTTTTATACAAAAATATAGATTTAATATCAAATAAAAGGTTTTAGGTTATGTGTACTTAAGCCTGCATAGTAAGTTTGAAAACTTTAGCTCTTACAATTTTCGAGGAATGCTTGAATTCAGGAAAATTATTGGAGCTATTGAAAAATGGTAAAAAAAATTTACTTTTTTGTGCCAACTAAAGAGTTTACATATGTATTAAAATATGTAATACTTTAAGTTTTCGATATCTGTGTCTTCAATGCGATTGGAAAGCAAAAAAACATACATATTTATGTAACAGCATCTATAAAATAATTCAAAAAAATAAACTATATATAAAGTTATTGCTTTGTGAAAGCAGAGCTTGTGCTGCTTTGTAAAAATCGGAGTATTTGCTCAAAAAGAACTTTAATGAAAATATTTATTTGCCTTTTTTATCTGTGCAGCAAAATGTAGTTTTATTAAAGGAGGAAATTGCAGAAAATCGTTGTCTGTCTCTCATTCATAAATAGTGGAGAGCATAAATTCCTGTCACTTTTTTTCGTGCAGCACATGGAGATATGTATTAGGAGACATATATAGAAAGATGGCTGGAAGATGGTTGCAAAAACTAATTGCCTCAATAGGCGTAAACAAAAAAGGCGCTGCATACTTTGCGGCGCTGCAAAATTGCAACTGACTGGAAGCAACTGAAGCAGCTCTGCATGCCAAATCAAAATCATCATCATCATCATCATCAGCATCATCATCATCCAGCTCGTAGCCGCTGGTAAAAAATCTTAACAAAATAAGCTGAAGAGTTGCGAAGCGCATTAAATCATTTCCGCACTAAAGAGCTCAGCAGCAGGAGGCGGAGTGGGCGGGGACAAGTTGTGAGTGCGACTGTTGCAGTTTACCACTATTTATGTGCTGTTGCTGCTGCTGCTGCTGCTGCTTTTTGTTGCAAGCCCAAAAAAACGAACGGAAAAAAGAAATGTGGAATGAATGATAAGTGTGTCTCTTTTTCTTTTGCCAGCAAAAGCATAAAAATGATTTGCCCCAAAACTACATAAGTGTGTGTGTATCTCTGTGTATGCATAAATATAAACGTACACAAACACACACACACACACACACACGCATTGGGGCATTCATGTGTGTGCATGTGTAACATATTCAGGCAATTACTGCCATTCAGCGCATTTCAATTCAACTTCGAAACTGCCGCCATATCGTATAGCTGTATGTGTATATGTGTGTATGTATGTATGTATATATATCCCTTGTTGCTTTGCAACTGCTTCTGCTTCTTCTGTGGCAAAGTAGAAAAAAGCTTTTAAACTTCACTCAAGATTTTTGCTGTTCACGCTCGGTTCGCAAATTTTTTGACTGTTGCCGCTTACTTAGTTCTTCAGCGTGCTTTGCACAGTGGTCATAATACACTATTCTTGCTCCAAATATTTAATTTGAATATATGATTGTATGTAAGTGCCTAATTAGTTGAAATAACTTCAGTCTGCGTTTTAAATAAATTCTCTAAATATTTTAAATTACTATTGAAGACTTTAAATTGCATATATAAGAAGTGTATCTCCCATTCCATCTGTTATATGTATATTTATCATAAATTCATTGAATAAAGTCACCTTATATTTTTACTTATTCAGCTTCCTTTGCTAAGTTGTTAAATGGCTGAATACTTTTCAAGTTTCTAATTTGATTCTTAGACCCCATTATATTTATCAGCAAATTTAGGTATTTAGCCCACTGTTGAATGTCATTTTTGGCTGTTGTGCACTGTTGTGTCTTTATCTACAACTGCCGCTTCATATTCTATAGCAACTGCATCTGCATCTGCTTCTTGTTGGGACTTTACTTTGTTGTATGTGCGCTGCGTTGTGTGTGTGGTGTGTGTGGCATGTGTGTGTGTGTGTATGCGTGCTTTGCGATGTGCCGTTTTTATAAGTCTGCCAAAATGTAGTTCATATATTTTGGCGAAAATTCGTTTTGCAGTTGACATAACTTTGTCAGCCCCAATTTATCAACAACAATTAGTAGAGCAGAGACTGCCTGTCTAACTGACTGACTGGCTGGCTGGCTGGTTGGCTGGCTGGCTGACTGACTGACGTATGGCAAGTGCTCGCTTTTTGGGGCGTGGCAAGTATGTGACAAGTATTTTCCACAACGATGCACAAAACTTTTCCCGT
The DNA here is from genome assembly GCA_035045545.1 of Drosophila gaucha. Lineage (NCBI taxonomy): Eukaryota > Metazoa > Arthropoda > Insecta > Diptera > Drosophilidae > Drosophila > Drosophila gaucha. The sequence goes on from JAWNOY010000035.1 coordinate 1,537,207, forward strand.
ATGTGCGGCAAATAGGCGACTTGACTTGCAACGTGTTGCCCTGCCGAGCTGATGAAGACGTTGCAACATCAGCAGCGGCCCCAGCAGCAGCCTTCGCGGGAACAACAACACGGCGTATGCGTAATATTGCCAAAAATAATTTATATGATTTTGTGAAATTTTGTTTGGCAGCAGTCTTGAGGCCAAGTGTCACACGAATGGCTTATTATATTGCCAGCTGTGGCGCTTGTCAAGTGCCCTCACATATAAAGAGTAGGAGTATGCGTAGCTATATATTGTAGTATGTAGTTGCATATGTATTTGTAGTTACCTGTATTCGTGAGATAGGAAGAATGTGCCACGAATGTTGCAGCCATTGGGATTTTTGCGTTTGCCATTGAATATTTTCTGATAATGATCGTAATTGTTCAAATTGACGGCACCATCAAAAGTCAGCATCATAATTTGTGGAATCTGAAAAAGAAGAAAGATGAGATGAACTTTCCAAATAGTTTTTCTTAAAATATGAGAACTTTTTCGTTTAAGCTTATTAAAAGACAGAGTAAAGGAGTTAAGGAGCATATATCACTTAACGCACATATAACACTAGCAACATAATAAATAATAATAAATAATATGTATAACATGTATAACATACAAAGTAAATATAACATATGTAACATGTATAACTTGTATAATATGTATAACACATATAACATGTATAACACATATAACATATACATATATCAATTTAAACATGTATAACATATATATATTATTTAAAATATGTAAAACATAACATATATAACATATATAACATATATAACATATATAACATATATAACATATATAACATATATAACATATATAACATATATAACCTATATAACATATATAACATATATAACATATATAACATATATAACATATATAACATATATAACATATATAACATATATAACATATATAACATATATAACATATATAACATATATAACAAATATAACATATATAACATATATAACATGTATAACTTGTATAACATGCATAAAATAAATAGCATACCTTACATTTAGCAGAACTAATCTTCAAAATTTAGATGGAAGAGTGAAGAGCTCTTAGTTATATGATAAGCACATTTGCTAACTGCTTCAAATTTTTGACTCTACGTGTGTGGGCGTGGCTTATGTAAGTATGCGGTCCAATTAGAGGAGCGCTGACCTCAAAATCAGCCGGGCATATATTGGCATTGAATGGCTCAGCAGCAACAGCAGCAGCAGCAACAGCAGCAGCAGAAATAGCAGCAACAGCAACTACTCTAATTGAAGGTTTTGCAGTTAGCGTTTGTTTTTCCTGTCTGCGTTGCGGCTGACTGCCTCTTGAGTTGGCATCTGATGTTTGCTGGCAACGCGGCGTATACACAACGCATACGACTTGCAACTTGAGCATTAAACATAATTAGTGGGCATTCGGCTAACCAGATTTCGAGCTACACGAACTCAAACCAAAACCAAATTAATTTCAAATCATTCGCAACGACTATCAATAAAGCAACGTCAACGGCAACAGCAACAACAACAGCAACAGCAACAGCAACAGCAGCAGCAATAAGTTTAACGAGTGCTAAAGCACAGCAATTCCATTACAAAAATTGCCACCCCGTTTGCAGTATTGAAATCCCGATGGGCGACGACTCTGTTTGTCGTCGCCCGAAAGAAGCTTGCAACACTTTAAGTGCAATTCCATAATCAAAGACCAATGCAAGTGCTAACCCAAAAGAAATGACGCGCCATAAAAACAAGCAGCAGACGCCAAAAATGCTTACACAGCACAACGAATTGCAAATACACTACACTCACAAGTTGAATGAGTAACTGAAATGATCTCTATAGAGCTATGAAAGTATTTTAGACGATTGTGAATTTACCTTTTCATTTTTGCTCAAGCGCTCTTCATAGCTGATGTGCTCTGCTGCAGGCGAGCAATGTAATGAAAATCGAATGCGATCAGCATAAAGCAGCATACGAATGGCAATGGCTGCTGACGAGGTAGCAGCCGAAATGCATTTCGCCCGAGCTGCACATAAAGAGGTGTGGCACGGACAGCGGCACTTAGCGCTCATTGTTGAACACATAAAAAGGATTATTGTACAAATTCAATATTAATGTGGGGTAGACTAACCAAGATTGAGCCCCAGCCCAGCCACCAATAGTGCAACAGTCGGCAATTGACCCCAGCCTTATCTGGCCCTGCAGCTGCCATCATATTCGGACTCGTCCCTATTCCGCCTGAGCTGGCAAAATTATGCAGAGGCGTGAAACACTCGTAAGCATCGAACGGTGGTCAGCTTAAGTGCGGCAAGGATAACTGATGATTATTAGGATAACGATGATGACGTTGGCAACTGCCGCCATTCGAATTGAAATTTGCTCTTTGATTTGACAGCGTTTTCTTCCCTTTTATTGCCTTTGCCTTTGCCTTTGCCTTTGCCTTTGCCCTAGCTCCAGCGTTCGCCCCCTTATTGAAAGGCATATTTCAAAAGCCGTTTCCGCTAAAACGAGTGCAAATCAACTGCAGTTTGCAGCAGTTTTTTTATATCCTTCTCACTGAATTATGAAGTGAAAATATTATTGCAAATGCAATAATGAATGAGCGACAAAAAAAAAAAAAAAGAAATAAAAATAAAAATAAAAAATAATAGAAAAAAGCAGAAGGGCAAAAACAATTTTAAAGTTTGTGCTCAGCCATTGTTTGCAGAAGCTGGAAAATATTGATATCGATAGATATGATTGTGACAGTAAAAGAAAGTGAGAAATAAATAGGTTTCCCAGCAAATATAACTATATACGCTTGGATATTTAAATATATTAAGAGGAAGTAAAAACCTAACTCGAGGCTGCTGACAGTTTGGGTTTTTTATGTTAAGTGGAACGTTATTTGTCGTTATTTTTGTGTTTGTTTGACTCTTTAAGAATTTTGTTTTGTGCATTTGAAAGAGTTTCTTTTGCTCAAGTGGAATTCTGGTCTAAGAGGAGTCGCTTTTTAAAATAGCATATATATTCATATGCAGCAGACGTCTGCCAGCCTTGCTGCTCGCCCTGCCACTCGATGTGTACGTTGATAATTTCTGCTTAATGCGACTCAAGTTTGCACTTCAGTCTTTGAGCAAATATGGCAGACAGACGGCAGTTGACAAGCACCTTTGCCTGAGAGACAGAAGTTTGCCAGCCAGAGCTCGTTGAGCGCTACCAAATGGATGATAGATGGGTTTTTCATGCTGTTCGAGTGCCTAACAGAGACAGACCTACAGAGAGAGAGACAGAGAGAGAGAGAGAGGGATATTCTTTAAGGGGTACTGGGCTTGGGATGGGAATTTGCATAGCTTAGTTGCTCAATCGCGGCGACAATTGAACGGCTCATTGATTGAGTGATTGCAGCTGCGCATAAATGCAGTACCCTTAAGCGGCAGCAGCCCAGCCCCCAGCCCCCATCCATGCCACACCCCCTCGAAAAGCAGCTCTCTGCAAAGTTTTTGTTGACATTGTGTGCCATCTTTTCAGTTTTCTTTTTCATTTACTTTGCCAGCTCAAATCAAATTGGATTCGCATTCAAATTGAGCAAAGCGTTTTATTTAACGCAAGCTCCTTCCCCTGGAATAGGCTTGGCAGCTTCTTGGCATTTTAATGCCCTGTAAATGCTAAATGTCCAAAAGCGGCTAGCATCGATCTATGCAAGCTCAAAGACTAAAGTTATATGCAATTTTGATCTAATTATAATTATACATTTATATGTATATATTAATAGTGATATAAGCAAAAGTCTTAACAACATATTTTGAATAGCAAAAGTAGGGTTCCTGAAGCGACATGTGATTTGAAGGCAATTTGCTGGTCGAGCTTGCTCAAGTTTAACATTTAAAACATTTTGCGCTGTGCGTTCCTTGGCGGAAATTGGCCGCACTGTGAAATGGAGCGCGACGCGTTCAGCGTTAAACGAAAATGGTGTTGAAAGCGATGCCAACGCGGCGTATGCGTAATATATAGCATAGCTCAAACGATTTGCGAAAGATATAGGCTAAATGTGCGCACAAATTAACCGCCTGTTTGCGGTTAATTGAGATGGTATTAATTATAATTATGTACACACACACACACGCGCGCGCACGAGGCGCACACATAGGCTGTCAGAAATTGAAATCGTTTTGTTGGGCGGCTGTGGAAACACATGTAAGCGCTAATAACACTTAAATAAGCATCCGGATCACTCGCACAACCCCTTAAACAAAGGACAACATAACGCGGCATGCGGAGGTGGTTAGACACAGCGACAGTCACCCACACACACACACACACACACACACACATCCACAGACACATTTCAATTTCGAAATTAAGTGGCTCACTTGCGATTTGTTTGTGTTTGCGTTTGCGTTTGTGTTTGTGTATTCGTGTATTCGTGTATTTGTGTATTTGTATATTTGTATATTTGCGTTGTGCGTTCTGCGTTTTGCGTTTTGCATTTATGTTGAAAATCGGCCGACTATGTCGACGTCGCTGCCAACGCTGGCGTCGCTGTCGCCACATAAACTTCCGTTGCTTTCTGCTAGTATTTGACTTATGCTACTCTAAAAAGAAGTCGGCAGCTTAGCCTCTGTCAAACAGCTTGCAACAGAGAGTTGAGAAACAGCAACTCTCTTTATAAGACATACAGAAATCAATCCTTAATTTTCATAAATTTATGAAGAATTTTTCTTAACTTTGAAAGTTAATATTTTACATATGGCACATTGTATTCCAAACCCGACTAATAAGTACTTACATGTTTTCAGACAATTTGTATTCAAGCAAAAATTTTTGATAAAATTGCCTTGAGTTTCAATCATATTTTGAGTCTAGCTTCGTTTTAGATTAGAGATCCCGAAACGATTTTCAGTATCTGGCGGGTTGGTAAGGATTTTAAAAAAGGACAATCGAATACGAGCTTGGTCATGAGATCATTTTTTAAAATTCTAGGGATATGCTCTGACATGGCGGCATTTCAAGGATACCCGTTCGATCCCGACGCCCACCTCTGCTCATAAGCATATCTAGAATCTGTTACTATGCCACCTTGATGTAGGTATGAAGCAACTATCCGACAATCCTAGAATATTTTAGAATCTTTCCCAACAAGCCCAAAAATTATTTCGGATTTGGAAGATTTGAAGTACTATAAGCAAATGTTTGAAGCTGTTAAGGGGTGAAATACTTGCTGATATATAAGTAAATATAGCTAAGCTGTAGAGCATTTGTTTATATGTTCGGTTTTTGTAAATGAACATATTTATGTGCGTGGTTTTGTTGTTGGCTGGCATTGCTTTTATCGTGTATGCGAAACCACAACTAATGTGCACTTCAAACTGTCTGTCAATTGGTAGCCCACACACAAACATTTGCACCCACACACACACACATGCACACATTGGGACACTAAATCAAATACCCACACAAAGGAGCTGGCATTATTTTTATGCATGCTGTCTAAAACTGATTATACACATGAGTTTAGCAATGCGAAATCGACTTTAAAGTGCGCAGTGCAATCAAATTTATGTTAAACTGTTAAAAATCTATTTTTAATCCGCATTATATAAATGGCAACTCTTAATTCTCCATGGCATCCATTTGGTGAGCAAATAAACTTTTATTGCTCCCCTTCTTATTTCGTACTTTGATGTTTATCTCGCTTTTAATCTTTTGATTTATGCTCACAAGAATCATTTTATTTGGCCTCGAATCAATCAGTTTATTGATATGCCATTAGGCAGAGTACATAAAAGATTCAGGACTTATATAATATATTCGATGTAAGTGAGCGTTCGAGGGATTTACTATTGTGAAACTGTCTTATTACGAAAGCTCACTTGCAACAAATTAAAATACCCTTTTTTACATATACATATGCTTGCTTTTAATGAGAGTTTTTCTGTCTCCCTTTCTATCTCCAGCTGGATATATTACACGATTTATGTATGTATGAAAGCATGCACATATTACGCATACGCCGCGGTGGTCGCATATTGCAAAAAAATTTAATTTCATGTAGTTTTTATGAGCTCTTTTTGTTGCCGTTGTTTTTGTGTGGTTGCAAACATAAAGCTCATAACTCTTGGCCAAATAAACACAAGCGAAGTTATTAAACAGGATATTCGAATCAACAGGAACAGCAACAACTGAGAGACTGTGACAACAATGAGCATCGAATGGGACAACAACAAATGGCAAAGACAGCAGCACAATTTCCTTATGCAAAGCAGCGATAACAGCAGCCGAATGCAAATACACAGATTTATGGCCAAGCCAGAGCCAAACTTAACAACACACAGATACATACACACTACCACTACCACTACCACTACTGCTACACCTGCTATGCTGGCATGTTCTCTGCTCTGCTGTGTGCCGTAAAAATAAAAGCTGTCAATGCACTTGAAATTTATCACCTTGCAAATTAACACTTAAGGGTAACAAAAAAGAAGGAAAGCAAATATATATTATAGAAGGCTGAGTTAACTGCTGTCCAATAACCTTCAATGAATAGGAATAGGGAGTAGGAGTACGAGTGGGAGTGGGGGTTCTACGTACCTTTTCGGCCTCCAGGTCGCCGGGTATTTGGGTGCCATCCTTGGAGCAGAAGCAGTAGGGCAGCTGGCAGGCCTCCGTATCGCAGCGTTGAGCGGTATCTGCGGGCGCATCCGTAGCCGGCGCAGGTGCTGCAAGAACAAGAAATCGAAACTGATTACAAAAACGACCCGAACGAGAGAGAGAGAGAGAGGGAGAGAGAGAGGGAGAGGTATAGGCCTGTTGCGCAAATTAGTTCGGAAATTATGTAAAATCTATTTGGTTAAGCGAGCACAATTCTACATCTGACAATCGATGGACCACGCCCTGCTGGCAGCTGCCGGCTGCCTGCTGCCGGCTACCTGGCAAGACAATCACCGAGAGCAGCATGTCGAAAGTTAAAAGTCAACAAAATAACACAATGCAATACAAATATCAATAAGGCAGCAGCATGCCAGCCAAACAACGTACAAAATGTGCAAGAAACAAGTTAAAAGAAAGTTAACATCGAGAGCGCCAAAGGGAGACGGCCAGCGTGTGCGAGTGCGAGCGAGCTGGCAATACAAATAGCCAAAGGTTAAATCCTGGCCAGCCCCAAACACGGCCACAGCCAACCAAAATAGAAGAAAAAAAAGCGTTAGAGGCAGCTTTTGGCACAGTTATTTGCATATGTGGGCGTTGGGCGTGACAGCTTTGTGGTTGTATCTGTGTGTGTGTGTGTGTGTGTATGTGTGTGTGGCAGTGTATGTGGGTGTGTTTGGCCAGAACTCAATAGAATTCAATTGGCATTTCTTTTTTTCTCTTTGCTGCTGTTGCTGTTGTCGTTGCTGTTGTTGTTGCTATTGTGTTGTGATCGAGTAAACAAATTCGCTTAAAGTCCACAAAACAAAAGGTTGGCCATGCAGATGTGTTTATAAAACAAAGCCAGGCACGAAGCCAACAGGTAAAACCGGCATTAGTCATGCACTGGGTCATCCGGGGCCACGCCCCTAGTGCTGTTGTTGGGGGCAGCTAGCAGCTAGCAGCAACATTTTAAATCCACTACACAGACACACACACACACATATATACAACCAAATTGAACTCTTGAGTCCTTGATTTAGCTAGCCTTGAAGATCGATATTCACAATAGTTGCGTGACACATCTGCTGTTTCAAATCTGTATCATTCACAATAAATTTTGCTAAATTCAAAATAATTATTTATTGTCTCTCTT